>LPNX010721143.1:244604-497750 GCA_001517045.1 Pseudotsuga menziesii | reverse complement strand
AAACTTTCAAATGCTCATCTTTGCTAATATGCACCCGTGGGTCAAGTGCCTCATCTAGGCAGACCAGGTTTTATACCTCAATAACGGGGGCCTTCTTCCATCTTGACTTATTCTTTTGGGTAGTGTCCCCTGCCGTGCCTTGCCTATGATCGGTACTGTGTGCAGCAACATTCTTTTTATGCTCTATTACCATATTTGTATACCATATGCCACCTTCCATAGCTCTCGCTGCCCACAGGTTGAACCTTGTCAAAGGATCCACCCTACAACAAGGACAACAAAAGCAATAGGTAAGGCAAGGGATGCCTAAATAAAATGGTGGAAGCGATAACAGAAGCATGCAAAGATAGCATAACACTGCTGGCCGAAAGAAAGAAATAAAAAGATTTGTACCAGAGGTTTGCTGAGATTTGTATCAGACTTCTGTTGGTCCTCCGATTCTTCCTCCTCCGTTTCTTAGGTGCTTGGCAATGGTGAGAGTGACCCCATAGACATTTGAAAATGGTAAATGAGAACAGGGGTTTGAATGATAAGATCCGACATTCAATACGACCAATGTATATGCCACCACGATAGCACAAATCACATCAAAGCGCTTTGTATTCTTTTTTCCAATTGACCATTTTGAAGTGCCGTCGCTTAAGCGACACTTAAGCGACAGGTAAATGAAAAAAAGGGCAAATGAGAAAAGGGGTTTCTTTTATTTCAATGGTTGACCAATTTGAAGCGCCGTCGCTTAAGCGACACTTGTGAGGAAATTCGTCGCTTAAGCGACGCTGATGACCACAATTTCAAAAAAAAAATTATCTTTGTGATTTTTGGTACAGTTAAAAGAAAAAATCCACGCGTCGTTAGAAGTAACCGTCGGATTTTGAATCGAAATGTAGTAGTGGAACCTGATATCAACAATGGGGAATCCATCACATTTAACATAGATGATGGTGATGACTATTGGGATTTTTTTGGATATCTTATTAAGAATCCTATCTATGCTATATCCAGCAAGGGGAGTGTCTGTTTAGAGATTTGTGGAAGTCCAATCTACTATACTTCCATAGAGGGAAGCATGAATCTGGAGACCTTGGAAAATCCTAGTATGGAAAAGCAGCATTCAAAACTCTTATATGATCATTCAAAGTCATATCATGTAGAGCCGCACAAGGGTATCAGTAATGAGGACATGGAGAAGCAATGTTGTGAAAAGATAGATGTGATGCAGTTATTAGAATATCAGTCTCAACTATCATATTCACATATAGAGTTTCCTCATGACTTGGAGCCGCTTGGCGCTTATACAATGAATTATCATCTGGTAAGCCTTGATGATCAGTATGTTGGTGTAATCAATCTGCCTCATCATTCCAATTTGTACATCAACCCTATCCAGTCATGGATAGAAGCAGCCTGCACAAGCACTTACCAGTTTGGGAGGAATTTTGATGACATTATTCATGCCCATTATTTCCCATCCATCCCGCCCCTTTCAGATCATCACGTAGGTTTGCATTTTCTAAATAAAGTATCCCTACTTTGGCTGGTAACCAAAGACAAGGAAATTTTTTTTATGTTAATAAAATTCTTAGGTGGTTACATTGGATTTCTGATTACACTTAACCCTTTTTATATCATTCTTAGAGTAGGAAAATAAGCTCCTTGAAAGAGAGCATTTACTTTCTGCATTTCTATTTTATACTTAGCTATAATAAAACTTTGCTTCTTTTAGTTAGTTACATTTATTTTGTTTAAATAAATCAGCTTAATGGTTCATTTGGTTTTTTATAAAACTTGTGCTACTGAGGTTTTTCTTGTCAAGTTGAGATGTTTTTACAAGGTATATAAACCAGAGATTCTAGTGTTCTCGTATCCTCTCCTTTCCTTAAAGACCAAATCGAGCACACGTCCCACAGTTGGAGCCAGAATGTTACCACCTAAGTTGTACTTAGTGGTTTTTTATCAAGTGATCCTGGTGAACCGAACAAGGATAACTTGTTCGGACTGCAAAAGACCTTTGGAAGTACTTCTGGGAAGTGCTTGTTGTACTATATAACATGTTCATATCCCATGGGGGAATTGTAATAAATGTTCTAGCATGATAGTGTCTGTAAAAGACTCGGTCTCTTAGACTTCATTTGTCAATCCGATCAGCCCAGGGTGTTTTTTCCCTTGGTTATTATTGGTTGTTGAACAAACGACTGATAATTTCTGAGTTTTTCACTCCATACCTCCAAAGTTAGGGTGGTCAACTTGGAATTTATGCTTATTGATGTTATTAGAGTCTATGTGTCAATGTATAAGCATGCTAGACATCATTTTTGAGTCATATGAACATGTCTAAGTTCCCCTAGGTGTTTTTCAATTTTTCAATTTTTTAGTTTTTTCAGTGTTTTTTATTAAATTTTAATTTTTCCAAAACTTAGGCTATTTTTTAATAGTTTAATTGGAAAAAATGATTTTGTAATAAAAGTGGGCCATTTTCAGTCATGTAGGTGCTCATTTTCAAGCTAAGAGCACCATGTAAACCCATGGACCCACTATTTCCTAAGTTTTGAGTGATCTTCCATCACTCAGGTCAAAAAGCCCAAAAATAAATTATTGATTATTTTAATTAATAAATTGATGAATAATGGAGCAAATCCAAAATCAATAAATCAGTGGATTCTCAGCCGATTTTATTGAAATCAGTTAGATCTGAAGCAGATTGACTAGATCTGACAAATCCTTGACTGAAGGAGGGGATCAAATCAGATCCAAAGTTGATCTTGAGAATCCTTTATGGGGAATTTCGCCCTCCCTCTCTCCTCCACATGTTTTTGGCTCATCTGGATGAGTTTTGGTGTATTCTTCAGCCAATAGGTTGAGGTGTTAGTCAGATCAGCCCCCCCATTGACAGTTGCACTCAATGAGACTCAGATATGGCTCAGCTAGACACAGATCAGGCATTGATGGACTCTCCTTCAGCTGATTTGATGTGTCTCCTTGGGATTTGTGCCCCCCCTGGGCTGGATGTCCTCTATTTTGTATATATCCATGCACAGCCTCCTCTTCCAAGAGTTAGAACTGGGATTGAGGTGCTGCTACTATTGTAACTCTGTAATTCTTCATTTGAAATAAATAAAAGCTTTGGAGGCAATGTGGTGTGGTTCCATTGCATGTGTGGATGATTATTGCCATTGTTTTACTGAGGTAATCTGTATCTGTGGTCATTTTTTGCTAATTTCTTGTAGATCTGTGGTTAAGATTGGTAATCAGATTATTACAATCTTGATAGGAAAGGTGTTGTTCAATAATTTTATTTACTTTCACTCTCCTTGGATGCATGTTTAGAGATCTATATTTAGCATGTCCTATAAGCTTATACGAATGTTATCTTGAATCTCTTTGTATGTACTAATCGGATCTCACAAGTTTCTTGGCAAGTTCTTTGATTTCAGCTGAGTTGCAGGTTCATACTTTGGAGAGGATTCTGATCTAGTTTTCTTCTTCATTCTCCTCAAAACATTTCAAAGGCATATTCCCTCAACATTCCACCTGAAAGCTCTACTGCGGATCTTCAAGGAAACCAGCACTTTTCTCCTCTTCTTCCTCCCTCAAAATCAACACTTTACCCGGTTACTTGGTTTAGTTCATAGCTGTGATTTCATTTGGATATATTTTATCAAAGTAAAATATACATAGATCTTATATTTCATATCTCATAACCTAGATCTTGCACTTAAAAAGGTTTCATAAGCATTCTAGATCTAGCTGTAGGGAAATCGTCTTTTTTGCATGAAAATTTAAAGGAAACTTGTAGATCACATGCATTAGATTTCCTTTCACTGTTATAGAATTCAATATTCTGAAATATCAGTTCATTTTTCTTGGCTGCACAAACAACAAGCCAAGATCCCAAGGAAAGCTTGGTTCCTTTTCTGCCTGTTTAACTAGTTTTAACTTCATTTTTTGTGAGATAAGGTAGGCTGATCCAAAGGTACTCTTAAAGTGATTTTGTGCATTTGATATTATAATATTCTCTATTTCTTTTATCAGGTATGACATAAGGGAAAGGAAGCTGCTATCCGAAGTGGCCTTAGGAGCACTCAAATCCCCCTAGGGGTCTCCTTTTTCACTAAAAACTCAAGACTTTTCCAAAGTTGTAAAATCTTGGTTTCAGGTTGTATAAGGACCAAGAAGTTTCTTATAATTTCATTTCACTGATTCTATAACCAATAATAAATAAAATTATCTTTGGAATAGGCTCTTTCGAGCCCATTCCCCATCCCCCCTGGGGGGATTTGTGTTGGTGCCTTTTTCGTCGATTTCTGTTTATTTTATTTTTAATAGCATTGATCTAATTTGCATGGTATTATATTTGATTTTTTTATTAATTCCATACTCCATATCTTACATTTCAAAGTAATCGTAATACTTACCCCACAATTTCCCGATTGACCCAAAAGGGTAAAGAGATTCGTGGTAGGATTAATTAAGAAACTAGAAATGGGTATCTGTTTTCTATTTTCTATCATTTGTTTATCAGCAAATTTAAAATTAAACCCTCCTCGATTCCCCAATTGAGATCCACTTGGATTGAAAGAGGTTCTTGGAGGCTTTTCTTTTAAACAAGAACATCTCAGTTTAAAACTTATTAAAATCGACAAGACTCCAGTGCGTATGCTCTGCACTTGGCTGCGGTTCGTCCGATCAGTCAAGTTGTATCAAAAGAACTTGGGTGACTAGTATAATTAGGCCTCACTCTCCCCAACTGACAAACCATCAGGTGAAAATCCAACACCTAGATCAAACCTTTACGGTGGAAAAATACCCAAAGGATGTGGGAACTTACTGAAAAGTGACTTCGGGGTGCCGATCTCTATCACACCCTAACGGGTGCGTTATGAACAATAGCCCCAGAGAATCCATTTCAGCCCACATATTCCTTGCAGGTAGCCATGAAGGTTTAGTTTTGGACATACTCCAAGTACTCTCGGGTATATCTGGAGTCCCCCCTTTGCCTAATTTACTCAACTCATACTTCACATTTAACTTAAAACATACCAATATGCAATTGCAAAACATTCACTCCAAGCACATGCAAGCACATTGATTTTATTGATTTGACTCCATTTTAAGGCACTGGTCTTTTTTGCTTCATATATACATTGTGTATCAGCTTTGTGCTTTCGTGTGTTTATTTTCGTATCTCATCATCTTTAATTGTCTATAGTTAAAATATTCAAACTCCTAAGTAACTGATTCAGTTTAACATCATCACACTAAGAAATAAACCTTAGTAACTTAATAGGGTCTATCCCCCTTGGCTCCATTAGGAGTTGAACCTAAATGGAGGAGTCAAGAACAAGGTGACAGCCTTGACTCGAGACTTGCCCCCAAGGACACACCGAGTGGCTTGAACATTTCTGCCACGTGATCCAGGTGTGTGAAAGGAGGCAACACTCCTAAAGAAGACAAACATGGAAAATTTGATCATGTGTGGGTAAGTCCTTATGTTGTTATTGGCTACAGAGGACAAAACACATTTTTGCTGGAATATCTGAACGGGGTTCCTCTGGATAGTAATCCTATCAATGGAAGGTATCTGAAACATTACCTATCCTAAGGAGGAGGGTAAAATTTGTATTATAGCCTGTAAATACTTATTTTCTTTACAAAATCAACACGAATGGTAATCCGAATGTATTTGAAGCCCGCGGTGAAGGCCCTAAGATTCAGGAAGCATGCTTTTCCTTTCTAAAAACAAAAAATAATATATCTACGAAAAACAAAAATGAGTTTTCTGGAAGTTATTGTGAAAAATAAAAAACAGGCACCTGATCTACGAGTTCTTTGATACCTCGCGGGGAGGATATCATCCCCAGATGGAGCCAGTTGTTAACAACTCTACCTGGCAGAGGTTCAAAAATATCATAGTGAAGAAAGGGTAATGGTCGTTTATAATACTTTGGTTAAAATTTTATGGTATGGAAGTATGGCAAGAGGTGAAAACAATGAGTTATCAAAGGATCTAACGGCGCGAAGTGAAAAGATGGAGATCAACGGCCTATATTGTCTCCGCTCTCTAAAATATGCAAGAAGGATAAGTACATGTGGGCGTTTGATGTAATATATGGATCAACGGTCGTTGATCCAGCTTGATGAGATCTACGGTCTGTGTAAACTCCGCCTTGTGAACCTGCACGTTTGTTAACAAAGGAACCTGACGGAATGGAGTACATGTCACTTGATCTGACGGCAGGGAAATAAAGATGGATTACATTGTCGATTGTGGATGAATCCAGAGTGGAAACTTGTAATTTTGATAAGATAAGAAACCTCAGCAGAATTGAGTATGTGCCGCTTGATCCAATGGCTAGGAAATAAAGGTGAAATATATCGATGATCAATGATGGATCCGAAGCGGGAAGTTGCGCAATAGTTGGAAGTAAAGGGTGGTAGCGGAATAGAAACCATTGTACACATGGTTGATCGTGGTGCGTTCTGGAGGAAAAAGCGGTTTGGTGGAAACCACCAAAGGGTGCCTCCGGAGTGGGGTCCTATAAAAGCATAGTTGACTTGCTCAGTGATTATTTTATTGGCACCGAACGATTGAAAAAGACCTGCATGCTCATTAACCTTTAACTATCAATTTTGAACGCACACAACCACTATAATAGGTAAGGCTCAAACGCCCATAATTCATCTATCTGGTTACCATTATCGACTGAAGTATGGACCAAGAAAAGGAATTGCAAGGGCCTGGCCATATTTTAGATGACAGGGAAGACTATCTGGTCGATAGGGACCGAGGGGTGTGCGACCCTTTGCTGTCCATAGGAAGTGTATCGGTCAGTAAAGAGAGGTTGTGGCAATATAATTCACAGGGCAATGATGTCTTAAATGTCTGTAAATCATTTTTATATTATTTTGCTGTCGAACAAACTCTGCATTTTCCTGAGTTCGCAGAATGGTGTGCAGTTAATTATTCCCCTTCTCAGAGAGTCATTGTGAGTCAGTCTACGTCTCAAATACTCTGTAAAATTAATGCCAGAGTCATCCGCAAAAAACTCAACTTGCCTAACAATTACCCTGACAGTCGTGAACCTATAAATGAGTCGATTCTTGCTGAATTGTACAAAAGTTGTGGAACTGAAGTCCGTTGCAAATTCCTATCCAGCATTTTGAAAGAGGGTCAGTCATTAGATGGTCTCTTCCTACCTTACCATGTTCATATTTTCAAAAATGAAGTTCAATTAGTGGTATCCCTGGTCTATGAAATCTTGGGTCTTGATGATGATTGTCACATAAACGAAGTCATCCTTGGTTTTTTATTGAAAATAATTTCATTAGGTTCTGAGTCTCAGTCGGTTCATGTATTCATCCTAGATGAATACTTGGCAGAAGCAATCCATATTCAATTAAGTGAATTCCCAAAGGTCAGATTCTTTAAATTTCAAACTTATTTGTTGAACATGTTGCTATGTTCAAACGTCACTGAATTATAGTTTTTAAGCACCATCTTCTCTTTGGATTTGCCCAAGCAAATCAAAATGTTTGAATTTTCCAATTGAATCATGTCAGAAATATATAAAATGTTGTTCGATGAAATGCTGCCCCGTGTGTTAGAAGATATGAAATGGTTGATGCAGTCCTCGCCTGAGGATCAAGTTGGAGACTGGTTCCTATATAAATATTCCACTATTTTGAGGATATATGGATTCACTGGGGAACCTTATAAGTTACCCGCTTTCCTTACTCTGATAATTTTTGCATTAGAATTCATGAGGAAAAGGTTGCACTCAGAGGAAGAAAATTTTGGAACCTTTAAGAAATCTTCAAATATCAAATTCCCTCTCAAGGTTGGCTCTTTTATTTTCAAGAATAAAGGTGCCTTGGTGTTTATTGAAAAGCTGTTGGGGAGCATGGAATTTCAAAAAGAGCGAAAGGAAAATTATGATCCTCACCATATAATTTCCCTAAGGAAGCAGGCCAACAAAAACAAACCATTTGACCACCAGTTTATTGAAGGCCTGAGCGAGACAGCCATTTTGTCTCATTTCACGAAAATTCCAAGATCTAATGAAAGTGCAAGTGTTATACCCGTGGCAGTATCTTAAGTGACGAAGGGTCCTAATGTTTTGATTAAAAGGAGTGTGTCTGAAATTGAAAGCATGGAAGTGGATGAGGATGGGTCACACAAAAAGGCAAAATTGTTTCAAGTTGGTGGAGTTTTAAGTGAAGAGATTTCTGATGATTTCACGAGAGTTGCTTTAGTCCCAACAAAATCTGTACAGGTAAATCAGTTTTCTTTTAAAAATTTAGATGGTTCAGAATCAAGCCCAATTTTCAAGTCCAAAGAGGCACTCAAGGCCAGTTATATGGTTCAGAATCAAGCCCAATTTTCAAGTCCAAAGAGGCACTCAAGGCCAGTTAGTGTACCCGACAAGATATAGGTACAGAAGCAAACAAGTGACATTATTTATTCAGACCTATTGCAAGCTATGATGAGAATCAATAAGCTACAAATTTTTGTAGATAAGTTAGAGGTTCAAGTAAAATATGAAAAAGTTGAAAATAAGGCCAATGCCATTCAAATTAAAAAGCTACAAGTAGATATTATCAGTTCAGGAAGTGAAAAAGATAACACCCAAGCAATCAGAAGAATGCTGGAAGAAAAGGACAACGCCCTCCAAGTTTTGAAGAAAAATTTGAAGATCCCAAGCACTGAGCATGTTCAATCATCCGAATTATTGGCACTGCAAGAAGAGAAGGACAAGATCCACCAGGAAATTATGGAACATAAAGGAAGAGCTATTAAATTACAAGAGGAAAAAGACAGGTGGGAAACTAAATGGAGTGAGCTGATATCTCAAATCCCCCTGCTAAAAAAGGACCAAAATGATGAAAAGGAGATCATGAAGGAATTGATGAGTCAGACTCCCACTGATGAGGACCTGTCTATTGTAAATATTGAGAAACCATTAAATGATTTTTCTGCAGATGATTTGTTAGTACCTATGTCCTAGGTAAGCCTAAAGGATGAAGAAATAAAAGAGTTAAAGGTAGAAAATGAAAAGATCAAGTCCGAATTAGCCAAAGTAAGTGAGAATAAAAATAAAATATTGCAAGACAGAAATCAGCTAATTTTTTTTTTAATGAGCTAAAGGAAAGAAACATTGGAAAGGGTCCTCTCCAGGGAGCGAAGCATATAATTTGGGATACCTTATCTATAGAAATTACTAAATTCAGACATCAACTGAACTTTATTGATGATCAAAACATATTGGTCAATTTGGTCAAACAGAGACTGAAGTTAGTAAATGAAACCATGGAGAGGAAACCCCTTGCCACGGCACAGAACGCGTTAAATTTCTTAAATTCATTGACATATCAAAAGTTGCATGATATAGGAGTAAAGGATAGAATAGAAATGGTACTATGGGCCAAAAAGTTTATCCACAAGCATCATTTAATGAAGATAGTCCAGGACAGAGCTGGTGAAATGGTTTCACAGGTTAATAACTTCAAGCAGGTTTCCAAAGAGCTATTTGAGGATGGCCTTCCTTCTTTTTGGGACGAGGAGGGACGGATGTTTTCTCAGGAGAACTATCACAGCTTGTTAGTTCAAAGATGCATGGATCATTCCAAATTTGATGATTTGGAAAAAGTCCTAACAGGGAAAGTTATTATGGACAAACTGACAGAGGATTTCAAAATCTTACAAAAGTTCCTGATTATCATGGGAGGATTTCCCAAGGTGTCATATGAAGCTTACATGGAGCTGGAAGTGTCAATTCGAGAGATGATGGAATATGATACCCCAAGCGCAGAGCAATGGAAGGCCATGGAAAGGTTCAGAAAGACAAAATACATCCTTCATTCATGAAAACAGATGTCGCGCGCTGAGGAGCTGCTGGGATAGGCTTTGTATCAACTTTATTTTAACTTAGTGAACTGTTAGGATTGAAGCTGTAGTTTATTCCTAGAAGTTAGGAATTTAGTTACAAGACTTTAATTAAGCCGGTCATTCAGTTATGAATCTTCTTGGAAGATGAATCATTTTATGTATATATTTGCATCTATTTTATTTGATGGGGGTTGGAACCCATCCTGTTGTTGAATGTTTTGAAAGACATATTATTTTTGAATAACAAAGTGAATGCATAAGAATTATCAGAGATTCCTTTGTCATTTCCATTACAGCCTGTATTTCTTTCCTTATGTGATTGTGTTTTCTAGTGTAACACTTCATTCTGTTTTTCTTCATATCTGAAACATAGTATTGGATGGTTAGAATTCATAATGTTTATGCTCTGATCATCGTTTTGGATATTTTATACATTCTTCTACAAAAGATAATATAGAACTCATCTTTGATGCTCTGTATTAATGGGTTGTTCATTGTCTCTTCTGTCTCACCTGAACTAAATGAATGACTGTGATGAAATGGTTACCTTGCCTTTGATAAATATCATGTATATGTCTTTGTGATATTTTTATTTTTATGTGACTCCATGCCCAATGGTTATGTGTTGTTTCAACCATCTATACAAATATTTGGATGTTATTCATATCTGGTCTTGTTAAATCTGTATTGAGAGGTCCCTCTCTGGAATAAAAACTAGTTTCTTTCTAAAGTGGTTTTGTTGTTACCTTGGGATTTACCTTTACAGCCTTGGGTACAGTCTGAGTGCTAACACCATGTCCTGGGTTCCTATTTCAAACCATACAGGTATTTGTTCAATCTACACACATGAGACTCCCTATCATGTGTCGCAAAACCTAGTGGCTTCTCCACATACACTTCCTCTTCTACTACACCATTCAAGAATGCAGTCTTGACATCCATTTAGTGTATCTTCCATTTCATCACTACAACTAGAGAAAGTACTGATCTGATGGAAGTGTATCTGACTATAGCTGGAAATGTTTCTTCATAATCTATTCCTTCTTTCTAGGAGAAGCCACGAGCAACAAATCTTTCTTTATATTTTTCTATGCTACTGTCTGCAGCATGCTTGATCTTGTAGATCCATTTGGAAGTTACAACAAACTTCTATTCTAGTCTTGGTACAACATCCCAAACATCATTCTTCATGATCAATTGATACTCTTCGATCATAGCATCCTTCCATTCTTTCCTTTCCGCCGCTTCTTTATAGTTGGAAGGTTATTTATCAATGAAATCACATAATAATGCTACATATCCAGAGCAGGACCTGGTCCTCTTTCTTTCTCTATGATTCTCTTTTGGAGCCCCATATCTTTCCGCACCTTGGATAGATTCACGTACCCAAGCAGGTTTCCTCTTATGAGGATTATTCTCCTGAGGTGGATCTACAGGTTCTTGAGGTTCTTCAAATTCTTGATCTTCATCTTCAATTTCTTTGTTCATGGTTCTGTCATGAATTCTGGGTGCTTCTATTTCTTCAGGTTCTTTACTAAGTCTCTTTTAGGATTTGTTGTAAGCTGAGTCTTCATCAAATGTCACATCCCTATTGATGTCGATCTTCTTGAATCCTGGGAAGTATATTCTGTAAGCCTTCGAGATTTCAGAGTATCCCACAAATATACCCTTCTTTCCTGAAGGATCTAATTTTGTCCTCTTTTGTTTTGGAATGTGTATGTACACTGCACAACCGAATATTCTGAGATGGCTAACTTCTAATTTATTCTCGGAAAAGACTTCTTTAGGTGTCTTGTTCTCGAGTACTCTGTGTGGAGTACGGTTCTGTACATACACTGATGTTCTGGTATCTTCTGCCCATAGATGCATGGGAAGATCTTGATCATGAAGCATGGCCCTTGCAATGTCCATGATCGTTCTATTCTTCCTTTATGCAAGCCCATTCTATTGTGGATTATATGGAGTGGATAACTCCCTCTTAATCCCTCAATCTTTTCATAGGTCTTTGAATTCATTCGAAGTGAATTCTCTGCCATTATCTAATTGAAAAATATTGATCTTCTTTTCTGTGTGGTTCTCAATCAAGGATTTGAATTCCTTGAAATTGCTGAATACTTCATCTTTGTTCTTCATGAAGTATATCCATGTCTTCCTAGAAAAGTAAATTATGAAATAAACATAGTATACATACCCGCTTAATGAACTTGATGACATCGGACCGCATACATCGAAGTGAATGATTTCCAAGATTCCTTTTTCTTTGCTCTTGCTACTTGGAAATGTCTTCTTTGTATTCTTTCCTTTGACACATCCTTTGCAGACTCCATCATGTTTTTCTTGAATTTCTGGAAGACCTTTAATAGCTTTGCTTGCAAGTGGTAGTGCTCTGTAATGCACATGTGAAAGCCTTCTATGTCAAAGTTCATTTGGATCTACTGTGTCATGGAGAAAGGCTTGTTCTGGATGGCCCTTTAGTTTGTATAAACCTCCCTCTTGTTCCCCAATCACTACTACATCATTAATAGTCTTTCCCTTTGGCCACATGATAACTTGGCCATCTATAAATGAAACCCTCATTCCTTTTTCATCTAATGCAGATATGGAGAGGAGGTTCTTCTTTAGTCTCGGTACAAATAATACTTCCTTCATTGTCATATACTTTCAAGAGTCTATCTTATAGGAGGATTCCGCACTACCTTTTATTGGATACTGGTATTCATCTCCAAGTTTCACCTTTTGGGGTGATTCATGTTCTTATAGTTTCACAAAATATTCTTTGAATCCTGTCATATGTTTGGAAGCCCCACTGTCTATAAGACAATCATTTCTTCCATGTGTAATGTTTCCCATGAGAGCATAAATCAAAACATATTCTTCATCACTTTCTTGCTTGTTTCTCTTTATGGAAGGTTCATCATCTTCTATAGCATGAGCATGGTGTTTTATCTTGTTGTTTTTCTTCTTGTGAGAGTTTCTTTTGTTTCTAGGACAATATTTGGCAAATTTCCCTATTTCATCACAAGTATAACATCTAAGTTGATATTTCTTGTAGGAAGAGTGATTACCTTTATAATGATGATGGTGATGATGGTCCCTTCTAGGTTTCTTGGATTGAACTACGAGAGATTGATCTTCACTTCCCATCTTTTCTTCTCGAGTTGCTATCCGAGCTTCTTCTTGTGAGAATTCTTCCCAAAGTCTATTGAACTTGACTAACTTCTTTCTAGCATATATCCCTTGAACGAAAGAGTCCCATGTATTAGGGAGACCATTCAAGGTGATCATTACAATATCTGCATTGTCCACTTCTTCATCCACTGCTTCAAGTTGTTCTTTGATTTGGCAGACCCTTGTGAAGTAATATTGTATGGTATCCACATTCTGAATATTCACATTCTTCAACTGGTTCCTCAAAGTTGTTTTCTTGTTTATGTTCTTTCCTTCAAATAGTTTGGTTAGGGCATCAAACATAGCTTTAGGTGTCTTTAGGGAGGACACCTGTGGTATGAGGTGATCCTATATTAAATCATCAATAATCCTCTTATCCATAACCAACTTCTTCTTATGTAAGGCTTTAACCTCATCTCCCTCTGGAACTGGAACCTCCTCATTGATACAGGAGTCCAACACATTTTCTTCTAGGACCAGGGAGATCCTATACTTCCAAGCTCGAAAGTTATCACCTCCCTCAAGATTTTCATCAAGCTTGGTATGATGAGACATCTTAACTGAGAACCTCAAATGGAAATGAAAAATATTTAGATCTTACTAGGTCAAGATGTTGGATCTAGATTTGGAGCTGAAATTCTGCAGTGTTGGTTTAGGAGCTGATTAGGGTTTGTCTTTTCTAGAGTTTTGTCCAACTAAATGCTTTGATCTTGATCTCTAAACTTCAATTTTTAGGAGGAGATTAATCTAGGCCTGGGCTCACTGAAAAATTCCACTTTTTTGGAAATCCCTAATTTTTGGCAGTAGTGTCGGGTCCAAAACTGAAAAAGATTAGAATTGGATTCTACTTCGATAGAAAGATGCACCCTAGGGAGGAGAGTTAGTCCAACCTTATTTTTCTGAAAATCTATGGAGATATATCCAAAAATTAGGAATCCCTAGTTCCCACAGTTGCATAGTGTCTTCTCAGGTTAGCTCTGATACCATGTTAGATTTTTAACATTAACCTAGCATTATATTAGGATCTTTAAATGAGAGAATAACAAGAAAAAAAATCAAACACAAGAGACAATGAACATAGTGTTTTTCCTTGGGGAAACCATAAATGGAGAAAACCCCACAACTTCCTCAGAGATAGAATCAACACCAAAAGTAAAACCCCAAAATAGTAATATGATCTCCCGACAACATTAGCCTCTTTTTTCCTAGCCCCAGTAGCTTCTTCTTCCTTGGCTATGCGCTACAACTAAGTGTGAGTGAGTGTGTGATAAATAGAGAGGCTCACTCTCTATTTATACTAATTCCCAACTTAACAATAACTCACTAGGGCTGACTTCACTAAGAGAGTCTAATAACTCTAGGGCCCTTGAACTGCAGGGACTTTAACCCTTGATCAATAGGAGGGTTACCCACAATGAATTGACATGACTTGTTTACATTATAGAAACTCTGGATCAGAACATCGGGGCATGGCATGACTCAATTACATTACAAACACTTCCCGAAATAAACATCGGGGTACAAACATAAGATATACAAGTGAATACATTCTGAAGTTACAATTACATCAGAAAAAATATGGTTCTGGAAGCTACCCATTAGATATCTTGGGTGAGACTGCACCTGCCTCACATGTGTTGCTGACTGATCTTGCTCTGTCGGGCCAATGTCTTGTGTTTTATTGTTGGTATTGTGGTGTTGTTGAACCACGGGTCTAGAAAAGAAGGTGAAAGAGGACAACAATTACTTGATCATAAAATGGGACCATTTTATATAATGAATAGATAACCTGAAGTACACTTTCTATCAGTGGAATCTCTATCCCAATCAGAATCATTAAATCCAACTAGTTCTAGTGGAGAACTAGTTGCATATTGTATCCCGAAGTGTTTGATTCCTTGCACATAATGAAATATATTTTTAGAGAAATTCCAATCGATATCATGAGGATCCTTCATATACCTTTCAACAACACCTACTTCATAATCCAAATAATGTCAAAAGTGTGTTAGATACAACAATCTCCCAACTAGTTGTCCATACAATGAGCTGTCCACCAATGGAGATGAACCAAGATCAACTAGTTTTACTCCTAAAAAGAAGGGACACTTAGAAGCCTTCAATTCATCAATTTTTAAATTTAATAATATTTTTGAAGCATACCTTGATTGGCTGACCTTGGTACCTACATCATATTTATCAATCTCCAAGCCAAGAAAATGTTTCAACAATCCTAGGTCAACCATAGAAAATGCATTGTGTAATGAAGACTTAATTGAACCTATATCAACAATGCAACTTCCATGATCAAAATATCATCAACATATAATATAATTACTTGAATAGAGTCACATAAATGCTGAAAATACACATTAGGATCAGATTTTCATCTTTCAAAGCCTTGTGAGAGAACAAAGTTGTCCATCTTAGCATACCAAGATCTTGGAGATTGCTTGAGGCCATCAAGAGACTTCTTCAACCTGCAAACAAGTGAAGGATCATGAATGTAACATTTAGGATTTTGCATATAAATATCCTCATGAAGGTCACCATGAAGAAAAACACTCTTCACATCCATATGGTGCACCTCCCAAAACTAACATGATTGAGTCCATCTTTTCCATCGATGCAAATTTCTCTGTATAGTCCAGTCCATGGAATTGCATAAATCCTTTGGAAACCAAAATCCATTAGTAACAATATTGGTCTTATAAACCCACTTACATTGCAGTAGTTTCCTCTTGGAAGGTAGAGGAACCCACTCCCATGTTTCATTGTCTTTCAAATAATTGAACTCTTCTTACATGGATGTTTGCGAAATTGGGCCATGTGATACTTCTTCATATGAATGTGGATCAGATCCAACCATATAAGAACACCTCTTTTTCCAACAATTCCAAAAAATAGAACCATGGAAGAGAAGGTCGACAAAAGCACCATTTTAGGGGCATTGGCCCAAACCCGGGGTAAGGAAAGTGGTTTCGACACTGACCACTTACACCACTTGCCACTACTACTTCTATCTTTCCTTGACCTTTGCCTTATTTATATATATATCCCTAGTTAATTCAATTATATGAGTCAATATAAGGGAGGAAAAGCCTTATTCAAGTGATCTATATATATAGCGAAATAAACAACCAATTAAACCTCCACTTCTTGACAATAGATAGAGAAAATTCATTGTAAGTATGGTATTCAAAAGTGCCACTACTACTTCTATCTTTCCTTGACCACTACTACTTCTATCTTTCCTTGACCTTTGCCTTATTTATATATATATCCCTAGTTAATTCAATTATATGAGTCAATATAAGGGAGGAAAAGCCTTATTCAAGTGATCTATATATATAGCGAAATAAACAACCAATTAAACCTCCACTTCTTGACAATAGATAGAGAAAATTCATTGTAAGTATGGTATTCAAAAGTGCGATGCCAATACTACTTCTATCTTTCCACTTGCCACTACTAATTCTATCTTTCCTTGAACTTTGCCTTATTTATATATATATCCCTAGTTAATTCAATTATATGAGTCAATATAAGGGAGGAAAAGCCTTATTCAAGTGATCTATATATATAGCGAAATAAACAACCAATTAAACCTCCACTTCTTGACAATAGATAGAGAAAATTCATTGTAAGTATGGTATTCAAAAGTGTGATGCCACTTCAGGACCTGAGCTTTCATGTCCTTTTATCCACTTGCCACTACTACTTCTATCTTTCCTTGACCTTTGCCTTATTTATATATATATCCCTAGTTAATTCAATTATATGAGTCAATATAAGGGAGGAAAAGCCTTATTCAAGTGATCTATATATATAGCGAAATAAACAACCAATTAAACCTCCACTTCTTGACAATAGATAGAGAAAATTCATTGTAAGTATGGTATTCAAAAGTGCGATGCCACTTCAGGACCTGAGCTTTCATGTCCTTTTATCTTCTCCTACACCTACAGTTCTATCTCTTATCCTTCATAGCTATGAAAGTGGCATGCACCTACCTATGGATGGGCTCAGTCAGATCAATTTCTACACTTGAATCACACCTCGAGAAATCATTTTGAAACTAAGATCTAGTATTCCTAGTGTCTAGTAGATCTCCTGCAAGATCGCCAATTGCTTGTATGGTTTTCTCATACCATTTTGGCCTAGTGGGAGAGTCATGATCTATATTCATGTCATTATATTCATATTCTATATCAAAATCAGAAAATAAATAAAGAGAAACATCACTTACATCATTATGGAGTGGAGGGAGTGAGCAATCCCCCTTTACTAGTTCAACCTCTTGCATAAGCTCTTCTTTGAAATGTACACTTCTCTCAATAATTGTTTTCTGAGATGAGGGATCAAAGAGATTGTATGCATTTTCATATTCAACATATCCAACCATTATGAACTCCTTTATTTGAGGTTGCAAGTATTTTCCTTTCTTTGGAGGAATTCTAGCCCATGTCTTTGAGCCAAAAACCCTAAAATGAGACACATATGGCTTGTGACCTATCCAAGCCTCAAATGGATTTTTGTATTTCAATGATTTGTGTGAAAATATGTTCTAAACATATGCAACATGGGTCTCATTCAATATCTTAGGAGAAAAAAACTTAGCCTCCAACATGTATGTGGCCATCTCCTTCAATGTTCTATTCTTTCACTCTACCACACCATTTTGATGTGGTGTGTAAGGAATTGAATGATGAAAATGAATCCCATTCTATTCACATACACAATATAGGATATTATTGACATATTCATTTCCATTATCACTCCTTAATACCATTATCATTTTCCCACTAAAGTTATCAACATAATCTTTGAAAGCTTTGAAGATCTCATACACTTCTGATTTCATCCTAAGGAAATGCACCCAACAATATCTTGAAATTTCATGTATGAATGTTAATACATACCTTGAGTTTCTGTAGGAGGGTATGATCTGAGGTTCTATAATATAGGAATGGATCAATTTGAGCACTTGGACAACCCTTCTTTCCTTCCCCTTGTCATACTTGGTCTCTACATGCTTCCCAATTATGCATCCCTTGCATGTTCCTTTGGGAAATTTGATTCTTGGAAGTCCTTCAACCATATTTTATTTTCTCAAATATTGAAGATATATGTAGTTGAGGTTTGAAAACCTCTCAGGCCATAAATTGTTGATATCATTTGCATGCAACAGGAGCGCATTCCTTGAGGACTATGGAAGAAAGTGTGAAAACCTGTACATCCTTGACTCACGATCTACAATACCCACTGCAACCACTTTACCTATAGAAATTTATGAAATTTCCATATATTCTTGAGTGAATATCACTCTATTGGATGAAGCTATGTGTATCATTTGATAGAAATAGAGTAGGTTTGTGGAAAGATCATACAAAAAAAACACATTGTTGAACTACCCATTGTCAAGGTGGATCCTACCAATCCCTTTGGATGGGATCTCTGAGGCATCATCCATGAGGATGGATGGACCACTATATGGATGTAGGGCCAAGAAGGAGTCTTCTAAATAATCCATGTGACTTGAGGCATCTGAATCATGATTAAGGAGGAATATCTAGAAGACCCAACAACTAGTGCATGGCATCTCTCCTTGTTTTCATAATTTGAACATACATACTTCTTCTTTGGTCCATCTAGAAAGGGAATGTTGTTATTCTCAAGAAGTTGAGCCAGCACATCAATGTTTTTATTCATGCATACATTCTCTGGGTTCCAACCCTTATGATAGTAAGTGCATTTGGTCTTCTCTTTCTTCTATCCTTTTCCATTTCTAGGATTCGAACACCCATGAAAAGATTTGAGCTTCTCTTTTTCTTTCTTATTCTCTTGCTACTTCCAATCATTGCAACTTTTCTTTCCCTTTACTTGATTAAAAACCCCTATAGCAAGGGCTTGATACATGGTGAATTTGATCGTAGTGATTTGAACAAAGTTATCTTGTTCTTGAGTCAAAGACTCCATGTAGTCTGCCAAACATGGAATTCTCAAGTTTCTAACTGTCAGATTAGCTGAGTGAAATGTTGAAACAAACACTAAATATTTAGGCCCTAACTTCAAAACTATGGACAAAAGTATTTTCTCTTCCTTACTTTTAATGCCGCATTGCTTCAGTTGAAGAACCAAGGATTTCAACTTGGTGAAAAAGTCTTCAATCATCTCAAAATAAGTTGGATTCAATTTTATTAACTCTTTTTCAAGTTGATGGCCTCTTAGTTCATCAATATTCCCAAACAAATACTCGATCTTGAGCCACACTTCATTTAGAGTTGTGAGTCTGTAAACATGAAAAATGAGGTCATTCAAAATGTTGAGACATAACATCCCAAATGATTCATCCATTCTGTTAAAAAAAATGGACTTCTCAAAATATGAGTTTGGATCATTCTATTTCCCCATGTTTTATTTCCCAAAATGAAACATCTCTTCCTGTGACCACTTTCACATGTTTTCGTCGCATATCGACACTTCATGAAAGTCACTAAATAAACAAATTGATTGGAGGAGACATATCTATACTTTTTTAATTCCATTTGACATCTTCTATGGAGTGTTAGAAAGGTATTTGAGTAAGGAAAAACTTTCTAGAAGACACCAAACCCTGAAAATGCATGGAAGTACCCTAAAATGATCATTTTCACCCATTTGTGATTTTTCTTAAGAAAAACTGTGAATTTACCTTGCAATCGTGACTCTACTTCATTAAAACCATGAAATTCACCTGAATTTGTAAAACAATGATAAAAAATGATCATTCTCGAAATTAGGGTTGGTTTGGGTGGTTTTGGAACTAATACTGTAGTTGTAAATGATCCCTATTTGAACCCTACTCTTCAAGAAAGTATATTAGAGAGGGAGAGAGGTCTATAGAGGAAACTGAACCTTTGCATTAGTATGCTAGAGAAATTGGGACTCTAATCCCCCCTACCTTTTCCCTAGATTCCATCTTCCCGTGTTGCAGAGCTTGGAGGCTAAGATCCTTGTAGAAGAGAAAGAGGAGAACCAGATCAAGGTTTTGTGTGGTTCATAGAAAGAGGATAAGGTGAACTATGTACTTCTTCCACTTGATAATAAATATGTGATGTCCTTATCTTTCCCAAATCATTTTCTAATCTATGTAATATCTCTATTTATGATCATATATTTATGTTAATAAATTTAGGGTTTCATGTTGCTTTGATTATCATTGCTTTATATTTAGTCAAATTGGTTTGAGGAAGGTTGAAATTGTTTTGCAGGTATCTTGGATTGAGGAGCAAGAGGAAGGGATAGATAAAGCTTGGAACAACCTTCATTGAATTGTTTATGGACCTTACTTATCTCTGAATGTTTCTTATATTTTCTTGTTGAAAAATATACATTTGTTTTTCAACCCTAGTATGTTGGTGGTCTCTTAATCCATGACCATATGAACACTTTCCTTTACAACAAAACTGAAGACTCCACTGGGGATTCCTTATATGTTTAGGGTTTCTTTGTATTTCTTTCAGTGTTTTTTAAGATTTCAGGTCTTTCTTACAACATAGGATCAACTTTTAGACCTATTAGAACACCTCCCCTTCCTTTATAGGACATTTATTTTACCTGTTTTAGCATTCTTCCACCCATTCGCAGCCTCTACACTGCACAGCCACAAATTTTGAGTGCATTCGTGAAATTCCTTCATGCAACCTACATGTCATTCATGAACCTCTTTAAGGAAACTCACGAATGCCCCTATAAGTGATATTTTTCATCATATTTTTTGTGTTTTTGGTTGTTTTTGGTTGTTTGAAGGGTCTTCAAGGGTCCTCTGTCTATACATGACCCTAAGGGAGTGGTGTCACCTATTTTGGATGATGTTTTTTTAGGTTGTGTTGGTGGAGCTATTCGATGAGCCGACTAGTTGATTTAACCGACTAATTGAAGATTAGGTCGGCCTCCAAGGGTCGTGTCGGTTGACCAAACCGACAAGTAGTTACTCATAACCATTTTGTAAATCATATATATTAGGCTATAGAGCCAGTTAAGAACTTGGTTCAGTTTTGTATATGTATGGACCCTCATGTGATTCTATAATGTAATATGTTATTCCTTTACCTGTTCTTGTCTCTTGTCTCTGTATGTTTATATGACTCTTAATGTGTATTATTGGTAACCTTATGTGATCTGGGAGATTACAACATTGGTTTCATTTTTGGTAGTACATATAAAGATGACATGACCATACATCGATGATATCAGAGAAATAGATTAAGAATTGGTGGGAGCGTAAGATTGCAAATTACTTACAAAACTACACAAGAAGAAACCAATTGACCATTGCTCAGTAGAAGGATAAATTCTTCACCGAAACACATGAGAAGTTTGTATAATCGGTACATCGGTTGTTCAAAAAACTCCTGGATAAAAAATCCGAAAGCAACTAAAGACCAAGAGTTATTGGAGAAATCGATTGGAGGTGGTCGAACAAACCTATCGGAGTGGTTTGAAAATATTATGTGAGAATTCTATGAAGAACAAGCTGTGGAGGAAAGAGTCTCAGTCGAAAGTATTGAGAGAAATTTTTATATGGATTTCATTGAGCAATTTTTTTTCTCTTTACTGACCCTTTTGTTCAAATTCCTAATTGAGAAGGGAGTGGTCCATATCATAGAACCTCGTCCACCACTATGCAAACCGCCACAAAATTCTAACTGGGGGGGGATAGAAGAAGGGGGAAATATTTATTGCAAAAAGGGAGTGACAGTATTTCTTGAACAAATAGACAGAACGATCCGAGATTACTAAAGCGTCAGGTAGGCTATGGGGGGGTAGTTGGTCATGTGTCGGGGGTAGAGCAAAATGATTCTATTCGGTCTAAGAAAATACCACCAGTAGCAATGAAAGGTCAACCTAAGAAATAAATTGAGTGGATAGTGACTCATAAAGGTGCATTGGACCTATAGAAGATAGAAAGGGAGAAGAGGTAGAAAAGAAGGGATGAAGTACAAGAGCAAGCTATAGCGCTCCAAAGAAGAATGGTTTCCAGGGTGACAGAGCATGAAGAAAATAAACCACAGTCAAGTCATGACCGATAGGAAGAAGGTGTAGATGAATAAGAATCACCAATGGAAGAAGATTTATGGATAGAGCAATGAAAATCTCTCCAACTAGAAATTCCCCAGGAGGTAAGATCTTTGTCTCCAACAAATTTGAGCACGTGAATGCAAGCCATTGTCGAAGAGGACCTGTGACTAAGAGCCGGTGAGTTTGGTATATGGATTAAACTAGATGATGAATTAAATGATGACAATCATTTAGTGATACATCGACCAGAGGAAGGAAATTGGGTTACACTTCAGGCGTACTCATCCAACTGAAACATTAATTTAATCTATTCTAGGCATGAAGGAGCACCCTGCCAGCCAAACACAGCTTTACAAGACACTGAACAGTCAAATTCACAAGCAAACCAATGCCGTTGGACATAGACATAATAAGTTGACCCGAACCGATTACTTGGGGGAGAAGAAACAACAAAAAAAAATCAACGAGAACAAAATTTTTATTGACAATAGTTGTGAACAAAGAGGTACACAGAGTATCCCACTACCCCCACCACCGAACCTCCTAGAGGAGACGTTGACACCAACATGGGTCATGGCTCAGCACATACCCCCTCTATGAGGGTGAGGAAGATCCTAGACGACATTGGTTTGTCTGTGAGTCAACATGGGAGGAAAATCAAGTTACAAGCAAAGAATGATAGATGGCACAATTCATCGGTGCTTTACAGAAAAGAGCATTAACTTGGTATATGACTTATATTGAGAGAACACCCCGAGCATCCAAAGCCGACATTAAAGCACAATTCTTATCTTTCTTTAAAACACCATATGAAAAGAATATAGCAACAAAAAATATGAAGATGACATCTCAGAAACCAGATGAGTCCGTCCAAGACTATGATAAGAGATGGAAGGACCTCCCGAGCCAACTAGACTATGTAATTGATGAAAAATTATTAATTCAATGGTTTCTTGTAGGCCTGTCATAGAAAATATGATGACATATAAGCTTGGAAACTTTTAAAACATATGAAGATGCACTTAACAAAGCTCTACAGGTAGAGATGGATGAATATTTCCCAGCATATCTCATCGATACTAGGCTGGAAGAACAATTGGAAATTATGCAAAAAACTTTGAAAGAGCTTAACCTCAAAAATCAAGATGTCTAGTGCATAAAGTGCTCCACGACCGTACACACTAAAGATAGTTGTCGATAATACATAAGTCAACAATATGTTTGTTTTGTTCAAAAAAAATGCTTCTGTGACATTTTCCAAGAACATGGAGAGCATACAACGAAATATTACCCATATAACATGAAAAATGGAAAATCATCTTGGTGCTCAATCTGTGAGGTAAAGAGTCACGCAACAGCCGAATTCCATCTGAACCTAAAGAATCGACAAAAACATCAAGCAGTATACCAAATGAATGCAGTCACTCAGAATAATGATAACATCCCAAGGAGTAATGATCAAAACAAGTCGAATAATTAAAGATATGAAGGGCGTCGATTCGACAATTATCATGGAGGATTTGGAGGTCGAGGACAATTTTCTAGAAATCATGAGAATTGACCATGATGACCCATCCAGTGCTTTACATGTTATAAAGAAGGACACCGCTACATAGAGTGTCCATAAAATGATAGAACTGATCTAAAGTTTTGTACTAGATGTGGTGTAGGAGATCACTCACTAGAGGATTGTCCCACCATGCTTGACAAGATTAATAAAAATAAAAATGTTAATGTCTTGTCATGTGTTCAGAAACATGATGTAATACATACAAAGAACCTACATATATTAACTCAACAAGGAACAAAAATCAGAAATGATAACCCACGCATATGCAAAATTAAAGAGAAAAATGATTACCCTAATCCGACAAAACAAAAAGAATTATATAACGATGCATCAAACATGTTTCAAGAATTTGCTAGATAGGAAGCAGTCGATGACAGACAACAAAACACACTCAAATAACTATTCAATTTAATATAGAATGATAAATCGGTGTCTCAATTCATTGAATTATTATATAATATGAAGCACAAAAATAATACATATAAACAAACAAAAAATATATGCAGTTTGAATAAAAAATACAAGACTGATGTTGACCCACTTGTCGATCTTGAAATTGAAGGATATCATGTTCGACAAGTCATTCTTGACTTTGGTTCACAAAGTAAATAGTATGACACGAGATACATGGGAACACTGGGTAGGCCTCGACTAAATGAATCTGGCATATTTTTAAAACTGGCCGACCAAGGATTGATCGAATCAATCAGGGTTTGGAGAAATGTCGATACAACGATAAAAGGAATATCAACTAAGATAGAAATCAAAATTGTCGACCCTAAGGAAGGATCTAGCTCTTTCCTAGTCCTAGTAGGTCGACCATGGGGAAGAAAAATGAAAGCATCAATATATTTAGACAAAGAAAGAATAAAATTAAAAGGGAATGGCTAGAAAGTTATTATCCCCATTCATCATTCCCAAGGTGAACCTTGGACCGAACCTATTGATGAAGAAGTTTAGATTTGACAACTATACCAAATACACAATAATGAAGACTATAGAGAACCCAAAAATTATGGTGAACTTCATCTAGGGAACCGAGACTCGATCAGATATAACTCAGATGCAGAATTATATGATTGGGAGATTGAAAATTATGAAACACAAGCACGAGGTTGCAGGACCATTCAAGCTATCCAGAAGAAATCAACCCGACAATGCTCATTAGAGGAATTTTGAGGTTTAAAATGGGCCTCCTAAGGAAAATAATAAAATAATAGTTAATATAATAAAATAATATTTATTAATTTTGGAGGAAAAAAGAAAAGAACTACTTTTTGTGTTCGTATTTTCGACATATCTCCTGTGTTTTTACTCAAATTTCAATCGAGAGAGATCACAGGATGTAGAATTTGATTTCGCATCCAACAAGTACCCACACTACATAGTTTTCATGGACCCCTCTACCTCCAAAAGAAGAAATATCTGAAAAAAAGTGATGATGACATAATCATCATGTTTTTTCAGGTATGTATTGTTTTTGGGGTAGTAAGGTCCATCAAAAGTATGAAGTGTGGGTACTCGTTTGATGCAGTCCAACGAGCTCTACTGATCTAAATTTGAGTAAAAACACAGGGAGATATCTTGAAAATACGAACACAGAAAGTAGTTTTTTTATGACAAATATGTCAATTCAACCATTATGGTTGACTCATTTTATTGGAATTCTATTGGTTCTTGAATTTCAACTCACAGGAACTCATTGTTGGTACGTTTTCTTATAAGGCCCATTTTATACCCCAAATTTCTCTAATGTTTCTATATCGACCATTCCAAAAATATTTGAGAAAAGAATAAGGGAATACCCCTCATTAGCACCAATAAAAACAGATAATAAGAAAAATCTTCAGTATAAGGAAAGACAATCACCATCTCTTCATGTAGAACAAGTCTCTAAGAACCTAGGTGAACATGGCCGACTTCAGAGCCTAGTCAAAACATTTACAAGGAAACCTGCTCGATGGTGGGACACCCATCAGTCGAGGCTGAAAATGTGGACAATAGCCTTGAATTTCTTTGTAGCAATATTCGGAGGAAGGAAGCTAACAAAATAGACACAAATACATGTCTTCATCCAAGGAGAAAATCCAGAAAAGCATATACAAATATGTGAAATAGAATGGAGAATACTTGGTTACAAAGAGGAATGTATATGGCCACACCTATTTCCCTCGACACTAGATGACCTACATAACAAGTGGTATAAAATGGAAGAGGCATGAGGTGAAATATTCTTATGGAATGAACTTAGAGAAAATTTCATTAAGGACTTTAGCTTTATACCAGAAGACACAAAACTAGTCGAAGGTACAAAGCACAAAACTAGTCAAAGCTACAAAGCAGATAAAAACATTTATACAACTGACTAGTAACGATTCGACACAAAATAGAATCCAACCAGATATAGCATGCTATAACATTCATTCCAAAAAAATACCATAGTCGAAAAGACTCCAATTAGAAAATGAACACACATATGGGAGGAGTTTTCAATGGAAGATCGATCACTCGGAAACAATCAAACCGGTAAAAATGATATTCAAAATAGAGTCGACTGACAAAGATGACATCGACCAAATCACAATAGTAGACTTTCCAAAAACATGTTCACAATTCAAAGAAGTTAGTCGACAGATTAATGAAAGTAAAGCACCAGAATGGATGGATTCAAAAGTAAAAACTAAAGAAATTGATATTTCTAATGATAATAGACCGAAAATGGAAATAATTTGTGACTATTGGAGCGAAGGAAAAACCACAGAGATTATCGACTTATCAAAATAATTTCAAGATCTATTTGCATGAGACTACAAATACTTAAAAGGATTAGTAGTAGAAATGGGCAGGACGAAGATAAACATCAAACCTGATGTCCGACCTGTCAAGAAAATACCTTATAAGTTGGCACATAAATATAAATAAATAGTAAAAATGGAGATCGAAAATATGCTTACAGCCGAAATAATTTACCCCATTGACCAGTCGGAATGGGAAAGCCCAATGGTCGTCCAACCGAAAAAACATGACCCAACAAAACTATGAATCTATGTCAATTTTTGTGAATTAATCAAGGTTACCTTAACAGATCCATTCCCGACTCCATATGCTGATGAAATCCTAAATTAAGTTGCAGGACATGAATTCTATTCATTTACAGATGGATTTTCAGGGTGTAATCAGGTGCCAACAACCAAAGAAGATCAGAAAAATACAACCTTCGAATGTGAATTTGGCTCATTTTCCTACAGAGTCATGCCATTTGGTCTCAAAAATGCACCTGCAGTGTTTTCAAGAATAGTTGTCAATACATTTCAAGAATACATCTACAAAGCAATGGCATTATACTTCGATGACTGGACGATCTACTCTATGCTGAACTACCACTATAAATGGTTAAGGTTTATGTTGAAACGTTGCCGACAGATTCAATTATCTCTCAATATAAAGAAATGCATATTCTTAACCCCTATAGGAATCCTATTAGGGCATATCATATGCAAGGAAGGTATCAAAGTAGACTTTGCAAAGATAAAAATTATCCTCGACTCAAAACCACCAGTGAACCCAAAACAAGTGAGAGTACTATTAGGATATACAGGGTACTATATAAAAATCATTTGGAACTACTCTGAAATGGCATACCCCCTGGAAGAACTCTTAAGAGAATATCAAGAGTTTAACTGGATAGAAGAATGTGATACGTCCTTCAACACATTAAAAAGAAAATTAGTCAAGGCACCTGTTCTTAGATTCCCGAACTGGTCGATCAAATTTCATGTGCACATCGATGCCTCAGGATTAGCATTAGGAGCAATCTTGACACAACCTAGCGAAGAGGGCATGGATTACCCAATCATATATAGTAGTAGAAAATTAAACAAAGCTGAATGCAACTACTCCATGAGAGAAAGGGATGCATTAGGGATGGTCTTTTCTCTTCAAAAGTATTGACACTACCTACTAGCTAACCCCTTCATATTCTATACAAATCATAAAGCATTAAAATACCTCGTCAATAAACCTTTTCACCACGGAAGAATATGTTGTTGACTATTACTATTCCAATAATTTGAATTCAAAGTTGTAGTTCGACCATGACAATTGAATGTCAAGCCCAACCAATTTTCGATAATTGACATAAGGGAGGAGCCTACAGGAGTCGAAGATGATCTACCAGATGCACATCTATTTAGAATAGAAGTTGTTCATGTAGAGTTAGAAGAAATAGCTCAATTTTTGGAGAATGGTCAAGCACCAGATGGAATGAGCACGAAAAAGAAACAAATTTTAGCCATGAAAGCTGCACCATATAGCCTTATTAATGGATTTTTATATAAAATAGGTTTAGACGAAGTACTCCATCGGTGTGTGTTAGAGCATGAACGAGAAAACATTATGCATGAAACACACTATGGACTAGTAGGAGGACACTTTCAATTAGATACAACTGCAAAGAAAATCCAACAATCAGGACTATGCTGGCTGACACTATACAAATACTGTAAAATGTTTGTGAGCAAATGTGGTCGCTTCTAATGGCTAGGTCGACCACTACCTAGTATAGAAACGACTTTAATATCAGTAAACCCTGTAGCAGGGATTTCTCCCTTACTATAGGGTAGGAATGGCTACCTTTCATCTATAGGACAAAAGGGTAGGGTTCCTGATGGTAATGCAAGAAAAACAAAACATAAATAAAGCAAAGAGAACATAAAAAAAAGAAATGGAAACCCTGCACACAAGGTTAGACTCCAAAACCCTGCATACAACCTGTTAGAACATAAAATGAACCTGCAAGCAAAATAAGTTAGAAAAAACTAGAATAAAAATGACATTAAACAAAGCTTATACCTCTTGGTGGAAATGGGCCACCATGCCCTAACTTGGAGAAGCACCTCTCTCTTGAGAATGGGGGAGCTATGGCTCAATGGAAGGATGGATGAGAGGGACTGTGAATGGCTTGAGAGGCAAATGGTCTGAAGGAATCCACTCAGGCAGCATAACAGTGTGCAAGGGAGTAATGTTTGAGAGTGACCCACACCCCTCTATTTATAGCTTTTTTAGGGTTCTAAGCCCCTCGTAAGGGCCTCAGCCCTTTTTTGGGGATTTTAGCCCCTTTCACTCAATCTTTAGCTCCTTTTAGGGTTTTTAGCCTCTTTTTGGAGGCTTTATTTCCTATGAGAGCTATTTAGGCTCTTTTTAGGGGTTTTTAACCCTTTTTCATGTTTTTAAGACTTCTTGAGGGTGTTGGGGTTAGATGGGGTCAAATGAGGGTCATGTATGGGTGTCCTTGGGTGGTGTAGGCCATGTAGAGCTGAGTGAGGGATTTTTTGGGTTAACAGATTTTCCCTTGATGTGTTAGGGAAGGAGCTCATAGTATGGCCGATGGAGATCATAGGATTTTCTACGGAGAGGTGGTGCTTCCTGGGCTAGGGCATGGTGGCTTTTGGTTTTTGTATTAATATGGTTCCCATCAATGGGTGAGATACAAATAATGTGTGACATGTATATGGATGAGGTGGGAATCCCCATGCTTGTAACAATGTCAAAAGAATGATGTTATCTATTCTCTATAATACAAGAGCCGATCATGTACAACTGATGATACATAGTGGTTGCCTTAATGAGAGGCTGAATACAATACTGATCTAAAGGACTGCTACATTGGATCCATGGCATTCTCATGGAATTCTATATCTTCATGACTGATAGCCTATTGGATCTTGAATGGTACATAGCTATATGGACTCACTAGTTGAGAGTCAGAGTCTCTATGGTACAAGTATGTTGCATCAATCATAAATCTATATAGGAGCACTGATGGGGCTTCTCAACACTGTCTCCAATGCAACCCAGAAATCATAAGGGACATAAACCTGTTTAGGTCCCTCAAATAGACTCATCAATGTGATAGACTTGGGTGACATCCAGGGTCTTCAACCAAATACTACATGGACCAATACCCTCTATGAATCTCAATGGTGCGATGATGTAGTTGGAGTCGATCACATGAGAAATGACCATCCCGAGAGGCACTAAGGAATCCTCTCAAGTGGTCCAAGGAACTCATCAATGAGGTTAATGAAACCAGGATACAAGGACCTCTGGGACTGTCCTCTGGAATATGTGTGTTGTCATTGACAAAGGGAGACCTGCCCTTGGTCAAGGCAATGATGTTTCCTTGACCAAAAGCGTGAGGGAGATAACCAAAAGGTCTGAGACAATATGAGGACTAACCCACTGAATGGGAGGGGGGAGGGAAAGAGTTGAACATGGGTAGAGGGAGTGTAGTAGACTCAAATTTCCTTTGTTCAGAGTATGATGGCAGGGCGGACTAGGAAGCAAATGAAACTGACTCATGGGAATGTGATCATAGCTATAATACCGAGAATGTCACTGCAGATGGGAAATACTTGGGGAAGGTAGACACTTTTGATATTGATGGGATTGAAGGAAGACACATTGTAGATTACTCTGAACCAAGGAGACCAAAGTGGGAATGCTGTCGAACTGTTACCTATAGGGTGGTGTCTAAAGACACCATTGTTGTATGATCTCATGGATTTTTGGTTAGCCCAAGAAAGTAAATGCTTGATGGTGCTTTCAATTTTAGAGAGTCTGAAAGCACGAAGAAGACTCCAGTGGGGGCTCATTTTTGTTGGTAGTCTCCTGTGCCTGAAAAAAGGATAAAAGTATACATAGGAGAGCTCGCCCATCCTTTTAGGGGATGGGAGACTTCTTTACCATTGGTCCAGTCATTCTGGAAAAGGTTAAACCTATACTGATTGGATGTTCATTTAGATACTTTTACGAGCATGAACGAAATTAAGTTTTCTTGGTAATATCTTCTTGATGAGAAGGTTGGAATAGAGCTTAAGAAAACATAAAAGTATGCAGAGGGGAACAGTCTTGGCTTGAATGTTCCAAGGTGGTCCCATTCATTTGATGGTCTACATAGTCCACAAAAGGAGATAAACAAGATGATGTATATGCCCATTCCTATACTTTAACGAGCGAGAAAGGAAGCAGTTATGCTCAGAAATATTTTCATTCTTCTAGGAGTCAGAAAAGAGCTTAAAAGAAACTCTAGTATGGTCAACCGATTGCGGTGGCATAGGTGGTGCTCCATGTCGGGACAGTGGACAGTGGCCCAAAGGTCATCAGTGTAGTATGGATGGAGCAGGTGGCTCTTAGACATACCAATACATGCATGGGATAGATCGCGGCAGAGGAACACGAGTCAGCGCAGCAGAGGCATGCAAACTGAGGTGGATCTTGGACAGAGGTCATGAGAGTCATGTGTGAATTGTGGTGGATGGAATTGACTACATGTGATGTGAGAGAAAGTCCAGAGGTAGTTATATGCCAAATGCATGCAAAGGAAATGATCCGTCCTCCAGATGGTGCTCCAGAGATCTACATAAGGTGCGGTGGATGGAGTAGACAACTATGTGTTAATATAAAAATGGTGTTCCTTACTGATGATGGCTTGAGAACCTGCATGAGTGGTGGTAGACAAGTGTGATGCAAGTACAGGTTCGAAGAAACTTGTAAATCGAGGTAAATTCCGAGGAGTGGTCCCGAAATTTGTTTGTTAAACATGAGACGATGGTCTCACAAGGATATGGAAATTTGAGCCCGGAGGTGTGAGAGGTGTCTCGAACCAATTCTAGGTGACTTTGGATTAGAAGCTAAAGGTGCTACCCCTGACTTGTGGTGAAAAAATGTTGAAAAACAAAAAGGGAAAAACTACACTATAAGGGACTCAGCGGTTATATCAGGCATAGACTCTCTTGAGGTGGAGCCTGTTGTGCAGCTTCTTCAAGAGTTGACCATCTAAGTTAGTGAAGAGGTATGCCCCCTTGCCGAGACAAAGGTCATTGGAAAGGCGGGATGATAGAATCTGATATTTTATGGGAAGAACCGATTCCACACTATGGTTTAAAGGGAATGAGGTAAAACTAGAGGTGGTCTTACAGATCTCTCCATCATTGCATAAGTGGTGCCATGATAGATTAGGTGGATCTTTCACAAGCGATGAGATGAAAGTGAGACTGGTGCTAGATATCATGAAAATGGAATTGGTTGTGGTTTTGGTGGCCTTTCCCCCAGTATTTGCTAGAGAAAGAGGCGCATGCCTTGAGAAAGGAGGAGTCTTTGATGGACCCAGAGGTAGGTGCAACATCATCTCAATTGGATGCACATGAGTCAACACATCTTGGGGCCTCATAGGTAGGGTAGGTGGTTCAAGGTACCACGCATGAACTCCTAGTGTGAAATCCTATAGATTGTGGGTTTCCAAGATAGATTTAATCATGATCCCGAATGGTAGGAAAAGGAAAAGGAAAAGGAAAAGGATCGTGTTGATCGAGAATGAACCCCAATGTTTCCTTGGTAACTAAGGTTGCACTTATGGATGGGGTTGCGGCTATGGATGGAGCTGCGGCTACGGATGGGTTTACGGCTGAGGATGGAGTTGTGACTGTGGTTGGTGCATGTTGTCCCAAGGGTACTCTAAAGCAGTTAAGGCTTCAAGTATCTCCTCATCATTGCGGAAGCAACGAAGGGACATGTCTGATGGACCATCGGTGATGGTGGAGACAAGAGGGTCTGTAGAATTGGACATCATGTAAATGGACATGGTGTCCGAAGAAGGAGGTGGGGGGTGAACTTCTTCGATCAGGGTGATCTCAGATTCAAGGGAATGTTGTTGAAGGTTGGCTAAATCCATTTGGAACTTGGATAAGTCTTGACAATGGTAAGAATAGTGTCCATACAATTTACAAAGGGTGCAAGCATGGTTTGTTCTCAATGACTTGTTTCTCACTATTGGCATGCTTGGAAGTTCAACCATGGGGAGGTTTTCTGTTGTATCCATGGAATCCAAATGCATGCAGATTATAGGAATCTCAGGGAATTTTTCAGTTGGATGGCCCTGTCCTTCACAAACAATGCAAGGTGGGATCTATCGAGGTTTAGCGGTAGCTTTCGCATTCTTTCCCATGGCCCTTTTTTGGGTGGGGCGTTGCAAGTCCAGGTGTGGTGGCTGGATTTTGCGGGCCAGGTGGAGGATGAGACTCAACCATAATGGGTTGCATGGGGGTTAATACTACCTGGGGCATTTGTAGTTGAGCTGGTGGATCAAGATACCACACGAGAATTCCCAATGTAAATTTGGGTAATTTTAAGGTGGCCATTACTGGATTGCTCATGACACCAGGTGGGGGAAAGAGGAAGGTAATTGTCTGGACTGGAGAGGAGCCCAGATGACTCCCTGCTACTTGTATGTGGGGATGAGGTTGTGGTTGCATCTATGCATAATGCAGTAGTTGCAGATGATGTTGCAGCTGTTGTTGATGTTGCCACTGCAGACAATGTTGTGGTTGCAGTTGGGGCTGCAGCTGCTGTTGTTGTTTGGCTACAACAGTGCTGGATGAGAGCATGCACAAGTCCGCAATCTCGTTTGGTGTTGATGGTGGTGACACTAAGGGGAAAGAAGCCGTCATGGTGGTATCGGCAAACAACCCAGGGCCCACATCCAATAATGGGGAGGCTAGTATGTTGTCAACCATGGTGTTGAATACAAGGATAACATTGGCATATGTGGTCATCCCTTGCGGATACAAGGTGTTGATCATCTGGATAACGTTGGTGGGTGTCGTTAGCCCTTGCGAATCATGATAAGTCAATTGGTCAACCGTCATTATTTTCCCTTCATGGGGGAACATCATGAGATGGAAGACAGTTGATGCTACGGCTCTCACGGCGTACATATAACTTCTTTTGAGGAGAAGGTTATAGTCCAATTGAGCGTTGACAACCTCTATGTCAATCAGAACTGTCTTCCCAACTAATGTGATGGGGACATGGGGGAGGATTCCTTGGGATTTAGTGGGATGGCCATCATAAGCCCGCAGATTTGTGAAGGAAGGTTGTAGAATTGGGGATCCAAGTCTCTACCAGACTAGGGTTGACATAATGCATGTGGATGCCCCCTCATCCACTATGCACCAGTGCATGACCAAATTCTGGATAAACACTGGGATTTGAAAGGAAATGGTTGATGGCATTCACGGTTCTCCATTCTCCGTGTCAAATGTGATTAACTTGGAGTCAGAGGGGTCTATGGCCCCAAGGGTGGCTAGTAAGACTTTTCGCTATGTTGGGAAATTTTTGTGTACCTCAAGAGCAGACATGGCGGTAGGTGTTTGGGCCAAATCATCCACGATGCTATAATGTGCACGGTTGGTTTATGTGCAACGGAGTGTTGCGTTTCAGTGCATTTGGTCGTTGAGGATTTTGGGCTGGTCAGTTCACCGTGGCATTGTTGGAAGGATTTCGTTGTTGACCGCCTCCCCGTGGTTGATTGTTGCCTTTGTTTCGGGGTCTGTTATTCATGGATTGCCCTTGTTGGTTATTGGGGGATGGCTGGTTGGGATGGTTTTGTTGTGTAAACACTTGTCCCAATGGAGCAGGTGGAGCAAGGGCGGGGGCCTTAACATCCTATACCAGTGGTGCATAGTATATTTGGGTAGGTGCTAGTTCCACAAATGTGGGAAATTTCCCCGCATATTGCTGTGTCAAGCAAGCTAATGCCCGGGCTTTCTATGGTGGCATAGGTTGTGCGTAAGAAGTTGTGGCTATGGACTGGGACATCATTCTTGCATAGTCCAGAGTTTCGTTTTGGTAAGAAACACTAGCGGTGTTGCTTGGTTGTGGTGGTATTGTAGGTGGTGTCAAACAGTGCTGTGGTTGGTGAGAGATAGAACCTATGATGCCATCTATAGCATGGGATTCCCCCAGTGCATCTCGATACGAAGTGCTTGCATGGGGAGTCTTTGGAATGACGGTGTAAAGGTATCCAGACTGTGCATAGATCAGATCAAACTGTTGGGATTTCAAGATGGCCTCCTCTTCGGATTGGGGACGTTCGGATGCAACATCCTTTGCTATAGGTGGGAGCAAGGTTTTGAGGAACCAATCCAAGAATATCCTGTTAAGTTGGATCTTACACAAACTACGACGTCACTACCACTCATGGATGTGGTAGGTTATGTGGGTCGTAGTATTCTAGAGGTAAGATAACAAGATCTCCACCCCTTCATCATATCTGATGGGGAGTTGGAAATATTGCAGGAACATGAAATCCAGGGAGTTGAAATCCGGGTACTTGGATTGTGGTAGCTCAATGTACCATTTGGCTGCAGCACCTGTGAGGCTGCGTTAGAATAGTCTTAGCCTGATTGAATCATCTACGATGTTGTTTGATGAGCACCATAGATGAAATGTCATGATGTGGTTTTGGCGGCACTCCCTTGCCTTTCCTTCAAACTTGGGAATGTTTGAGGAAATTTTGGTCGGCATGGGAGGCCAAAACGTTTGATGGTGGATAGTGTCATTTGTTAACTGAGTCGAATCGGGCAAGTTGAGACGTGCCAGGAAAGGAAGGTTTGACCCCAGGTTGATGTGATATGGGGTAGCCATAGTGGTGGGATTTGCGAGTGCATAATGCACTTTCATATCTAGGGGTACTTGTGGCACCATTATGGATGGGCCAGTGCCCCTAAGTGTGGTGGGAGGGACAGTGTGGGTGGAAGGGCCACTGCCCCCATGTGTTGCAAGTGGGACAGCTTGACTAGTCAATATGGGTGGTGGTAGATGGCTTATGATAGTTTGCATAACCATGTTGGGGCCACTTGCAGGGGTGTTGGTGGTGGTTTGTTGTGTGGACATGGGTCTACTAGAAATTACTATGCCGAAAAATGCATCCAGGTTTGCACCATCCATGGGGCTTGATGGTGGAGTGTGTAGATCTGGTTCAAACTGATATGAGTCTGAATCTGAATCAAAGGTTGTGTGCCCTTCTGATGGCATGGAAGGTCATCAAGAATGGCCTCGACGATGTTGGTTTAATGACCTGAACTGTGGTGGTTTGCCTCTTAGGCGCGAGGAAGAGCGTGAGGGATCAATCGTGTCAAATTTGTATGTTAAAATGCTGGTAATGATTTTTCATTAGAGGAAATTTCGACTCAAAATGGGCCTTTTGAATTTAACTCAAATTCCATGTCATCATGTGTTGGCCAATGAAATTGCTTTAAATTTGAAATACCGTATAGGTCTTAAACATTTTTTTAATATAAATTTGGGGATAGGTATCATAAAAAAAACTACTTTTTTGTTTGTATTTTTGACATATCTCCTTGTGTTTTTACTCAAATTTCGATTGGGAGAGCTCATTGGATGTGGAATTAAATTCTGCATCCAACGAGCACCCACTCAGCATACTTTTGATGGACCCCGCTACCCCAAAAACAAGAAATAACTGAAAAAATGTGATGATGATGTCATCATCACATTTTTCAGGTATTTCTTGTTTTTTGGGTAGCGGGGTCTGTGAAAAGTATGCCGAGTGGATGCTCGTTGGATGCAAAATTTAATTCCACATCCAATGAGCTCTCCTGATCAAAATTTGAGTAAAAACACAGGGAGATATGTCAAAAATACAAACAAAAAGTAGTTTTTTTCTTTTCTTCCTCCAAAATTAATAAATATTATTTTATTAATTTTTTTAGGAGGCCCATTTTGAGTTGAAATTTCCTCTAATGGGAACCCGGTTTCAATGGCTTCCTATTGGCTGCAGGTGGTCACAACGCTTCAATTTTTCCTCATGGGAGTGCTACTCAATCGGTGGGGGTCGTTGCCTGTTTCGCTTGGCAATTCCTCTCAGCGGCCAGCTACTTTGGGGTTCTTGTGGTACTCCTCACAATGAGTTTCTGGGCTAATCCCAAGTACTTCCCATGGTTAAGGAAGTCAGGGACTTATGTCCTCCAACATTGCAGATGTTTAACTTAGTGTAAATTCTAAATTTTACTGGCTCACTCAGTGTCATGAACTGAGTTGGGTTGATTTGTATGGTATGGTGTGTATGTCTTTTGTTTTTCTATTATGTCTGGTGGCTGCTTAAATGGTTTATGAATATTCTGTAGAGTTCATAACTTTGAGATGAAATCAGTAAATAGTAATCATAAATTTTTAGACATGTACCATTTGTGATCCTGAACTATGATAGCCTAACTAAGTGACTACCTTGCACCTATATTTCTCGTGAACTAGGAGAGGGTGCTGGGCTCTCAACACAATGGGACTAAGGTCATCCGTAGATCCATAGGTCACCCTTTGGATGCAAGGTTGGTCAATAGGGAGGACGTTGAGCACCATGAGAATCCCTCCTTCTCTACCCCATCTACCTTCTAAGTCACCCATTTTTAGTGGCTTCGAAAAATAATAGGTGAAGTGCCTATTACTATATGAGATTCACCCTTCGTCTTATCCTAGAATACCCCGAAGGGTGATGACTGGGTAGAGGAGGAAGGGTTAGTCAAGATGTTGATTTTAAGTAAATTTTAATCAAGCTATGTTCATTAACCCATTAAGCATTGATTTACACTTTGATTTAATCAAGATTTGTTCTATACATGAAATGAATAGAAATAGAAAATGAAACAGAAATAAAAATACTTTGGATGCACAGAGGCGATTAAGCTGCACTGACAGTCCTTAACTTTTAAAAAATCAAACTCTGAGTGACAGATTGCACTTTTTGGGTCAAATGTGGTGAGGGGGTCACCAAATTTTTCCAGAAACAAGCAAGGGGGTCGCTCAGAATTTGCAGATAGAACCGGGCTGACTTTTGAAGAGGGGTCACAGATTTCGGGGATAAATAGGCAACCTGATCGCACCAATGAGGCTAGAATGAGCAACCTGGTCCCTTCTCTGGGCCTGATAAGAGCGACCTGCTCCAGAAACTAAATTTTTTTTTTACCTTGAATCAGATTCAGCCGATAGTAACCTGTACTATGGCCAAATGGACTCGGATTTGCCTTGGCGAGGCTTGACAGTAATTAGAAATGTAAATAAACAAGAAGCTAAGCTATATTTTAACAAAAAATTAACCTAGGGCAAAAAACAAAACTAAAAACTGAAACTTTGAAAAATAAACCCAAGGATCCTGTGGGATCGACCCGGTATGGTCGCCCGTTTTGTAGTAGGGTTTTCTCCTTTACTACAAGGTAGGAATGGCTACCTTCCATCTATAGGACAGAAGGGTAGGGTTCCTGATGGTAATGCAAGAAAAACAAAACAAAAATAAAGCAAAGAGAATAGAAAAGAAAGAAACAAAAACCCTGCACACAAGGTTAGACTCCAAAACCCTGCATACAACTTGTTAAAACATAAAATTAACCTACAATAAAACTAAGTTAGAAAAAATTAGAATAAAAATGACATTAAACAAATCTTATACCTCTTGGTGGAAATGGGCCACCATGCCTTAGCTTGGAGAAGCACCTCTCTCTTGAGAATGGGGAAGGTATGGCTCAATGGGAGGATGGATGAGAGGGAGTGTGAATGGCTTGAGAGCCAAATGGTCTCAAGGAATCCACTCAGGTAGCATAATAGTGTGCAAGGGAGGAATTTTTTGAGAGTGACCCCCACCCCTCTATTTATAGCTTTTTTAGGGTTCTAAGCCCCTAGTCAAGGCCGATTTAACCCCTTTTTTGGGATTTTAGCCCCTTTTTCTCAATCTTTATCTCCTTTTAGGGTTTTAGGCTCCTTTGAGGGGTTTTAGCCCCTTTTTGGAAGCTTTAGCCCCTATGGGAGCTATTTAGGCTCTTTTTAGGGGTTTTTAAGCCTTATTGAGGGTGTGGGGGTTAGATGGGGTCAAATGAGGGTCGTGTATGGGTGTCCTTGGGTGGTGTAGGCCATGTAGAGCTGAGTGAGGGATTTTTTGGGTTAACAAACCCAAGCCTCACATTCAAAATCTAGGCTATCGACTTTATAGGTCCATTTCCAGTCCCAACAAAAAGGACAAGTGCAAGATATATTATAACAACAGTTGAATATGTCACTAAATTGGCAGAAGCAGAACATGTTGACACCTGTTCTAGTGAGGTAACTACTAAATTCATATATGAAAACATTATCACTAGGTTTTCCTAACCTGTAACCTTAATCGGTGACCAAGGATCCCACTTCATCAATAAAACAATCACAACATTGATAGAATAGTTCAAAGTTGACCATCGACGAAGCACATCCTATCACCCTCAGTCGAATGGAGCAATAGAAGCATTCAACAAAACATTGACAAGAGGTCTAACAAAAATATGCAATACCGACAAATATGACTGGGATGAGAGACTTCCTGCGGTATTATGAGCATATAGAACAACATATAAATGCTCGACTGACCAAACACCCTTTCGACTAGTCTACGGCCAAGAAGCTATTGTTCCTTTACATTTTCGAGAGCAGAAACTAGTGATAGCTGAAATCTTACATATGAATGTCAAAGAAGCAAGAAACGATCGACTAATGAAATTATCCAGACTAGAAGAACATCGAATGCTTTCTATACAACGCCAAAAAATTCAGAAGCAACAACAAAAGGCTTGGCACAGCTGAAACATTAAAAATAAGAATTTGTCGGTCAGATACCTTGCATTATTATACAACAGTTGGGTGAAAGGAAAACCTAAAAAGTTACACATAGAATTGATGGGACCATATATTATCAAATAAATCAATGGCAATGGATGAGTTCAACTAAGAACATTACAAGGCATAGTATTTCGGAAGCTGGTAAATGGTGTCCGCCTAAAACAGTACCAAAACTAAAAAAAAAAGAGAAAAATAGTTCTATAACTATTACAGAAAACTATAAAAAGAAAAAACCTAAAACCCCAAAAAGAATCAAGAAAAATCAAAATGAACTTTGACAGGCATAGTAGACCATTCGAAAATAATTGACATTTTTACCATAGACCATACCTCCATCATCGACAAGAGGATCAAGCCGTACAATCAACTCATCATGACTACATTCAGAGAGAGCGCTGAAACCAGAATGTATTAACTCAATCATCATTAGAACATCCTTTACCATCAAATCCTCCATTGATAACACCTTTGACAAGATCACTATCCAATCTGCCTATAAATACTACGCCAGTTGGAAATCACATATTGTTTCATCAAGATCTAGAGGGACAGAATTACCAGGACCCATTGAGAAAATCAAATACCAAGAGATCCGAACAAACAACCAACAAAATGGCCCCAAAACAAACCAGAGCCATGAAAGCCAAAATAAAAGAGATAGAATCCGTCGTAAGTCCACTATTAAAATGATTAAAGAACATTAAAAACACAAAAGTGCAAAAAGGTTCATGGGCGAAACACTGGATAGAAATAAAAGAATGGGCTTACCAAGGCAAATCAAGAATAACAAAGGAAGCAGAGAAGGTAAATCATATCACAATTATGAAATTTATGAATTCATCACTCATGGAAAATTTTAGAGGAACAAAGGAAACCATTGTCAAATTCATAATCAGCCAGTACCACAGTGGGAAGTTTTACTTCAACACACCGGTGGAAATATCGGATGAAACCATTTATAGACTCACTAGGATGTCCAACCAAGGCTACCCTATTCCCATAGGAATCAAGGAAGGATTAGTCGAAATACTAACCAGAACACCGACAGGAAAAAATTCAAAAGGGATAATAATCAGGCAGATCTAAGCCAGCACACCCAAAATGGTGTCCAAAATCGTGTCCACTGGCCTAACTCTCACAGGACATGGATGTGACTTGAAACTCAAAATTCTGGAAGTAGTCAATTGCATAGAAAGAACATGAAAGGTATACCGATGGGCCCAATACATGGCCGACATACTCAAATCCATCTATGAGAAGTGCCAGGAATCATATGCAATGATTAGACTCCCATCACTCTTAATATGGATAGCTATGTACCATCTATGTCCAATCAAGCATAAAGACTTCTTGGAGCCAACCAGATTTCAGATTTGGCGCTTTAAGCCGATTTCAATGGGTAGAACCCCATTAGAACAGGAAGAAGGGAAAGTATTCCTAGAACACTGGTTTCAAAACCTGAAAATCCGAACAGCCATATGGAGGGTTCCTGAAAACATCCAAAGATGACTGCCTCCTAGAGCACACATCCAACTAGAACTAGACCACATAATAGTATGGCGTCTCCGAGGATCCACAACAAAGGAAAATCCACTCGACCACTATCCAATAGTCAATGATATCTTCACAGAGTTGGCCAGGAAGACCAAAACCGACAACCCCATACTGAAGGCTGCAAAAAAAAATAATCAAGACATTATCGAGCCATTGATCGACTAGGAGAAGGAGGAATACTATGAATTCAACCTTCATATTATTACGTTCACATCAGGGGATACTCCGATAGAGGGGAAAAAACCCCTCCAAATTGAAAATGCATCGACTGAACAGTAGGCAGTCACACCAACAAAGACAATCATTATCCTCTCAACTCAACAATAGGAGAAAGGAAAAGAACATATAGAGGAATACAGTCGATCAAATAACCAAGAATATGCTATGACAAAAGAAAATTTGAGGAAAATAGCTAAGGAAATAACAATCTCAAGAAGAAAGAAAAGAACTGAAGCAAACGGGAAGTGTAAACTTATCTTATCAAAAGATTCAAAAGATGAGGAAGAACGCCTGGCTACTGTTGTCGACATCATGGAGGATGCTCAAAGAAACAAGGTATCAGTCGAGACCCAATTCCAGAATTTTGTCGAGTCAGGAGAAAAACAAGCCAGGTTGAAGAAGGTAATAACTACTACCCCACCTGCAATAGATTCTATCGATTTAACCTCAGACTCACCAAGACCTTCTCCAAATAAGATAACACTAGAGTCAACCATGGCCATATCACCAAGATACAATGAGATTATCCTTGTAACTCTTAAGGAAACAATTGATAAATATATTGAAATTCAATTAATTTATTAATAATTTTCCAAATCTATTCCTTAAAGATGAGCATATCAACACCACCCACAAACTTGTCGAGTCAATATTTGACCGACAAAGCCTCATTCCACAAACTTCATCACCACCATCATTCATAGGACTTATCAAATCATCATACATTCACAACCTCTACCCGACATCCACTGTAGTCGCCACCCAAATCTCATTATTTACACCAACCTTCCAAAGCCATTGAGTCAATGAAGTAGGGAGAGGACCACTGGCCCTTGAAGGTAATCAAGAAGCATTATAGGCTGAACTCAACAACCTCATGGAAGATGAAGGGATCGACAATACTGTTGACACTCAAATAGAAATCAAATACTCCATACCAACAAATATTTCGACCACCCTTATAACTCCAGACCATTTACCATCACCACTACCACTAGAACCAGAGACTCATCACAATCAAGAACCACCATATTCATCACCACTGAAGCACAAACAACCACAAACCTCATCCTAGAATCCCAACAAGCTAATCCCACCTCAGCACAAGTTCAGTCGACTGAAAGTCCACCGACTTAAGAAAACCAAACAATATAGTAGTAACCAACATTAGTACAGACAGGATCAAAAGTGGTCCATAATTATAACCATAAAATCAAGAGAAAAGAGAAAAAGAAAAAAGAAGAACAACGGAAACAACAAACATTGACATCTATCCACCTTCATCAACTGGGATTGTTGCGGTAGAAATACCAAAGCTGAAAGATGGAGAGTTGGATCGATTCCTGGAAGCACTCACTAAAGAAGAATCAACAAGAAATTGAATAAAAGAGGAAATAATTGAAAAGATAAAAACAGAACAAGTCGAATTCTTGAGACCGATGTCGACAAACCATTGGAAAGAGTATACCAATTGTTTGAAAGTGTCGTGTCAAACCTACAAACACAGCTGCAGAGTAAGAGATACGAACAAAATGAAGAAACTTATGTGCTACTAAGGAATCAGTACACAACATTTTTTGAGGCACACAAGGTATTGCAGGGCCACTTAGAAGAATATGTCACCAGAGAAGAAGTCCTTCAAAGTTGGTACACCTATTATGGACAAGTATTCCAGCAGAATCTACAGACCCATGAGCACATCCAGAACTTAGAAAAACAAAAAGTTCTGGATGACACCATGACAAGTAAAATCAAGGACCAGATCATATTATAAACAAAAAATATGGAAAAGTTAGAGAAACAAGCACATCAATGGACAAACCAAGCAGTCCCAAGCATCAACACACTAGACAAGATCTGGCCACAAATGAAAAGATTGTTAGATACAGCAGATGAAAAGGCTCAGGTGTTGGGACCTGATTTGGAAAACATCACATAATATTCCATTCAAGAGAAGTTGTCGACTCTGTCAAGCCTCACAACCCTAACCATCGATATCCAAAACACTCTACGCAGCTAAGCAGAGTTTCAACAACAATTGGCCATCAAAGCAGAGGATATTGTATAAATGTGTGTTCAGAAACGACCGTCCATTCATTTACACATCCCGTGAGGACAAAGCAAATGCAGTAACTACTTTAGACAATAGATTTTGAGTACCTCCCCTATTTCTTCGAGATGAAGAAATATTTTGTCCCTGGGGGAGATGTTGGAGGAGCTAGTTGGTGAACTGACTAATTGATTTAACCGACTAATTGAAGATTAGGTCAGCCTCCAAGGGTCTTGTTAGTTGACCAAACCGACAAATAGTTACTCATAATTATTTTGTAAATCATATATATTAGGCTGTTGAGCTAGTTAAGAACTTGGTTTAGTTTTGTATATGTATGGACCCACATGTGATTCTATAATATAATATGTTATTCCTTTACCTGTTCTTGTCTCTTGTCTCTGTATGTTTAGATGACTATTTATGTGTATTATTGGTAACCTTATGTTATCTGGGAGATTACAACAGGTTGTAAGTATTTTTCAAGTCCTTAAACTTGTTTAGTTGCTTCCCCCGCACTCCTGCTTTGGCTTGACCTTGTTGGGAAAGGTGTTGAGCAGCCTTTGTTTGCAGGTATAGGCTGAACCTTGGAGCTTATTGACCCTTTTTGTTTCATTCTTTTTGTTTAGTCTCTTCATTCCAAATTGGTTGGCTTGTTTAAATTTCTAATCCTTCCTTCTAAGATAGGTTCTATCTGGTCTTAGGGAACTATAAGGCCTCTTAGAGGGGTGTAGAGCAATAGTCTATTTACTTTGCTTGAAATATTTGCATGAGTTACTTGATAGGATGTTTTTGTTTTGCATTTATAAAATAAAAATTAAATGAACATATAGTTTCTTTATATTCATGTAGATTAGGGTTTAGTATTAAATGTATCGCATCTTTTTTTTACTTGGAAAAATAAAAATAAGTTCTTTTGTGGCTTTCAATTTTTAGTTTGAAAAAGAAAGATAAGTAAGAGTTTGATTTGCATTTAAATTTCTCTTTGGTTTAGTCATCTAGTCTCTACTGTCGAGTCAAACACCATTGGTTTCACCTCCACCACCCTTTGAGTAATCAAAATCCTTTTAAATTGAACGTTTAATATCTAAAATATATTAGTAATTGTTTCTTTCTAGGGACGACACACAATAGTATAGGCTAGTGTTTTGGGTTAGGGATATCTTAACTTCCCAAAAGATTAAACTAAAACATAGTGGCATGTCTTGAGGAAATCCAACTTCACATAGAGAGATATTGGAAATATGCTCTAACACGGGAGTCAAGCATAGGTCGTGTAATACTGAGCTATGGATATATCCCTCCTCTACTCAGTAGAACATACACTAGAGTTGTTGCATGTTTTGGGACTCACCCAATACCTCTTCTTGACCCTGTTTGGTTCCTGGTACTACTTGATTTTTTAACTTAGCTTCCCTTCCCATGTGCATCGGTTGGACTGACAAATGTTCCACCAAACTTTCTTTGTGGTTTTGGTATGTTGGTGTATTTGTAACTTCGAAATGTATTCACTTGTATATCTTATGTATTCTATTTCATTGTACCCAGATGTTCCTATCAAGAGAATCATTAATGTAATAAAGTAATAAAAATCCATAGAGGTTAACCCTCCTTTGTTGATCAGGAGGAAAAGTACCCATAGTTGAGGAGCACTAGGGTTATTAGACTCTCCTAGTGAAGTTGTCCCTGGTAAGTAATTTTCAAGTCAAAAACTAGTATAAATAGAGAGTGAGCCTCTCTATTTGAAACACACACTCACTCAACTATAGCGTATGAGTGAGAGAAGATGAGCTTGCACAAGTGAGAGAGAGAACAATTGTCGGAGATCATATTTCTATCTTTGGGTTTTACTTTTTCCATTAGTGCTCATTCTATCTCTGAGGAAGTTGTGGGGTTTTCTCCTTTATGGTTTCCCTGAGGAAAACTCTTTGTGTCTCTTGTCTCTTGTGATTATTGTTGTGCATGTTATTCTCTCAGATAATATCCTAAGATCATATTACTTAAATGATAAAAATATAACATGGTATCAGAGCTAACCTAAGAAGAAGACATTGTGCAGCTATAGAAGCTAGTGGTTCTTACTTTTTGGGTCTCTCTCCATAGATCATCAACAAAAGGAGGCCAAGGATGATTTTAAGGAACCATAATTATTTAAAAGTGTATAAATGTTGGTGAATATTACCAATTCTTAAAACACCAACTATAAAATGATTGGCGACATTTTTCAAAAAATATTTTAATTTCCAAGGATTTTATATCATTTATATAATTTGGCAATTTTTACCCCATCAAAATTGGGTGAAACGAGGCTTCAAAAAATGAAAAATGGCGAATCATTTTTGGGAGAGAAACATGGAAAAATATCCCACTAGGCTAAAATTCGCCCCTAAAATTATCCCTGAAGGAGGCTAGGATAGCTCTCCATTGAAGGGCGCATCTTTCTGTTAAAGGAGAATTTGATTCCAGGCCACATTTTTCAATTTTTGACCTAGCACTACTGTGGGAAATTAGGGATTTTCACAGAAGAGGAATTTTTGAGTGATCCCAGCATAGGATTTCTCTCCTCCTCAAAATCAAAATTTAGAGACCAATATCAAAAAATTTGGTTGGGTAAAACTCCAAGCAAGTCAAACCCTAATTTGACCCCGGACCAGGATACCCTAAAAGACTAAAACTAGTCATTTTGGTGCATTCTCTATATATCGAAATTGGAGAAGAATCAGGAGCCAAAAATTTTACAAGCCCAAAAATAAATTCCTGATGTACCCTATGTAAAATTTTCATCCTCATATTCACTATATTATGGGATATATGATTTCTCCAAATCAGGGTTACAGCCTCTCCCAGGATTCATCCCTGAACATGACACCTAGGGGAAATTCCTATATATTGGGCTACCAAGGTCCAAATGAAATATCTAGAGATGTTTTAGATAGGGCAAGGACTATAACTTCTATGGTAAAAGTTTCAGAACCCGAAGGTGAAACAGTGTCACGTGGAAGTCTGTACAATTTCGCTATGTTGAATAGTCCTGAAATAAGTCACGTTGGGAAAGATATCATACGTCCCAATTGGTGAATCCAATTCTTCTAAAACTTGTGGTTTCGAAAATAGGATAGAGGAGGTTAGCTCAATGAAAATTTTCATAAACATAGGAGTAGTACTTTTGGACATATTGCAGAAACAATATAAGGAAATTCTGTAGAAGAAATTGAAGAAAACTAGGGCATCAGATATTTTTGCAGTTTTGATCATAGTTTTGGGAAAATGAGTATGTTGCTCAGCTCGCCTTTAGGAGGCACATATGTCTATCCAATCAGATCTAAAAGATTCCAAGTTTTTAAAATTAGGGTTTCTCTGACAAACCCTAGATCAGCCAGCTCTAGAACCAGGATGGACACATCAAATTGGTAAGATCTAAATTTTTTCTATTTACATTTGAGGTTCTCATTTCAAAATGAATAATCACATCTGATTGATGAAAATATTGGTGAAGCTGACAACTTCCAAGCATGGAATTATGAAATATCACTAGTTCTTGAAGAAAATTAATTGGACACCTACATAAGTGGAGAGGTTCCAGTTCTAGAGGGAGATAAGGCTAAAGCCTTACACAAGAAGAACTTCGTCAAGGCCAAGAGGATCATTGTTGATTCAATCAAAGATCACCTTATACCACAAGTGTATTCCCTAAGGACACCTAAAGAGATGTTTGATTCCTTGACCAAGCTATTTGAAGGGAAGAACATAAATCAGAAGATGACCTTGAGAAACTAGTTGAAGAATGTAAAGATCCAGAATGCAGAGACCATATATTCATACTTTACAAGGGTCTCTCAAATCAAAGAACAACTTGAAGTAGTGGATGAAGAAGTAGAGAATGTAGAAATTGTGATAACCACCTTGAATGGCCTCCTAGGATCATGGGATTCATTCATTCAAGGAATGTGTGCCAGAAGGAAGTGATTGCCTTCAACAGACTCTAAGAAAGTGCACACAAGATGAAGCTCAAGAAAATAAGATCTATCTCTCACGATTCAAATAAGATCCCTCAAGCGATGAGAAATACAAAGGAATCAATTCTTGAAGAACCTCTTATCCATCTTAGCATTTGGATAAGAAATGGTGTTGTAGATGATGAATTTGAAAGGAGTCTACACATGAAACAAATAAAGATAAGTATTCAATTATCATTTCATGATATTGTTTTGTTATGCATTTTCTTATGTTCAGTTGATGTGTTATTCATCATACAATGTTTGCATTAATGACAGTATACTACTATTATGCATGTGATGGGTAAGTATCTCATGGTGCTATACAAACCTCCATTGCTACTTATCTAGAATGAATCCTCTTTGCTAACATATTGGATTAGTGCACACTCTCAATGATGTCATGGTAGATATGGAAGCCATCTAGAGAGTTTCCATGAGATATGGATGAATGTTGTATTGGCTAAAATTGTTGCATGATTATATATTTATGCATAACAATTTTCCTTTATGAATATTCCTTATGAAATGTTTCTAACCATACAACTAATGTATTTAACTTGTAGGAAATATCACATACAATAGCCTACAAGAAAAGAAGGATGAGACTTGTTCCGAAGAAAAAGTGACGACAGTTTGAGAAATAATCCAAGATGAAGAATAATATGACGATAATTTCAAATAAAGAAAGAGGTATCATACATAGTGCAGTTATGTGACACTGTTGAGAGACATCATTGATCCAGAACCTTACAACTATGAAGAAATATTCAAGTCTAAAGGGAAGGAGTGCACCAGTTCAAGAAGAATGATGTCTAGGATGCAGTATTGAGACCTGAAGGGATGTCCATAGTATATTCCATATGGATGTACAAGATCCAACATACAATAGATGAAAACATAGTGGGATAGAAGGAAATATTCGTAGCACGAGGCTTCTAACAAAAAGAAGGAACATGCCACGAAGGGATATTTGCAGCCAGTGGGAGTTGAGACACTTAACAGGAAGACACATGTGTGCAAATTAAAGAAGGCTGTGTATGAGCTCAGAAGACACCCATGGGATAACACATACATGAGGATATTGAATATCACCTAGAGTGATAAAGATATTAACCTTTGCTAAAAGGATGAATATGAAATCCTATAGAGGATGACAAGCTCATAGATGGGTGCAAGAAGAAATTTTGAAAATGTTCAAGATAGAGGATATTGGTATCCAGTGACCCTAGATGGATACATAGAATATTAGTAGTAGAGGAAGCTACTTGTCACTCCAGTACAGAATGTTTCAATGCATAGAGTATGAAAGGAAGAGGGAGAGTGATGCTACGCTTTAGAGGGAGTGACTGCAGAATATCCTGAGGTTCGACATGATACAACAGGATGGAAAACTTACTGATGGATCTAGGATTTACTCAGAGTAAACCGTACTCCAAGCTTCACTTCAAGGTTGAAGGTGGAAGAATAGTGATGCTCCTGTTATATGTTGATGACTTGTTCCTGACAGAAAAGAGGAACTCATTAAATTTGCAAGAAGGAGACTTGATGCCGAGTTCGAGATGGTGGACTTGGATATGCTGCACTACTTTCTAGGCATGGAGGTGTGGCAGAATGTGGATGGAATCTCCATGGGACAAGGGAAGTATGTAGTAGAGATCTTGAAGAGGTTTGGGATGATGGAATACAAGTCCATTACCACACCTATGGCATCGAACCTGAAGCTATTGAGTGATGGTTCATTGGATTCGGTTGATGCTACAATATATCGTCAAATGATTGGGTCCTTGATGTACCTGATGAATACAAGAACATATATTTTCTTTGCCGTGAACACACTGAGCCAGTTCCTGACGGATTCAAGACATATTCACCTGATTGTTGCCAAGCGTATTTTGAGGTACCTAAAGGGTATAATTGACTATAGTCTCAAGTATGAGGCGAATTAAAATATTAACCTAGAGGGTTATGTGGATTCAAATTGGGAAAAAATTGCCATTGATAGGAAGAGCACTTTGGGGTGCTGCTTCATTATGGGATCAGGTGTGATCTCTTGGTTTAGCAGGAAGTAATCCTATGTGGAACTGAGTATAGCTAAAGAAGAGTATGTCACAACTTGTTCAACTAGTTGTGTGGTAGAGTGGCTGAGGAAGCTACTATCTAATTTGTTTGATCTTAAATTGGATGCTACTTGTATATATTGTGGCAACTAGATTTTTGTGAATTCGGTGTTCCATGACAATTCAAAGCATATCGAGATCAAATATCACTATATCAGGGATATGATGTAGAGAGGAGTAGTGAAGATCCAGTATGTTGCAATAAATGAGCAGATAGCTGATGTGTTGACCAAGCCATTAGCCAGAGTGAAGTTTGAGTACTTCAGGGAGAAGCTTGGCGTTCTCCAGATCGAGGTTCCTTCCAAGAGGAAGTGATGAGTCTGTGAGCCCTTCTGACATGGTGGTAGGATTGACTCCTCCCATGGTTAGATGTAAGTGTCCTGCCTTTTTGACATGGTGGCAGGATTGGTTCCTCCAATGGTTAGATGTAAGTGTTGTGCCTTTCTGACATGGTGGTAGGATTGGTTCCTCCCATGGTCAGATATACGTGTTGCACCTTTCTGAAATTGTGGCACGATTAGCTCCTCCCATGGTCAGATGTAAGTGTTGAGCCTTTCCCTGGATTATAGTAGGTGTGTACTACCATGCAGGTGGATGTAAGTGTTAGGGCCTTTCCCTAGATGGTAGTAGGTGTGTCCTACCATGCCTACAGATATGAGTGCTGAGGCCTTTCCCTATATGGCAGTAGGTGTGTCCTACCATGCTATTATATGTAAGTTTTGGGGCATTTTCCTAGATGGTAGTAGGTGTGCCCTACCATGCCAGTGGATGTAAGTGCTAGGGCCTTTCCCTGGATGGTAGCATGGGGGCTTCACTTGTTGACCAATATCCTATCATGTTATTTCATATTGTGGGTTTTAAAATTATCAAAAATTGAACCAATATATTGCAGGTATTGGTGGGCATGAGGGGTTTATGGTGGGGGTGGGTAGGGTGGTTTATAAGGATTGAGGTATAAAAATGGGTGGGGAGGAGGTTTTAAGTATTGGTAGGGGGTTTCAACAAAAATATTTTGGGTCAATATCTCTGGAAATTAAGGGTATTCTTTAATATCCCATGATCGCACGTGCTATGTGACCGGTTCACTAAGTGAAGTCCCCGTGGATGGTAGTAGGTGTGTCCTACCATGCCATTGGATGTAAGTGTTGGTGCCTTTCCCTGGATGGTAGTAGTTGTGTCCTACCATGCCAATGGATGTAAGTGATGGAGCCTTTCCCAGATGGTAGTAGGTGTTTCCTATCATGTTGGTGTATGTAAGTGTTGGAGCTTTTCCTAGATGGTAGTAGGTGTGCCCTACCATGATGGTGGATATAAGTGCTGGAGCCTTTCTTGTATGGTATTATGTGTGTCCTACCATGTCGATGATATAAGAATTGAAGAAGAAGACCTACATGGATTCTAGGCCTACAACCAACATGAAAAAGGGATGGCTCTGTAGAAATTCCTATGATGAGTAGAATTGTGAGAGAGCACCATTTTTCCGAGATAGTGGGAGCAGTGATGATGATGATGATGATCCAGTCTGATGATGATCTAGCTTTGATGATGATCCAGTGATCATGATCCAGTGATCATGATGATCCAGTATGATAATGATCCAGCTTTGATGATGATCCAGTGATGATGATGATCCATCTTTGATGATGATACTGTGATGAAAAATTGTGTTGATGAACTATGTCAAGAGAATACCTTCCTAGATAAGAGGGAGTGTTGGTGTATTTGTAACTTTGGAATGTATTCACTTGTATATATTATGTATTTTATTTCATTGTACCCCAATGTTCCTATCAAGAGAATCATTAATGTAATAAATTCATGTAAATTCATAGAGTTTAACCCTCCTTTGTTGATCGGGGGAAAAGTACCCAAAGTTGAGGGGCACTAGGGTTATTAGACTCTCCTAGTTAACTTGGCCCTAGTAATTAATTGTCAATTCAAAAACTAGTATAAATAGAGAGTGAGCCTCTGTATTTGAAACACACACTCACTCAATTGTAGTGCATGAGTGAGAGAAGAGGAGCTCGCATGAGTGAGAGAGAGAACAAATGTTGGAGATAATATTTCTATATTTGGGTTTTACTTATTGCATTGGTGCTCATTCTATCTTTGAGGAAGTTGCAAGGTTTTATCCTTTATGGTTTCCTCAAGGAAAACTATTTATGTCTCTTGTCTCTTGTGATTATTTTTGTGCATGCTATTCTCTCAGATAAATCCTAATATCACATTGCTTAAATGATAAAAATCTAACATGGTAGCCTTAGCATATTGGCATATAGGACTCTACACAGGTGACTGTGGAAGGCTATTTCCACTATACTCGAGGCAGAAGTGGGAGGAAACCCTATGCAACTCTTTGGAAATTTTTTTGGATTCAAAATATTTCCACAAAGTGATTGTAATGGGACCTTGGGTAACTATCCTCCTTCCTTCACTGGTCAATTATGGGCCCTCATCATCCCAGATAGTCCTTTGGAAGACATCCTTGTGTTCCTGGTATGGATAGTTAGGATTTTTTATAATGGTGTTCTCTTTGTGTTGTTGGTTACTAGTTGACCTCATACTTGTATTTCTTGTTAAAGTAAGAAACTATGGCTAACACCCCTACATACAGTGATACACCAACCACGAGAACCCCTTTCCTGGGTCCTCTTGTTCTTTTCCTTTCAGTGGGAATGTTGTTGTTCCTTTGATGGCCACCTTGACTCTTCCTAGATTCACCCTAGGGCTACAAGTTTGGTTGTTTTCCACTCCAACTGTGATGAATTCTCTTGATGCTTCTCAAGGAAGCACCTTATATCGAGGGCATAAAAAAATGCTTCTTCTTCACCTATAACATCCTCTCCTCCTCCTTCTACATCATGTGGTGAAAGTTATGATACTAGTAACATGGAGTCTAAAAGGAATAGAAGGAGGAATACTAGGAAGAAGAATCGAAAGAAATGGAGCACCCATTCAACCTCCATAGGTCAAGTTGAACCCAACCACCCAACCTATGGAACTCATGGTGGGGGAACCTATCTAACCTCTGCAAGTCATGTTGAACCCAAGCACTCAACCTCTGCAAGTTAAGTTGACCTTCACCACTCAGCCTCTATGGGTTTTGCTGGTGGAACCCTTCCAAACACTACAAGTAATACTAGACCCAGTCACTCATCCTCTGCACTTGATGCTTGGGACACCCATTCAACCTTTGTAGGTCATGTTGGACAAACAAAATCAACCTCTTATTGACATAGATCGGTTGACAGGGGTTCAGTCACTGTCAAAAACCATAAGACAACGATATCCATGAGAATCAGACCAAACATGTTTTACCTTGTCCAAGAACACCTATAGAGAAGATGAGGTCTCACCCGAGATGTTCAAGGAGAACTGTTGGAACCAAGTTTCTGAAGTAAGAAGGAGGATTACACATATACTGTCAACTTGTTGCAGCATTACTTAGCATATCCAAGCATTGGTTTATATATTAACAGATTCATATTATCATTCAGTGGATCAAATCAACATACTTTGATCATAGGAGAAATATTGACGCATAAACAGATCTATCAATATATCATCATTCATGACAGGAAATCATCACATCATACATAGATAAACATTGCACTGCAGTATTCATTCACATTTAGATTACAAAAAACAGGAAAATAGGAAGATGCAAAAATACACAATGTTTCTGTCCAATCTATGTCATGTCATATTAATCTTTGCATCAAAACTGCAAGCTCATAAAACATTTCTTCAATTCAGATCTCGCATCATAGATAGATCCCAAATCAAATTCACAATATATCATCTCAAATACACATAGAAGAATACTTAAGATTTACAATCCTATATCTATTTATAGGTTTGCACCTTTACATTGGTGGCCACTTCAGTCACCTTCCTAACTACTTGGACCAAAATCTACAAAACAATGACCAAAAATGACCAAAATATCCAAAATATGACCAAAGGCCACAAAATGTCATCATTCCACCTTGCGCCCCATCCTCCATCTTGTGCATCATCTTTGACTTTGTGTAACATCCTTTATGTTGCAAATCTAGTTATATCCATAACTCCCTACCAACATGCTCCCAACACAATCTTGTGGCTCTCCCTCGAGCCACGTCAGCTGAAAATGGTGTAACCACTTATCTATACCTTTAAATATTCATATCGTTATACCTCTCTGACTTATTACTTGACTTTATTGCTGATCTCCTTGCATTCTGTTGCTTCACGCTCTAGGTGATTCTCAACAATCTTGGTAGTGACATCTCATCGACCATCTTGGACAACTTGCAGCACCGAAATCAATTTCATTGAGAGCTGTGATCCAATGTCCTAGAATCTGTCTATGTGTCCTATGTGCCTCTGCTGACACTCCTTTTCCTTTGCAAACCATTATTATAAATCCTACAACTCTGCTTCCTTAATGATCTGCACAATTGGAGGCATCACTTTCAGCAATGTCCTCAACGTGGCCAGCTGACCCTCGGCTTCTTGAAACTATGTGGTGAGTTTCTCCAACTGGCCATCTTGGACTACACTTCCCCAAAACTATGTAGTCACATCTATGACCTCTTTTTCCTCTTTCTCCATTTATTCTAACTACATTGCTCAGTCCTCAATGGTTCTTTTTCATTCCACATCCTACTCTAGTGGTGTTCTTGGATCCACCAGTGCATGCAGGTCCTCATTGTCACGGTTAAGTTGTGTAATCATGTATCCAAGCCATCACACTTTCACCTTTGCATCCATGTCGACGGTGATTTCTCGCACTTATTGGAAGGAAACAAAAAATTTATATTCTAAGCACACCCGGTTGTTCCATAGTTGTGATTTCTCCACCATCAATCAATCTTGTTCCTTCCTGAGTTCCTCAATCTCCTTTATTTCCTCTACTTATTTCTCCTGTGACCTTAAAAGTGTTTATGTAATTGTAACTTCAAAATGTATTCACTTGTATTTATTATCTATCGTAACCCGATGTTTATTCTGGGATGTTCTTATGTCATGTGATGCCCTGATGTTCCGATCGAGAAGATATATAATGTAAACAAGTCATGTCAAGTCATTTTGGGTAACCCTCCTATTGTCTAAGGGTTAAAGTCCCGGCAGTTATGGGCCACTAGGGTTATTAGACTCACCTAATGAAGTTCACCCTAGTAGGGTTTTAGTCATGTCACGAATTAGTATAAATAGAGAGGTGACTTCTCTATTTATGACACACTCATCCACACTCAGTTTTAGTGCATAGCTGAGGAAGAGAAAGACACTGGGGCAAGGAAGAAAGAGGTTACTACTGTCAAGAGATCATCTTACTGTTTTGGGGTTTTGCCTTTTGTGTTGATTCTATCTCTGAGGAAGTTGTAGGTTTTTCTCCATTTATGGTTTTGCCGAGGAAAAACATTATGTTCATTGTCTCTTGTGTTTTATCGTTGTACTTGTTGTTCTCTCAGTTAAAGATCTTAACACAATGCTAGCTTGAATGATCAAAAACTAGCATGGTATCAGAGCTAACTTGAGAAGAAGACACTGTGCAGCTACGGGAACTAGGGCTTCCTACTTTGTGGATCTCTCTCCATAGATTTTCAGAAAAATAAGGTTGGAATAACTCTCCTCCCTAGGGTGCATATTTATATTGAAGCAAAATCCAATTCTGAGGTTTTTCATTTTTGGGAGCCGACACTGCTACCGGAAATTAGGGCTTTTCATAGAAGAGGAATTTTTTAGTGAGCCTAGGCCTGGATTGATCTCCTCCCTGAAATTGAAGTTAGGGATCAAATTCAAAGCAATTGGTTGGATAGAACTTCATAAAAGAAAAACCCTAATTTTCTCCTGAACTAGCTCTACAGTATTTCAGCTCCAAATCCAGATCCGACATCTTGACCTGGTAAGATCTAAATTTTTTGAATTTCCATTTGAGGTTCTTAGTTAAGATGTTTCATCATACCAAGCTTGATGAAAAGCTTGAGGGAGTTGATAACTTCTGAGCTTGGAAGTATAGGATCTCCCTGGTCCTGGAAGAAAATGAGTTGGACTCCTATATCAATGAGGAGTTTCTAGTCCCAGAGGGAGATGAGGCAAAGGCCTTACATAAGAAGAATTTGGTTATGGAAAAGAGGATCATTGATGATTCTATCAAGGATCACCTCATACCACAAGTGTCCTCCCTAAAGACACCTAAAGCTATGTTTGATTCCCTAACCAAATTGTTTGAAGGGAAGAACATAAATTGGATGATGACTCTGAGAAACCAACTGAAGAATGTGAAGATTTAGAATGCAGAAACAATCCAGTATTACTTCACAAGAGTTTCTCAGATCAAGGAACAAATGGAAGCAGTAGATGAAGAAGTGGAAAATGCAGAGATTGCGATGACTACCTTGAATGGTCTCCCTAGATCATGGGATTCCTTTATTAAAGGGATCTGTGCTAGAAAGAAGTTAGTAAAGTTCAGTAGAATATGGGAAGAGTGCTCTCAAGAAGAATCTCAGATAGCAGCTCGAGAAGAGAAGATGGGAAGTGAAGATCAAGCTCTCACGGTACACTCCAAGTCAACCAAAAGATGATCTCATCACTCCAGAGCTAAGCGCTCTCACAAAGATAACACTAGAAAATATTTGTCTAAAATCGGATGTTATACATGTGATGAAGTGGGACACTTTGCAAGAAATTGTCCTAAGAGACAGAATAAGAAAAAGAGAAACAAAAGAAGACATCATGCTCATGTTGTAGAGGATGATGAACCATCCAAGAAAAGAACCAGATATGAAAGTGAAGATTCTTCAAGTGAGGATGAATATGTTTTGATTTATGCTCTCACAGGAAACATTACTCATGGAAGAAATTATTGGCTCATAGATAGTGGGGCTTCCAAACATATGATAGGATTCAAGGAATCCTTTGTGAGACTATCAGAACATGAATCACCTCACAAGGTGAAAATAGGAGATGACTACCAATATCCAATAAAAGGTAGTGGGGAATACTCCTATAGGTTAGACTCTGGAAAGTCTATGACAATGAAGGAAGTATTGTTTGTACCAGGACTCAAGAAGAACCTCCTCTCCATATCTGTATTAGATGCAAAAGGAATGAGAGTTGCATTCATAGATGGTCAAGTCATCATGTGGCCAAAAGGAAAGACTATTGATGATGTGGTAGTGATTGGAGAACAAGAAGGAGGATTGTACAAATTGAAGAGCCATCCTGAACAAGCCTTGGTCCATGACATAGTAGAGCCAAATGAACTTTGGCATAGAAGGCTTGCACATGTGCATTATAGAGCACTACCTCTTGCAAGCAAAGTTGTTGAAGGTATTCTAGAAATCCAAGAAAAACATGATGGGGTTTGCAAAAGATGTGCTAAAGGAAAGAATACAAAGAAGACATTTCCAAGTAGCGAAAGCAAAGCAAAAGGAATCTTGGAAATAATCCACTTTGATGTATGTTGTCCTATGTCATCAAGCTCACTAAGTAGGTATGCATATTATGTTTCTTTTATTGATGACTTTTCTAGGAAGACATGGGTTTACTTCATGAAGAACAAAGATGAAGTATTCAGCAAGTTCAAGGAATTCAAAGCCTTGATCAAGAATCACACTGGAAAGAAGATCAATACCTTTTGATCAGATAATGGCAGAGAAATAACTTCAAATGAATTCAAAGAGCTACACAAATACTCGGGGATTAAGAGGGAGTTGTCCACTCCTTATAATCCACAATAGAATGGGATTGCAGAAAGGAAGAATAGAACTATCATGGAAGCTGCAAGATCAATGCTTCATGATCAAGATCCTCCTATGCATCTTTGGGTGGAAATTGCCAGAACAATGGTGTATGTACAGAACTGTACTCCACACAGAGTACTCGAGAACAAGAATCCTGAAGAAGTATTCTCCAGAAAGAAACCAAAAGTCAGCCATCTCAGAATATTTGGCTGTCCAGTGTACATAGACATTCCAAAAGAGAAGAGGACTAAATTAGATCCTTTAGGAAAGAAGGGTATATTTGTGGGATACTCTGAAAGCTCGAAGGCTTACATAATATGCTTCCCAAGATTAAAGAAGATTGATATCAGTAGGGATGTGACATTTGATGAAGACACAGCTTACAACAAATCCAGAAAGAAACCTACTGAAGAATCTGAAGAAACAGAAGAACCCAGAATTCATGATACAACCATGAATGAAGAAGATCAAGAATTTGAAGAACCACAAAGACCTGTAGATCCACCTCAGGAAAATAATCCTCACAAGAGGAAACCTACTTGGGTACGAGAAATTATCCAAGGCACAGAAAGGTATGGGGCTCCAGAAGAGAATCACGGGGAAAGAAAAAGGACCAGATCCTGCTCCAAGTATGTAGAATTACTATGTGATTTTATTGATAAAGAACCTTCCAGTTATGAAGAAGCGAAAGAACAGAAAGAATGGAAGGATGCTATGATCAAAGAGTATCATTCGATCATGAAGAATGATGTTTGGGATGTTGTCCCAAGACTAGAAGGGAATTCATTTGTAACTTCCAAATGGATCTATAAGATCAAGCATGCTGCATATAGTAGCATTGAAAAATATAAGGCAAGATTTGTCACTTGGGGTTTCTCTTAGAAAGAAGGAATAGATTATGAAGAAAGCTTTGCACCTATAGCCATATACACTTCCATCAGATCAGTACTTTCTCTGGCTGCAGTAATGAAATGAAAGATACACCAAATGGATGTCAAGACTTCCTTCTTGAATGGTGTAGTGGAAGAGGAAGTGTATATAGAGTAACCACTCAGTTTTGAGACACGTGACAGGGTGTATCATGTGTGCAAATTGAAGAAACACCTATACAGTTTGAAACAAGCACCCAAGACATGGTACAACAAAATTGATAGCTTTCTATCCAGTTTGGGCTTTACCAAGAGTAAAGCAGATTCCAACCTTTACTACAAGGTTGAATATGGCAACCCAGTGATGCTTCTATTGTATGTAGATGATCTGTTTGTGACAGGTATGGATGGGTTGATTGCTGATACGAAGAGAAAGATTGCTGCCAAGTTTGAAATGAAGGACTTGGGTATGATGCATTCTTTTCTAGGTATGGAGGTGTGGCAGAGTGCGGATGGAATCTTTCTTGGACAAGGGAAGTATGCAGTAGAGATCTTGAAGAGGTTTGGGACGATGGACTACAAGACTATGGCCACACCTATGGCATCGAACCTAAAGCTATTAAGCGATGCTTCATCAGAGTAGGTTTATGCTACGATATATCGTTAGATGATTGGGTCCTTCATGTACCTGACAAACACAAGACCAGACATTTACTTTGCTATGAACACCTTGATCCAGTTCTTGACAGATTTGAGAAATATTCACTTAATTGCTATAAAGCATATTCTGAAGTACCTAAGGAGTACAATTGATTATGGGCTCAAGTACAATGTGAATCAGAAGATTAACCTAGAGGGTCATGTTGATTTATATTGGGCAGGTAGTTCCATCGATAGGAAGAGCACTTCAGGGTGTTGCTTCAGTATGGGATCAGGTGTGATCTCTTGGTTTAGTAGGAAGCAATCCTGTGTGGCACTGAGTACAACCGAAGTAGAGTATGTCGCAGCATGTTCAGCTAGTTGTGAGGCAATATGGCTGAGGAAGCTACTATCTAATTTATTTGGTCTCGATTTGGATGCTACTTGTATACATTATGACAACCAGAGTTGTGTGAAGTTGTCAGAGAATCTAGTGTTCCATGACAATTCGAAGCATATCGAGATCAAGTATCACTATATCAGGGATATGGTACAGAGGGGAGTAGTGAAGCTCCAGTATGTTGCGACGGATGATCAAATAGTTGATTTGTTGACAAAGCCATTGGCCAGAGTGAATTTTGAGTACTTTAGGGAGAATCTTGGTGTTATCCATATCGAGGTCCCTTCCAAGGGGAGGTGATGAGTCTAGAAGCCATTCTGACGAGCAGGTCAGATATAAGGGCTAAGCCATTCTATCATGGTGAGAGGATTTGGTTCCTTCCATGTCAGATATTAGTGCTAAATTCCATTCTTGGAATGGAGGTACCTCATGAGTCGTCAATTACCAGGAACACTCAGTCTGGGACTGAGAGAGCCATTCTGACAAGCAAGTCATATATAAGGGCTGAGCCATTTTGTCATGGTTAAAGGATTAGGTTCCTCCCATGTAAGATGTGAATGCTAGCCATTCTAGTGAGTAGGTAAGATGTAATGGAAACTGCCACTCTTTAGGAGAGTGGAGGCACCTGGTCAGTTAGCAGGAAGCTCAGTCCAGGACTGGGGGCCATTCTGATGTGACTGTAGGATTAGTTCCTACAAGATCAAATGTGAGTGCATTCCCTTCTGGTGAGTAGGTCATATATAAGTGTTGGGCCATTCTTGCAAGTAGGTGAGATGTAAGGGAAATTTCCATTCTCCGAGAGAATGGAGGCACCTGGTCAGTTACCAGGTAGCTCAGTCTGGGACTAGGGGCCATTCTAATGTGACTATAGGATTGGTTCCCACAAGATCATATGTGAGTGTATGCCTTTATGAGGAGTAGGTTAGATGTAAGTACTGAGCCTTTTCATAGATTATAGTAGTTGTGTCCTATCATGTTGGTGAATGTGAGCCCTGGGCCTTTCTGATGTGATTATAGGATTGATCCTATATGATCAGATGTGAGTGTTGGGCATGCCTTTCTGATGAGTAGGTCAGATGTAAGTGATGGACATGGAATTCTGATGAGTAGGTCGGATTTAAGTGCTGGACAGGCCATTCTAATGAGTAGGTCAGATATAACCACTGAAGAAGACCTACATGGTGGCTAGGCGTACAACTGGCATGAAAGAACGTTGGCTCTGTAGAACTTCCTGTGACGAGAAGAATCATGAGATAGCACATATGATGATGACCAGAGAAGATCCAGATCGAGCTATGATCCAAATCCAGTTATGGTGTCTTCGAGATGATCCATATCGAGTGATTATCTAGATCCAGTAGTGATGATCTAGATCAAGTGATGATCTAGATCCAGTGATGATGTCCAATGATGATCCAGATCTAGTGATGATCCAGATCCAGTGATGATCTAGATCCAGAAATGAAGATTACTTGAAGACAAAGATGACTTGAAGATTTAGATGATGAGAAGATCCAGACAAGAAGACCAGTGATGAAAATTGTGTCGAGAGAATACCTTCCTAGTTAAGAGGGAGTGTTGATGTAATTGTAACTTTGAAATGTATTCACTTGTATTTCTTATCTATTGTAACCCGATGTTTATTCTGGGATTTTCTTGTGTGATGTCATGCCCCGATGTTTCGATCGAGAAGATCTATAATTTAAACAAGTCATGTCAAGTCATTATGGGTAACCCTCCTATTGTCTAGGGGTTAAAGTCCCCGTAGTTCTGGGGCACTAGGGTTATTAGACTCACCTACTGAAGTCATCACTAGTAGGGTTTTAGTAATGTTGGAAATTAGTATAAATAGAGAGGTGACTTCTCTATTTATCACACACTCATCCACACTCAGTTGTAGTACATATCTAAGGAAGAGAAAGACACTAGGGTAAGGAAGAAAGAGGTTACTACTGTCGGGATATCATCTTAGTGTTTTGGGGTTTTACCTTTTGTGTTGATTCTATCTCTGAGGAAGTTGCGGGGTTTTCTCCATTTATGGTTTCCCCGAGGAAAAAGATTGCATTCATTGTCTCTTGTGTTTGATTACTGTACTTGTTGTTCTCTTAGTTAAAGATCCTAACATAATGCTATATTGAATGATTAGAAACTAACAAAAAGGTGGTCTCCAATAACCTGCTCCCTTTCAACCAACTCCTGACTTGCAACCCTCTACAACTGAACCAATTTTTGGCTTGAAATTTCATTGATGTCCAGTGAGAGGTCATGAAATAGTTGGAGTGAAGCATTGACATCCTCACTATTGGTCTTGATCGCATGTGGCAAAATTTCAACATTCTTGATCTTCTTCCCAGTGCTGATCTCACCAACCTTCTGCGACATGATTGCCTCTTGCACCCTTTTCAAAAATGCATGCATCAAAGAATTGAGGTGACTGTTCACCTCACCAAACCCATCAGTTGTCTTCTTCTTTAGATTCTCCTATGACATAGTAGTCGCTCTTGTGATCACCGCAATAATACGACTTACCTGGTCCTTGGTCACTGGCACTGTGATGTTGGATCCACCTTGCTCTTGTCACTTCTTTTTTTTTATTCCTAAAACATCCACTCCACCCCTGAGTTAGTTGGGGTTCTATTCGATGCTTCATCTAACTCATGCTCACCCTGTGGGTCAAGCATAGGATCCACTGAATTATCGGCTGGTGGACTCGTCGATACTTCCTCTACGCTAACATGTTCTCACCATTCATTCGGCTAGTCATCGATGATAACTTCCATCTCTTCATCGAAAATTTTATAAAGTGTGGGAAACCACTACTTATCAGTGTCTCTGCGCACCTACACATGAATGGCATTTGTCCCTATCGCAAACTGAATAATGCATTGATATTTCACCACCGCCTCCTACGATAAGCATGGGACCTTCATGGTTGCAGCCTGCGGTGCTTCCAAATACAACCAAAACTATATTGATCAATCCTTGAGCTATTCCAACTCCTTAAAATACCAGAGTTTTTGGTAGTGTGCTCCTTTTCATACCTTGGACACCTCAAAATCCATTCCTTGGTAGTCCTCAGGATCCATCCAAGCAACTAGTGTAATCAGAATGAACAACTAGCTATAAGTGAATGGTCTATACCCTACTTGGACTGCTAGCACATCATCAGTTAACCAGTTCATCAGGAATAAGGACTAGTTCATCTACACACCTTGTGCACATTACTCAATGCATGAAATGGCACAAGAAGTGCACTAGTTGGGATTGTTCTTTCTCACCACCTTGCTAGTCAGAATCCAAGCAGTAATGAAGACATGCTACTCATTGATGATTTCTAGCGCATATGATTTCCCGTTGTGCTAAAATTTATACCTATNTCTTTCTCACCACCTTGCTAGTCAGAATCCAAGCAGTAATGAAGACATGCTACTCATTGATGATTTCTAGCGCATATGATTTCCCGTTGTGCTAAAATTTATCCCTATTCTTCATCTTCACCGCCATTCTTTTATCATTGTCCTTCTCTCAAAAATATTGTGATGGGTTGGGCCCCTCTTGGGTAGCCCTGTGATTTGTGAAATTAGTTCAACCATGACTGGTACTGGCTGTTCTAGCCAAAAATAACGTCCATGAAAGCATGCTAATAGATTCTTTGCACATGTGTTGGATTCCATGAACCTTTTGAAATGTGGCATGTTGATGATTCCTAATAGCCCCAATCTCTCCAATCCCCACGCCCAATCATGTGGAATGCACACTACTGGGTTGTCTCCTGTTTCTGTCACCAACACAAATGGTTCTATCATGATATTAGTCAACAATATAATTTCATTATCATCATAATTCATTCACATGATGGAGGGCATGATTTCCATGGTGCATAACATGCCCTATGGTATCCCTAACATCTTGACTAGATACCTCTATTTATTTGTGATTTTTCATCGCTTCACATCAGGTTGACACATAGGAACATAGCCAGGGATGTCTGTAGTGGACACCCCAATCTAGGATGTGGATTCCTTAGCCCCTGATGTTGATGGACCTGTCTGCTCAACTGCCTCTTCTTGAGTCCTTGTATAAGTTCTGGTTGTCTTGTTCTTCTGTACTGGCGATTTGGGCCGCTTCGCTCCTCTCTTCTTCATAGTACTCCTCTCTTCTTCATAGTAACTGATGGTGAACCCGGAAACATGTTGACTTCTTCTTGTACAATTGTCACTCCTATAATCATATATTCTCTCTGAATAAAAAATTTCTTTCAGTATTAGATCACTCGAAATTTCTTAGGAACTCCCACAAGTTCACAATGCGACATCTCAACCTTACTCCGCTCTTGAACTTAACTACACAACACAACACAACAAACTACAATTGATTCTACAATAATTCGACAAATCAATCTTCGCAATGGTGAATCTAGACCATGATGCTCCCCTTATTATAGCGTCAAGTCGACCATGTGAATGATATCTTAATCATTATGACCAAATCCTCATTAATCACCTGAACCCGCTGCCGATCCTCCCAATCTAATGGTCGTATCCACCATTAATGTGTGTCCCATCCAAGAGTGCCACTGGTTAACTATTTTAACTATTGTATTTATTGTTGACTTGACTCTGTCACGACCTTGCAGCCATTGAAACATGACTATCTAACTATGATTGTGACTCTTCTACTTGCGCAACCCCTTCCTCGTAGTGCACCATCCTCATACTCACCATCTTATGAAAAACAAAGAGTTTTGTATCTTGCGCAATGCCTCAAGAATCACACACCATCGAGACCATCTTGTATGGATTCATCCTGCTACCATTTACTAACTTAGGAAACATCGCACCATCTAATTGTTGTAGTTGTACTACACCTCCCATAGTAATGTAATTGTTAACATATGGACCTAACCAATGCATCTGCAACTTACTTGGATGCTTTGCGAACTTGTTGTCATACATCAGCACTAGATATCCTTGCTGAAAGTGGCTGTTCTTGATATAGCGATATGCCAATCTTTTTGTCGATCCTTCTCAACTCACTGGTGAAATCTCGTAACAAAGCAGTCTTCCTCTAGTTGTACCAACTTCTCTAGGCATTCTTTTAATGCTCCTTCATCATCCATTCCTGTCGTTGTTGCAATGTGAAAACTTGGAATAATGTATTTCATTGGCATCACTTCCTCCTGCCCATACACCAACTTAAATGGTGTCTTCCCTGTCAATATTTTGCAAGTGGTACAATACTCCCACACGATTGTTGGAATATTCAAATACCATTCATCATGGTTTGCATTACATACCTTTGTGAGTGTGTGCTCCAAAATCTTGTTGAACACCTCAACTGTCCCATTTTCTTGTGGGTCATAAAGGGTACTCTTCTTATGTTGTATCTAAAGCTCCTCTATTAACGCACTCACAGTGAAATTGATGAAATGACTCCCTTGACCACTCATCAATATATTTGGACAACCCAACTAAGTAACAACATTTTCAAATAGGAGCCTCACTAATGTTGTAGTGGTGCAATCTACAACTAGTGTGGAACCCACCCATCTCATCAGATAATATGTTGTTGTGATGATTTATCATGCACCATTTCTCTTTTCAGGAGAGTTGATTGGTCCCACAAAATCCACTTCCCATTTGTCAAATGGCTACAGTGTCTCCTGAGGTACTAATGGAATCTCATCCCTTCTTGACATTTTTCCAGTTCTTTGACAAACATAGTCTGTTGCATCCCCATTGAGATTTGGCCACCAAATCCCTACACTGAGCACCTTCCTTGCAGTAGCGTGACCTCCATATTTTTCACCTACAATGCCCGCATGTGCTTCTTCTAATACCTTCCCTTGTTCATGCAATAGGGCACATCACTGTAAGATGTCATATAGTACCATCTTATAGAGTTGTCTAGTGATCAACTGGAAATCTGTGACTCGAAAAACCAACTTCTTCTAACTTGTAGTGATCCCTTCTGGTGTTGTTCCCTTCACAAAAAACTAAACTATTTGTTCATAGAAGTCATCAACCATCTTGACTACAAATAATTGCGCATCAGGTAACCCATATTGAATGTTCATCAAATATTCACTTGTCTCAATTCATGATAAGTGTTTTGGGCCTACATTCAAGTGACCCAGCTTCACAATTATCTTGAAATCAAACTCTCAAAAGAGAAGTAGCCAATGACATATCTTCCTCCCCAACATAGGCTTATTCACTATGTATTTCAAAGTAGAGTGATCTATGAACACCTTGAAATAGTAACGTTGAAACTTATGTAATGCATATACCATTCCCAACCCTTACCTCTCTGTCGTAGTGCAATTCTTCTCCACAGACGACAGCTTCTGACTAGAAAAATCGATTGGGTGATCAATATCACCTTCACTTGGTTGTGCCAACACCACTCCCAACCCGGTTGATGATGCATCAGCATGAACATGGAACTCCTTCGTCCAATAAAAAAAAACCAGTATGGGTGTAGAACCCATATTTTCCTTTAATGTGTCAAAATTTCCCTGACACTCCTGACTCCATATAAATACCGCATCCTTCTTTAGCAACTTATTCATAAGGGTTGTGATTGAGGCATAACCTCTAATGAATTTGCAATAGTACATTATATGGCCTAATGTTTCTCTAAGTTGATTCACATTTGTAGGTGGTGGCAAGATCAAATTCAACGCAATCTTGGCTGGGTCAACCAACAGTCCTTCCTTGCACACAATATGCCCCAGCAACATCCCAAATGGTGCACAAAAAATGCACTTCTTTGATTTCAGCTCGATCTGATGTTGTCGACATCGCTCCAACATCAATCGTAGGTTTTCCAGATGGTCCTTTATTAGCCCAAATACCGTCCAGTCATCCATGTAAACTGCTAGAAACTTCTAAATAAAATCCTTGAAAGCAATGACAACAATCCTAGAGAATATCGTAGGTGCATTCTTCAGTCCAAATGGCATCATAGTGTATTGAAAAAATCCCCATTTAGTAACAAAAGTTGTCTTATGTCAATCCTCTTTTGTAATCTTAATTTCTTGATAGCCCGAAAAGCCATCCATGAATGAATAAATTTCTTGGCCACCCACTCCTTATAATACCTCATCAGTAAATGGTGTCGAAAATAGATCATGCAGATATGCATTATTTAGTTTTTTGAGTTCAACACGAATCCAAAACTCACCTGTCTTATTATCTTGCAACACCATGGGAATGATCCATTCTAATTCCTTAACCGGTTCTACTATCTACGCATCCAACATTCTATCAATCTCATCCTTGACCCTCTCCTTGTATTGCGGATTTAGGCAATACAGTCACTGCTTCACTGGCTTTGATATGGCTTCAGTGGGATCTTCATCTCTCCCGAATCTCCCAATATCCCCTTCATATCATAAAAAATTGTAGGAAACAAATATTGGAATTCATGCAACAGATATGTGATCTTCACCATGTTTTCTTCATCCCAATAGTACCCAACATTCATGAACTTTAGTTTATCCTCTGTCCCAATGTTTACCTTCCAAATTTTTAATGGCCAATTCATTGGATTTATTGGTATGTTAGGTGCTACGACATCTCGACTTCCTTCTGTATCTAGAATACTAATTTTCCATGGATCATCACCATCATCCATTCCTCCTATCACATTGTAGCACTCCATCATCGATTGCATCAGACATGTCTCATGCAGATCCTTTGGATATGAAACTGGAACTACCTTAGAAACGACATCGTTGATGTTCTATAGTGCACTATAAATGACTATATTGGTATCCGCAAAACTAAAGGTGTGAGTGAAGCAAATCGACAACTCTTCCCAGGTGGTGATCTCTCTGCACAACTTAGCTTATGCATACCACAATCATGGAATTTCATCCAACGTGTGGACAAAATAATGTACCCACTCATCCTTTGGTCGCGATACCACAAGGTCTAACATGCAAGAAGATGAGCACAAGGATCATTCCACCCATCATAACTCTCTGCGTGGTATTGTTCTTCTTTGCCAAATTGAATGGTCATCAACTTGTGACACTATCACCACCCATTTATTGAATTCTTATGTGTCACCCACCAATGTGTTACGGTAGCCTTAAACTCTTTATCCAACACAAATAATATATGTGGTTCTGAAACCTTATCCTCAAATTCAACTAGAAACTCCAACAACTCAGGAAGTCCTTCATATACTGAAATTCAATAGTCTCAGTTGCGACTCAACATAATGACTGAGTAATCAGGCCACACTTCCAAACCAATACCTCATGCATTTGATTCTCCCAGTTCTCCAAAGAATCATCTGAGTCCGAAGGCATAGAGCTAGAGTTGCACCAACCGAGCTCACCATTAACATTTAGATGGATGTAATCCTCATAGATGTTATATGTGTGATCTTGTCCTCCTACATCTAATTCCTTAACCGGTTCAAGATATATTTTTCCCTCATTTCGGTCCATCGGATTTATGAATCTGGTGTCACGATTTTCAAATTTCATCATGTGCTTCTTGAAATTAATCACCACTAAGATGTCATTGGCCCATACAATCCCCAATAGTGTGGGATATGAGCCCCCACCATCAAAAAATTCAATCACATCAAAATAAACATAAGTATTCATCCCTTTAACTTCCACTGCGAGACACAGAACTCGCTAATGTGTATTACTTTGACCTGGTTAGCAAGTCGCAGCTATATAGGGGACCAAACCAGCTGTGGTTTCCCCATTTTCTCCCATGTCTACTTTGTTATCATGTTGATGTCTGAGCCTAGATCCAAAATAACTGAATATACCTCGTAATCCCCAATATGAATATTCATTCGCATCTCTTTTCCCGTCTTTTTCTTATGTAAAGAGTTTTCAGTGGACTCCTTCCATCCCTTTTCCTCTTGATGCAATAGATTCACAATATCAGTGAGCGCATCGAGATATTTTTCCAGTGACAAACAACTTTCAAAGAAGTTATGCAAGGTACCATGTTGGGATATTTTTCGCGATGGTCCTGCTACTAAAGTTAAATCAAAAGCAGGTGGAATTTCATAAACATGAAACTTACCCATATCTCGTCTTTTCGCATTGTGTCCTTCAAATAATGTGTCCCTCTCAGTATCAACTTTGAACTGCACTTTGTTCTTTCTAGCCAACCGAATTTGTGGAGACTGGCTATCATCCCCTATCGTCACACCTCCATGAGTAATGAAAACAATGTCAATGTCCTACATTATGGGTTCTGCTGAGGTCTTCACAACAATTGGTCCTTGATTCTAGTTCGTTAGTGGATTCACTAGTTGGTTTGCATTCTGATTTTCATTTTGGTTTTGATTATAAATATGTTTTTGGTTCTAGTTCTGGTTCTGCAATTGTGGAATGTTCCTTGCCTTCCACTTCTCGATCAACTATAGACAGTTCTCAATAGTGTGGTCAGCAGCGATACAATAAGTAAACTGTTATTACAAGTTTAGTAAATCTCACTGATAATGTCCCAGTACTCCATAATTATAACATGATATAGGTTCGTGACCTCGTTCTCCTCCTTGACCAAATCCTCCACCTTGTCCTCCTCAAAATCTTCCACAGAATCCTCCTTGCTTATGATACTGTGGTTGATCGAATTGTTGTTGTTGTAGGGGATTCTACTGCAATTGCACATACTGCAGTTGATTATATTGTGGCTGCTGTGGAGAAACCTACATCTAATTTTACTATGGAGGTGGTGGGGAAAATTGTGGCTGTGGCACAAACTGTGGCTCTGGTTGTGGTTGTGGTACAAACTGTGACTGAGGTTGTAGCTATGGTACAAACTGTAGATGCAGCTGTACCACCAATGGATGTTGCTGCATTGTTCAATAGTATTCTCCCTTCACATAGTACATATCCATTGTTCTATCATTGGTCAAATCATATGCTCGACAATCCTTATCTTCATGTTTAATAGATCAGAAAAATGTGCAAGACAAATTCGTCGGCTTTGTGACACTCTTCTGCATATACCCACAATATTCATGCTGATGCCCATAAACTTGGCAGATGCGGCACCATGGCATGCCACCCTAACTGAATGGATTTGGTTCTCCTGACAGTAGGTATTTTAAAAAATATGGGCACTGATCCTTATGATGTCCTTCTACACGACATTGAGTGCACCATATTTCTTCGTACTACTCTTTCCCCTTCTTGATTTCATCTAACTAGATCGTTAAGTTTTCCAGTTGAGACTGAATATGATTCATACCAACTCCATTCTCACAAACAGGCGAAGCCTCCAACTTCATCGCAATCTCTAGAGCCTCACTCTGTGTCGCAATCTTTTGCTACAACAAATGAATTCTGATATGCGGTACTAATGCTACGATGAAGCATTCCTTATGTTGAACATCACTCATGTCAAATATGACTCTAACCATTAACATCTTGAATCGCTGATCAAAATACCAAACAGTTTCATTTGGGTACTGCTTAATCTCCTTCAGTTCTGTGATGTATTGTGCCTCAAATATTGGTTTTCTGAACTCTTCAATCAATCCTTTTCTGATTTCAGCTAGAGTCTTCACTAGAGTCCCTGGGGAAACTTGTACAAATTTCATGTACCAATATAGTGCGTGACCTCAAAAGGTTGTCACCAACTTTCCCTTCTTATAGTCATCATCCTGAGATTGTTTGACAGTACAAACCACTTCACACATAAACTAGTATTGCTCGGGATCCTCATTTTCGTTCCCATTAAACAAGGGTAAATTCACATCATCGCATGCCATTCTGGGCCTTCTCCCTATAGTTGTCGATCCACTACTATTAGAGTGTTGTTCGTACATCATATAAGTTAGTGTCAAGCTAGTGTTTCTTCCTGAGTATGGCGTAGTGCACGAATGTGTGGGTACGTTGTTGTTCTTGTTCATTCCTTCCTCGAGATCGGGCGTAGCTTGGTCATCTCCTTCATCATTGTAGGGTCACTTCTTCCCATGTGGTATTCTCTCATGGCCTTGCGTTTCGGTTGCAACAGGACCCTCTCTCACCCTCTGCCTCTTCTCTTGCTGAATCCTCACTCCTCCTTGCATAAGAGCACTTCTTTCCTCAGCTTCCCTCATAGTCCCTTCAAAACTTCCATCCATATACCCTGTATCATTCCATCCAACCTTCATCTCCGCTATACCCATAGCCTCCGCACACCAGGGTTCTAATCTTTGGAGTTCATCTTCAATATGCCTTTTTTGTAGATAATCATCTTAACAGACAATTGCAAAGATAAAAGAAACCTACCTCTTGGTCCATTGAAGAACTCCCTCTCTGCGTCACTATAATTTTTAACTATATCGACTACGAATGTAGTGATGTATCCCTCCAAGATGTTGTCAAGCCAAAATTCAACATCCCTTGATGCTTTGTTATATACCTTTTGCAACTGCTGGATCAGTTCTGGATTCCAATCAGTTGGTTCCCCTCCTTTGAAATTTGTCCTTCGATAAGTCATTCGTGCCAACCACTCATACAATATGATCAGAAACTCATAAAAAAAGTACTTGTGTAGATCAGAATACATGTGCCTCTCCAACCACTTATGCGTTTTTACTCTAGGGTTTCGATTCTATTTCTCAACAAATTCTTGTACCTTCTGTTCAAACCAATATTGGATTTTTGGTCTCTTCAGGTGCCACAACATGTCCTCCTTCTCCTTCACACTACAGTCCCGACAAAGGAACCATTTGTTGACACATATCTGTCAACAGGGGTTCAGTCATTGTCGACACCCATAACACAACAATCTCCCTGAGCACCATCCGAGATGGGTTTTAACCTGCCCAACAACACCTACAGAGCAGATGAGGTCTCACCCAATATTTTCAAGGGAGAACTGTCGGAACCAAGTTTCTACAGTAAGAAGGAGGATTGTGCATATACTCTCAACTTATCGCAACATTACTTAGCTGATCCAAGCATTGGTTTATATATTAACAAATTCATATTATCATTCATTGGATCAGATCAACATACTTAGGTCACAGAAGAGATATCAATGCATAAATAAATATATCAATATATCATCATTCATGATAGGAAAGAATTGCATCATACAGAGATAAACATTGCACTACAGTATTCATTCACATTCAAATTGTTGAAAACAGGAAAACAGGAAGATGCAAAAAGACACAATGTTTTTGTCCAATCTCTGTCACGTCATATTAATCTTCACATCAAAATTGCAAGTTCACAAAATAGTTCTGCAATTAATATCTCGCATCACAGATAGATCGTAGATCACATTCACAATATATCATTTCTGAATATGCCCAGAAGAAGGCTTAAGATTTACAATCCTATTTCTATTTCTTGGCTTGAGCCTTTACATTGGTGGTCCACTTAAGTCAACTTCCTAACTACTTGGACCAAAATCTAAAAAAAAATGACCAAAAACTACAAAACAAAATATATCATCCTCTGCCTTCCACATAATATTTGACTTTGCACAACATCCATGATGCTACGCAACTAGTTATCTCCAAAACTTACTAAAAACATTGTTACGGAGAGAAACTTTCTATGGATTGGGGTGTACCACAACAAAAAAATTTGACACTAGAAATAAATCTTTCCCAATATTCAAGAGAAACCAAACATATAACACTAAGGGTTACCGAATCGTACCTTGTTCCGGATGGTTGAAGTAGATCCCTATTGAGCTTTCCAATTCACACTTGCATTAGTAATTTGCTCTCAACAATAGAAAACAAGACAAGCATGCTCTATAATAATGTGTTATACCTACTCTAGCATATATATTCAACAATGCATAAGAAATTAAACAAATCTATGGATTCAATATTCATATTCAATTACACATAGTTGGATAGGAAAAGATATTTCTATTAATAAAATTAGATATTACAATAGTGAAAACCTCTTTCGACATGTCTATGAACCGGAGAAACTGAGACCTCCACCTGGACCTCCACCACCTCAATCCTCCATCTCTCGATAGAAATATCACAAGTAAAGGAATGCTTGGGAAGAACACAAAGTGCTCCATGTTTTTGCCTTTCACTCACTTGGGTCATGTGGCAGAAATCTTCAAGCCACTCGGTGTGTCCTTGGGGGTAAGTCTCAAGTCAAGGTTGTCGCCTTGTTCTTGACTCCTTCATTTAGGCTCAACTCCTAATGGAGCCAAGGGGGGTAGACCCTATTAAGTTACTAAGGATAATTACTTAGTGTTGTGATGTTAAACTGATTGAGTTACTTAGGAGTTTGAAATTTAACTATAGATGATCAAAGATGGCAAGATACAAAAGATGAACACACGAAAGCACAATGCTAAGACACAATATACATATAAAACAAGAAAATAACCAGTACCTTAGAATGGAGTAAAAAAATAGAAACAATGTACTTGCATGTGCTTGGAGTGAGTGTTTTGTGATTGCCTCTTGGTATGTTTTAAGTTAAAATTGAAGTGTGAGTTGATTAAAATTAGGCAAAGGGGGGGACTCCAGATATACCCTAGAGTACTTGGAGTATGTCCAAAACTAAACCTTCACGGCTACCCACAAGGAATATGTGGGCTGAAATGGAGTCTCTTGGGCTGTTGTTCATAACGCACCCATTAGAGTGTGACAGATATCGGCGCCCCGAGGTCACTTTTAAAAATTTCCTGCTTCCTTTGGGTATTTTGCCACCGTGATGGTTCGATCTAGGTGTTGGATTTTCACCTATTGGTTTGTTAATTTGGGAGAGTGAGTCCTAATTATACTAGTCACTCAAGTGATTTTGATATAGCTTGACTGATCGGATGAACCGCAGCTAAGTGTAGAGCATACACACTGGAGTCTTGTCAATTTTAGTAAGTTTTAAATTGGGTGTTCTTGTTTAAAAGAAAACCCTCCAGGAACCTCTTTCGATCCAAGTGGATCTCAATCGGGGAATCAAGGGGGGATTGATTTTATAATAGGTGAAAAACAAATGATCAAAACAAAACATATACACAATTCTAGTTTTCTAATTAGTCCTACCATGAATCTCTTTCCCCTTTCGGGTCAATCAGGAAGTCGTGGGGTAAGTATTAAGATTAATTTGAAATATAAAGTATGGAATATGAAATTAATAATAAAATAAATTATACTACCCTGCATATTATATCAAAACTATTTTGAAAATAAATGAACAAAAAGCAACAAAAAGGACACTGACGCAAATCCCCCCAAGGGGGATGGGGAATGGGCTCGAAAGAGCCTATTCAAAAATAATTTTATTAACAGTGGTTACAATATCAGAGAACTGATATAATTCCTCTTTATCCTTATATGGATTGAAATCAAGATATTACAAGGTGCGAAAATCAAAGGTTTTAGTCAAATGGAAGACCCCTGGGGGGATTTGAACGCTCCTGAAGACACTTCCAAACAGTAGCTTCCTTTATTTTTTGTTACACTTGATAAAAACAAGTGAGCATGTTAGAATAACATATTCCCAATATAACTTTAAGAGTATCTTTGGATCAGCCTACCTTAACTCAAAAAAGATGGAGTTAAAACTAGCTAAACAAGTGAAAAAAGGAACCAAGGAAAGCAAGCTTTCCTTGGGATCTTGGCTTGATTTTTGTGCAGCAAATGAAATATGCACTGATTTATGGATTTATCTTTTATAACAGCAAAAATAAATCTAATGCATGCAAGCTACAAGTTTTCTTCAAATTTCCATGCAAAAAGGACGATTTCCCTAAAGCTAGATCTAGAATGCTTATGAAACTTTTTAACTGCAAGATCTAGACTATGGGATTTGATCAGATATATATATGTTGGAATTAATTTTAAGATGATATATCTAATCAAAATCAAAGCTATGAACAAAGTAACCGGGTTAAAATGTTGATTTTGAGGGAGGAAGAGGAGGAGAGAAATGTCGGTTTCCTTGAAGATCCACAGTGGAGATTTCAGGTGGAATGTCGAGGGAGTATGCCTTTGGAAGGTTTTGAAGAGAGTGAAGAAGCAAACTAGATCAGCATCCTCTCCAATGTAGGAACCTGCGGCTCAGCTGAAATCAAAGAACTTTCCAAGAAACTTGTGAGATCTGATTAGTACATACACAGAGATTCAAAATAACATGCATATAAGCTTATAGGACATGTTCAATCTAGATCTCTACACATGCATCAAAGGAAGGAGATGGTCAATAAACTTATTGAAATTCACCTTTCCTATCAAGATTACAATAAGCCTATTATCAATCTTAACAACGGATCTACAAGCAATTGGCAAAAAATGAATACAGATACAGGTTACCTCAGTAAAATAATGGCAATAATCATCCACACATGTAATGGCACAACACCGTCTAGCCTCCAAAGCTTTTCTTTATTTCAAATGAAGAATTACAATAGTACAATAGCAGCATCACCTCAATCCCAGTTCTCACTATCTTGGAAGAGGGAGCTGTTCCTGGATATATACAAAAAAAAGGAGATCCAGCCCAGGGGGGCACAAATCCCAAGGAGACACATCAAATCAGCTGAAGGAGAGTCCATCAATGCCTGATCTGTGTCTAATTGAGCTAGATTTGAGTCTCACTGAGTGAAACTATCAATCGGGGGGCTGATCTGACTGACATCTCAACCTGTTGACTGAAGCATCCACCAAAACTCATCCAGATGAGCCAAAAACATGTGGAGGAGAGAGGGAGGGTGAAATTCCCCATAAAGGATGCTGAAGATCAACTCTGGATCTGATTTGGTCACCTCCTTCAGTCAAGGATTTGTCAGATCCAGTGAATCTACTTCAGATCTGACTAATTTCAATCAAATCGGCTGAGAATCCATTGATCTATGATTTTGGATTTGCTCCATTATTTATCAATTCATTAATTAAAATAATCAATAATTGATTTTTAGGGCTTTCTGACCTGAGTGATGGAAAATCACTCAAAACTAGGAAATAGTGGGTCCATTGGTTTGCATGGTGCTCTTAGCTTGAAAATGAGCACCTACATGACTGAAACTAATTATTTGGCCCACTTTTATTACAAAATCAATTTTTCCAATTAAACTATTAAAAAATAGCCTAAGTTTTGGAAAATTTAAATTTTAATAAAAAACATTGAAAAAATGAAAAACACCTAGGGGGACATAGACATGTTCATATGACTCGAAAATGATGTCTAGCATGTTTATACATTGACACATAGACTCTAATAACCTCAATAGGCCTAAATTCCAAGCCAACCACCCCAACTTTGGAGGTATGGAGTGAAAAACTCAGAAATTAGCAGTCGTTTATTCAACAACCAATAATAACCAAGGGAAAAAACACCCTGGGCTGATCGGATTGACAAATAAAGTCTAAGAGACCGAGTCTTTTATAGACACTATCATGCTAGAACATTTATTACAATTCCCCCATGGGGTATGAACATGTGATATAGTACAACAAGCACTTCCGAGAAGTACTTCCAAAGGTCTTATTAAGTCCGAACAAGTTATCTGTGTCTGGTTCATCAGGCTCACTCGATAAAAAACCACTAAGTACAACTTAGGTGGTAACATTCTGGCTCCAACTATGGGACGTGTGCTCGATCTGGTCTTTAAGGCAAGGAGAGGATACGAGAACACCAAAATCTCTAGTTTATATACCCTGTAAAAACATCTCAACCTGACAAGAAAAACCTCAGTAGCACAAGTTTTATAAAAAACCAAATGAACCATTAAGCTGATTTATTTAAACAAAATAAATGTAACTAGTTAAAAGAAGCAAAGTTTTATTATAGCTAAGTATAAAATAGAAATGCAGAAAGTAAATGCTCTCTTTCAAGGAGATTATTTTCCTACTCTAAGCATGATATAAAAAGGGTTAACTGTAATCAGAAATCCAATGTAACCACCTAAGAATTTTATTAACAAAAAAAAAAATTCCTTGTCTTTGGTTACCAGCCAAAGTAAGGATACTCTATTCAAAAAATGCAAACCTACGTGATGATCGGAAAGGGGTGGGATGGATGGGAAATCATAGGCATGAATAATGTCATCAAACATCCTCCCAAACTGGTAAGTGCTTGTGCAGGCTACTTCTATCCATGACTGGACAGGGTTGATGTACAAATTGGAATGATGAGGAAGATTGACTACACCATCATACTGATCATCAAGGCTTACCAGATGATAATTCACTGTATAAGCCCCAAGCGGCTCCAAGTCATGAGGAAACTCTATATGTGAAGATGATGGTTGATACTGATATTCTAGTAACTGCATCACATCCGTCTTTTCACAACACTACTTCTCCATGTCTTCATTATTTATACCTTTGTGCGGCTTTGCATGATATGACTCTGAATGATCATATGGATAAACTGCATGCTCCTTTTTCATATCGAAGTTTCCCAAGGCCACACGGTCCATGCTCTATCCTTTAGATATGCCATAGACAGAAAAATCAACAAAACCATCAAAAGTTTGCGGTTCATTATTTTCCTCTTTATTCATGTCACAGACTTGATTTTCCATGAATGTCCAGGACTCCTCATCAACAACTTTGTCAGGGATAAGGGAGTCTTCGTCACTTGTATCATGCTCCAAGATATACTTGTCCTCATTTTCATACTCATCTTCTTCAGAGAAAAGGTCACAAGGTAGTAAACCTTCCAGACTGTCATCATTATATGGAGAACACATAGGAGTCTCATCATGTATACTACAGTTTTCATCATAAGTTTCACTATAAGATTCTGCAATGGTTTCATCCTCACGCTTGTACTGTTTAGATGGTAACAAAGGGTAGGCCTGGCCTACCATGTATATATGATCAGGCTCGCTTGAATTTGTTTCCTGATTACTGACCTTGGGAAGTCCATGTTCCATGACTTAATTTTCAACATAACAAGTGATTTCTTGGTGGAATTGTTCACAGGGTCTACACCATGGAATTACTTCTTCTACCATGTTAGCTGAGTCTAACTAGTTTGGAATCCTAGGCTCTTGTTGAGGAAACTTCTTTCGATACATCTGATTCTGCCTAGGCTGAAAGTTCCTAGGTCCATTATTTCTTTCCATTGTGATTATTCTATTGTGCATAATATTCAATTGTGCAGACCGATCTGCCATAAGTTGGTTTTGACTAGTAACCAAGTCTTTTATCATGTCTGATACCTTTTCCATGGGATATTTAGAGGCTCCCTTTTCTTCTAATTCAAAGGCTTTTCCTTTTTCTTCGTTGTATGAAGTGTTCCCCCTAGTGTAACTTGAAATGTTGGATTTTCCTAAAGACTACATATTCTTTTCTATTTTCTTGGCCAATTCCTGAGCAGTTTTTAGATCGGTTGGCTCTTTGTCCCTTAACTGGTACCTCAAATCACCAGTGAAAGCTTCAATGTAAGATATGAGGATGGAGGCATCCTTTGGCTTGATTTCTCTAGGGAGGTCCACAACCACACGCCTGAACTTAGTATTAAATTCATCAATGGTTTCATTCTCCATCTTTTTTATGTTATAGAGGGCAGCAAGCAGATGTCTTGGTTCTTTCTTTTCCCCCCATTTCTTCTTAAAACCCTCTAGGAATTCACTAAGAGTTTTATATGAATCATCATCTAGGTCGAAGTACCATTATTCAGCATCATCTTCCAAGGATAAAGAAAAGAGCGTCATTTTGACATCATCATGGTCATGGGCAGCATCATTGCAATAATTGACCAGGTGCTTTTCAAACTTTCGAAGGTGAGACTTGGAAGTGATGGCATTATTGCCATGAAATATGGGGAGCTTCTTGATAGCATCATTCAGAATGTCATGAGGACTACCTGCTATCTGAGAAAAGTCAAGGGGTTTGAAAAATTCCATCATTTCTTGAGATTAGTGAACATGACTCTCTACAAATATGTGATGGATATCTGAGAGGGATTGGTCTCCTAAATCTTCAAGGTTTCTATGAGAAGTCTACCTATTGAATCCTTCCCTAATAAACCTTTTAGGATCAGGGAGAGGATTTAATAATTGTCGGCGGTTTCTTCGGGTATAAATTCTTGAAGGGATGTTAGACAGTGGAGTCGCCAGATAGATCGAGTTTTAATTTTTATGTTTTTTAAAGACTAGATCAATCAAAAGTTTTTATCTTTTTAGTTGTTTAGAAAAATGTTAAGCTAAGTCGTACTCGGGAATAAAAAGATTTATCCCCGGAAACGGCGCCAAAAGGTGTTGCCGCCTTTCACACACCTGGGTCACGTGGAAGAAATATTCAAGCCACTCGGTGTGTCCTTGGGGGCAAGTCTCGAGTTAAGGCTTTCACCTTGTTCTTGACTCCTCTGTTTAGGCTCAACTCCTAACGAAGCCAAGGGGGGTAGACCCTATTAAGTTAATAAGGATAATTACTTAGTGTTGTGATGTTAAACTGATTGAGTTACTTAGGATTTTGCAATTTAACTATAGATGATCAAAGATGGCAAGATACAAAAGATGAACACTCGAAAGCACAATGCTGAGACACAATATATATATAAAACAAGAAAATAACTAGTGCCTTAGAATGGAGACAAAAAATAGAAACAATGTACTTTCATGTGCTTGGAGTGAGTTTTTTGCGATTGCCTCTTGGTATGTTTTAAGTTAAAATTGAAGTGTGAGTTGATTAAAATTAGGCAAAGGGGGGGACTCCAGATATAACCTAGAGTACTTGGAGTATGTCCAAAACTAAACCTTCATGGCTACCCGCAAGGAATATGTGGGCTGAAATGGAGTCTCTAGGGCTATTGTTCATAATGCACCCGTTAGGGTGTGACAGAGATCGGCGCCCCGAGCTCACTTTTCAAAAGTTCCCGCTTCCTTTGGGTATTTTGCCACCGTGATGGTTCGGTCTAGGTGTTGGATTTTCACCTGTTGGTTTGTTAATTTGGGAGAGTGAGTCCTAATTATACTAGTCACTCAATTTCTTTTGATACAGCTTCACTGATCAGACAAACCGCATCCAAGTGCAGAGCATACACACTGGAGTCTTGTCAATTTTAGTAAGTTTTAAATTGGGTGTTCTTGTTTAAAAGAAAACCCTCCAGGAACCTCTTTCGATCCAAGTGGATCTCAATCGGGGAATGGAGGAGGGGTTAATTTTACAATAGCTGAAAAACAAATGATCAAAATAAAACAGATACACAATTCTAGTTTTCGAATTAGTCCGACCACGAATCTCTTTCCCCTTTCGGGTCAATCGGGAAGTCGTTGGGTAAGTATTAAGATTACTTTGAAATATACAGTATGGAATATGAAATTAATAATAAAATAAATTATACTACCCTGCAGATTAGATCAATACTAGTTTGAAAATAAATGAGCAAAAAGCAACAAAAAGGACATCGACGCAAATCCCCCCAGGGGGGGTGGGGAATGGGCTCGAAAGAGCCTATTCAAAAATAATTTTACTAATAGTGGTTACAATATCATAGAACTGATATAATTCCTCTTGATCCTTATATGTATTGAAATCAAGAGATTGCAAGGTGTGAAAATCAAAGGTTTTAGTCAAATGGGAGACCCCTGGGGGGATTTGAACGCTCCTGAAGACACTTCTGAACAGAAGATTCCTTTATTGTATGTTACACCTAATAAAAAAAATCAAGAATTTTAGAATAAAATATGCCCAAAATCACTTTAAGAGTACCTTTGGATCATCCTACCTTAACTCAGAAAAGATGGAGTTAAAACTAGCTAAACAAGTGAAAAAAGGAACCAAGGAAAGCAAGCTTTCCTTGGGATCTTGGCTTGCTGTTTGTGCAGCCAATGAAATATGCACTGATTTCTGGATTTATCTTTTATAACAGAAAAAATAAATATAATGCATGCAAGCTACAAGTTTTCTTCAAATTTCCATGCAAAAAGGACGATTTCCCTAAAGCTAGATCTAGAATTCTTATGAAACTTTTTAACTGCAAGATCTAGACTATGGGATTTGATAAGATATATCTATGTTGGAATTAGTTTTAAGATGATATATATAAGCAAAATCAAAGCTATGAACAAAGTAACCGGGTTAAAATGTTGATTTTGAGGGAGGAAGAGGAGGAGAGAAATGCCGGTTTCCTTGAAGATCCACAGTGGAGATTTCAGGTGGAATGTCGAGGGACTATGCCTTTGGAAGGTTTTGAAGAGAGTGAAGAAGAAAACTAGATCAGCATCCTCTCCAATGTAGGAACCTGCAGCTCAGCTGAAATCAAATAACTTGCCAAGAAACTTGTGAGATCCGATTAGTACATACACAGAGATTCAAAATAACATGCATATAAGCTTATAGGACATGTTGAATATAGATCTCTACACATGCATCAAAGGAAGGAGATGGTCAATAAACTTATTGAAAATCACCTTTCTTATCAATATTATAATAATCCGATTATCAATCTTAACAACAGATCTACAAGCAATTAGCAAAAAATGAATACAGATACAGGTTACCTCAGTAAAATAATGGCAATAATCATCCACACATGTAATGGCACAACACTATCTAGCCTCCAAAGCTTTTATTTATTTCAAATGAAGAATTACAATAGTACAATACCAGCAGCACCTCAATCCCAGTTCTCACTAGCTTGGAAGAGGGAGTTGTGTCTGGATATATACAAAAACAAGGAGATCTAGCCCAGGGGGGCGCAAATCCCAAGGAGACACATCAAATAAGCTGAAGGAGAGTCCATCAATGCCTGATCTGTGTCTAACTGAGCCAGATTTGAGTCTCACTGAGTGAAACTGTCAATTGGGGGGCTGATTTGACTGACACCTCAACCTGTTGACTAAAGCATCCACAAAAACTCATCCAGATGAGCCAAAAATGTGTACTGGAGGAGAGAGGGAGGGTGAAATTCCCCATAAAGGATGCTGAAGATCAACTCTAGATCTGATTTGATCACCTCCTTCAGTCAAGGATTTGTCAGATCCAGTGAATCTGCTTCAGATCTGACTGATTTCAATCAAATCGGCTGAGAATCCATTGATATATGATTTTGGATTTGCTCCATTATTCATCAATTTATTAATTAAAATAATCAATAATTGATTTTTGGGGCTTTCTGACCCGAGTGATGGAAAATCACTCAAAACTAGGAAATAGTGGGTCCATGGGTTTACATGGTACTCTTAGCTTGAAAATGAGCACCTACATGACTGAAACTGATTATTTGGCCCACTTTTATTACAAAATCAATTTTTCCAATTAAACTATTAAAAAATAGGCTAAGTTTTGGAAAAATTAAATTTTAATAAAAAACACTAAAAAATCTAAAAAATTGAAAAATTGAAAAACACCTAGGGGGACTTAGAAATGTTCATATGACTCAAAAATGATGTCTAGCATGTTTATACATTGACACATAGACTCTAATAACCTCAATAGGCCTAAATGCCAAGCCAACCACCCCAACTTTGGAGGTATGGAGTGAAAAACTCAGAAATTATCAGTTGTTTATTCAACAACCAATAATAACCAAGGGAAAAAACACCCTGGGCTGATCGGATTGACAAATAAAGTCTAAGAGACCGAGTCTTTTATAGACACTATCATGCTAGAACATTTATTACAATTCCCTCGTGGGGTATGAACATGTGATATAGTACAACAAGCACTTCCAAGAAGTACTGCCAAAGGTCTTCTTAAGACCGAACAAGTTATCTTTATCCAATTCATCAGGATCACTTGATAAAAAACCACTAAGTACAACTTAGGTGGTAACACTCCAAAGGGAAAAAGGGATGCAGACTTAAGTATAAGCAAACTGTGGCAACAATGGACTATATTTTCTTTGCTCTTCAATGTATCCAAGGGGTTCCTTATATAGAACTCCAACAAGGTAATGGAGGGTCGAATCTGAGCGATCTCAAGGCATATGGAAGGCAAAGAGTCAGGATCTTCGGACTCCTATGAGGAAAACTCCAAAAATATTTGGACTTCTGTACACATCCTGATGTACGCGGGTTTGAGGTCAAAACTCACGTGTACACATGAGTATGGGTTTAAAAGTCGCATACAACAATAAATAGGTGTTTTTTAGGGATGAACTTGGAACATAAAAGTCTAATATAAGTCCATGGGTTCTAAAGAGTCTGCAGAGGGATAGGGAAGGACATAACTATGTGATCAACCATGTGTGGTAAATTTAGCTATAACAGATGCCCTCTAGCGTGTGAGGTTAGAGGGGTAACATGATGGCCGAAATAAATTATAAAATGCATCCCAGAAGTGGAGTAATGAAGACCTAGGTGGAAGAAATAGCAACTCATTAGTACAATACAATAATCAATATCTGCATATGACTGCAAATACATATAGCAGTCCCATATACATAAGAGTACAATGGCCATGAATAGGCATGGTATACAAAATGTGACATGTGTGGTCATTCCCACGTGCAATATACAACATATCAGAATCTCCAAAGTGGATGAAGATATACAATGGACCAAGATCTCCATAATAGATGAAGATATACAATGGATCAAGATCTCCATAGTGGATGAAGATGTCTGATATATGCTGGAATCAAATCATGAGAGATGAAATCTCATGAACACTGGCACAATCAAGGAGGTAGCATATATGGAATGCCACTAGTTTGGAAGGTCTTTTACATGAAATTCTACAAGTACATGTTCTGCTATGTGAATAGATGTGTTGAGGTTGAACACAGTAGTCCATCATCTGATTACCGATCATTGATGTATACCATTAAGAGACACGAGATCACCCACCGATAATGAAAATGGGAATCAAGGAACAAAGTGCAATCTAAAAAGTGTGAATAGATGTGTTGAGGTTGAACACTTGGAATAATCCATCAATCAGGGGGCATTAATGTATTCCCAAAACTATCGATGGAGAGAGAACCTACCACTGATGACTGTAAGCCTCAAGGAACTCAAATGACTCTAGAATCCTATTCTAGAATAAATGATCTGAAGTCTATGGAATGGAATCCGCTGGAAGGAGGGAATTAAGGAATCCCCCATCAACCAACATGAGGTACTCAACAATGCTATATAATGTGGAAGAACTTGAGAAATATGTGCACGAACCAGTAACAACACCGAGAATGGTCGACATGCAAAGTCAAGATAACTGAGGAATGGCCGACTCAGGATTTAACTTCCTTCGTACAAGAGCATAAATGAGAATGGTGATGGAAGGTAGGCAACATGGACTCGATATGAAAACTAGGACATCTCTGTGACATAGGAGGCATCAACAAAGGCATGGAATCTTAACCAATCGATGCAGATAAACTTAGACTCTGAGTACAACTCCTAAAATCAAACTAATAACCCAACCAACGGATGTGATATACAATGCTCTATTCGAAGGCAACTTGACTCAACTTCTGTCAAAGATAACATCTTTTCCTGTTCAGCTTTTTGGTTTTTTGGTTTTTTTTTGGACTTTTTCAGATATTTTGAAAAGCATGAAAAAGAATAAAAGTGCTTTATAGTACATAGCTAAGAGGAGACAAGTGTCTGAGTACACGAAAACTATTTCCAAGTAGTGGAACATGCCTATGCTCAATGCAAGGAGATATGTGTAGGATAATGACCCTCATGGGAAGGTCTCCTCCCGGTAAAAGGGATGATCAAGCGTAAAAGATATGTAAAAAGGATCTGCTTGGCTAGACATGAGACAAGCTCGGGCTATATGGTTGATAACTCAAATTCAGGGAGCTGACATAAAGCTGAAGAAGGCAAGAAAAACTCATGAAAATGCAATTACAACTTGATATATTCAAGGGAGTACCAAGGAAATGGCCAGCATAAATTTCAAGAGGAGTATGAAGTTCTTGCTCAAAGACATGGCAGTTTTACAAAGGACTACCACAACCTAAAGGAGAAATGTTCGTATGGGCACCAAATGCAAAAGAGGATCTAACTAGGGCACCCAAGTATAGGAAATCTCTACCATTCACATAACACCACTTCTAATAGTAGCAATTAGGTTCTGTTACATCATGGAATGGGTTCGTACCTAAGGTTAAGATGAAACGGTCATAAGGCCATGCAAAATGCGGGATGATATGAAATTTTAACCTATATGCCATTTTATACATGATACATGTAATAGGCACGAACGGATAGAAGACTCGGTCAAACCATGCTCAAAACGGGCTCCTACAACATCATATTAGTCCAAACGGTCCAAAATTGTCAGAAATGGTCAAAAACTATAGGAAGTGGGTAAAAATTTCATTTTTTTTTATGTAAAAAAGTAAAAAAATAAAAATTTTCATACCATTTTTAAAATTCAACCACCATAGCGCATTTGTACCCATAATTTCAAGAGCTAATTCCTAGAGCATCGTCCAACGAAATCACTCCGTGTTTGGTGCAGGTAAAGACCCATGGCCTCCTCTTTCACTTTCATCTATTTTTTTTTAATTTTAGTGGTCAATTTTTTTTATTTCAGCCATCCCAAACATTGCGTTTTGGCCCACATAGAAATTGAGTCTTTTTCCGTGTATAGGGCTGGGTATATACAGAAAATACAATGATATCCACGTACATATGTGCCTGTTTAAAAAATAGCCGCGTACAAGGCCACAAAGATGATTTTCAAAGGAAAATAATTATGAAACTTGACAATTTTTATGTAGCAAGGTGCTAGAATGAAGAGAGAGAGAGAGCATGGTGATGTCGAAGAGGTTGTGCAGGCTGATATCATCGCTCAAAAAGCGATGAGGGATTGTGGGTTGTATAAGTTTTGGCACCTTGGAAGCTTGAGGGATAAGCCAAGGCTACTCCAGCTGCTAGTGTATTATTGGGATCCAGACTCCGAGACCTTTCAGTTGGACGGCATGTCACTCAGCATAGAATTTGAGGACATATACTTTATCATGGGTTTGTCTCATTGAGGGGAGATGGTGAACCTTCGATCCCAGCAGCAAGGAGGCAGGTTAACTATAAAGGAGTACATAGCTGTGTATTTCCTTAACAATATAGAGAAGGTTAGGAGTCAAATCCTAACAAACTCAGTCCAAAACCTGGGGCTGAAAGCCATACTATTGGCATTGGGAAGGATCATAGGTTTAGCATCACTCCACCAGGCCTCAAGGCCAATGGTGTTCTATGTAGTCGAGTGCACACGACCTACGATATATAACTCGGGTACCTCACTGCTAAGCAACATGAAGAAGCAACTCATTGAATGCAAGATGGGAAGAGTACAGAACTTCAGGTTTGGCAGCATACTGAGTGCATTCTTTTTTTACTGGGTGTCAGGGATAAGCCCTACAGTTGACATTGTTGCACATGGAGTTAGGGATCCCGCTCAGCTATGCTAGGCCAATGTCATGCAGATAATGGGAGGGGGAAGGGTGGATAACCCCTATCCAGTAGACTTCTTCCTCTGGTGGCGAAGATGGATCATCGCCATAGATGACTATCCCTATAAAGGGATCAACTTCCATGGAGATCCATATATGCCCCTACCACCAAGAGCAGCATATGGAGACATAGGTAAAAAATCCCAACTCACTTTTTCTTTTTGAATTATTAATATTTTTATGTTTTTTGATATATATGAAATCAAAATACATGTTTTTGGTGTGATGACATATAATGATACTCTGTCATGTACATACAGATGTGGGACCACAATGGCTAGATGGCTTTCCTCGTCATTGACAGAGGGGAAGAGGAGATGAGATCATGGGTGTCGATGCAGAGAGAACGCTCCAAAGCATTTACACAAACTTCATTTGTTTGACACAGAGGGTTCCCATGGTGCAAGTCGAGGACTTTCTTGAGGCCATGCAACACCAGGTTGTTGGGGTACCATGGGCATGGGTTCAATTATTTCACCGGCTAGCTAGAGATGTGGTGTGCTACCATGATCAGCACCCTCCTCCACCTCAGACTTAGAGACCTGGGTGTATATTTTTGTATGACCGTGTAGTATATTTTGGTGGCTTGGAAGCCCCAATTTTGTATATGACACGTATGAAAAATATTTATGATGATCGATTATTATTCTATTTAAATGTGTAAAATGTGTTTGTGAAATGCTTTTATTGCTTGTGAAACTAATTCTAATCTAGTACATAGTTAGCATATGAATCAGCAACTTGATTAAAATTGCTCGAAATGTGAATGTATGTTATGCTCTCAAATTGTCGTTCTAGCAATCTTACATGCAAGAATCTTTGTGACAATTTTGGATCCCTAACATGATACAAGCCATTAATTTGTGAGACCACTAACTGTGAATCAAGACGTACCTCAAGAGAATGAATACCATGTGTAATGGAATCACGCAATAACTCAATCACGGCACTATATTCAGCAACATTGATTGACGAATGCCATAAACATACGCCTCCTAAAGACAACACTTGACCCATAGGAGTATAAATCAACCAAGTATCTAAAGCTAAGTTTTGAGTGTGGCGGTTAGCACCATCAGAAAATCCTATGTATACCGAAGAATCGATCGACATCTGCCATAACAAACGAAAGCTAATCAACAAACTCAATCACCATAAATAAACCAAACTACGCTATGCAAAATGCACAATATTATACAAAAATCATCCCTGGTTGAAGATCATGCATAGTACTTTTTAAGATAGAGCCCATTTGTAGGCTCTGCCAAGGCTATCCCTTCATAATCGACCAACTCATAGGCTCCTTTCTCTAAGACACACTTGACCACGTAAGGACCATGCCACATAGGGTTAAACTTTCTTGTCCCCAAGGGTTCCTTATCTTGATCCCACAAAAGGACCAATTCACCTTCAATAAATCTCCTAGGACGGACATACCTATCATACTGGACCTTAATGTGACGCTTGTTAACTTCAAGAGCCACTAAAGCATCTCGACGTTGCTCATTAAGCTACTCCAAGTGGACCAGATGTTCTTCCAATGCATAAGTCTCTAGTAAAATCTCCACAACTAGTTTCAAAGAAGGCATTTCACATTCAACCTGTAATAATGAATCCACCCAATGCACAAGCTGATAGGGATAAAAAATGGTGGCAGTCTTGACCATGGTTCTATAGGCCCACAAAGCAGGATACAACACGATATTCCAATTAGTCTTGCTTTGTGTGATGGTTCGTTGGAGAATGGACTTAAGTGACTTGTTCAATGCTTCACCCTGTCGATTCTCTTGAGGGTAATAAGAAGAGAAATGCTCTTGCTTATATCCTAACTTTGAAGACAACTCTTCCATCATTTTGTTCTGAAAGTGCTTGCCATGGTTAGTGACAATCTCCCTTGAAATGCCGAACTGGGTGATAATGTGGTTAAATATGAAATGCATGGCTATTTCATTGTCATGTTTGATAGTGGGAATATCCTCTTCCCATTTCATGAAGTAATCAATAGCCACAATAATATGATGGTGCCCCCTAGCCGAAGCTAGGTTACAATCCATAAAATTGACCCCCCACTTGGTGAAGGGACTGATGGTGATAATGGGATGCAAAGAAGTAGGATGAGAATGAATATTCCATGTAAACACTTGGCAAGGGTGGCACATTTTGACCACATTAATGCAATATTTAAAGATATATGGCTAAAAATAACCCACTCTCAGGATTTTTTGGGTTTTACAAAGTGAGATAAATGACCACCGCATGGCCCTCCATGGAAATTGTTAAGCACGAACTCAGCCTCCTCATGAGTTAAGAAACAATGTAAAATGGAATCAACCCCACAGCGATACAAAGTATCATCTACTATTAGGTATTTCTTTTCTATGTGACATAGTCGTCGATGCTCATCTCACAAGAGGTGAGTAGGAACCTTCAATTTTTTCAAATAAACAATAATATCCTTGAACCAAGGGTCCACGGTTGATATGATAAAGATATGCTCATCAACAAGAGAATCCTCATGAACTTCCCCTTCATCCAAATTTGGAAAATCTGATATGATCTCAGCAAAGATTACTGATCTCTTCAATTTTTCCAAAACAAACTCGAGATCAAACTCCTGCAATATCACAATCCATTTATTATGCTTCCCCCCAATCATCCTTCTAGTGAGGATGAATTGAAAGGGATTAATGTGAGCTATGACCAAATTTTGGTGAAGGATGATGTAAGTCCTCAAACATTGAACCACATAGACGGTGACTAAGGCTATATTCTCAACATGGGTATAACAAAGTTCCACATCAATAAGATTTCGGATAATATAGTAGATGACATGCTCATGGAACTCCTCATCCTCTTGAACCAAGACCATACCAATCGTCTCTTGAGACGCGACAACATAAATCAAGAAATCATGGCTATAGTTTGGTGGACTAAGCATGGGGTTTGACGCTAAGGATTTCTTCAAAGAATCGAAATAATCTTAGGCCTACTCATCCCAATAAAAAGGGATGTCTTTCTTCAATAAACGCATGAATCCCTTGGTCAAATTGGAAAAATTGACCATGAACCTTCACAAGAAGTTCTCTATTCCTTGTAAACATTGAAGATGTCAAATGTTATGTGGGGGATACAATTGAAGTATTGTCTCAACATTCAAGGGATTGACTCTAATGTCCTCCTTGGACACAACGAATCCTAGCAAATGACCAACCTACACACAAAAGATGCACTTAGGAGAGCTTAACGGGACCACAAGCCTACCAAATTTCTCGCTTAGAATTTCCCTAAAGTCATCACACTCTAATAGATGAAGCTTAGGAAGGAAATATGATCTATGGTCCAACTCTCCTCAAGGTTGTGCTATCCCAGACATAGCCTCAAGAATAGCTTCATCTGACAAAAAAACATTGTTATAGAGAGAAAATCCTATGGCTTGGGGTACCACAACAGACAGCTTGACTCCATAAATCAATCCTTTCCAATATGCAATAGAAAGTAAATGTCTAACACTAAAGGATCAGACCTTGTACCTTATTCTGGACAGTTGAAGTAGATCCTCGTTGAGCTTTCCAACTTCAGCTTGAATTGATAAATTAATTCCTCAACAATAAGTAAACAATACAAGCATACTATATATCATGGTGTTAGATCTATTCTAGAATATATAATCAACAATGTATAAGCATTTGAAATCATCCCATGGATAAAATATTCATTCAAACACACATTATTGGACAAGAAAAGATATTTCTATTAATATAAATTAGAGATTACAATAGATACAACCTATGTCGGCATGTCTACGAATTAGAGAAACTGAATCCCCCACTTGGGCCTCCACCACCTCAATCCTCCATCTGTCAATAGCAAGCTCACAAGCAAAAGGCAAGCTTGGGAAGAACACAAAAGTGCTCCAAGGGACAAAGGGATGCAGACTCAAGCATAAGTTCTGGCAACAATGGACTATAGTTTATTTGCTCTCAATTCTCTCATATGCCTTCAATGTACCATAGAGTTCCTTATATAGCTTTTCAAAGGGGTAATGAAAGGTCAAATCCGAGGGATCTCAAGGCATAGGGAAGGCCAGGAGTAAAGTGAGTTGGATCCATGTCAAGGAAAACTCCAAAAGGATTTGGATTTTGTACACATCCCAATGTACACGGTTTTAGTGGTCAAACCCACGTATATACGTGATTAGAGGTTTAAAAGTCACATCTATCATTTTTCACATCTTTTTAGGGATGGTTAAGGAAACATCAAAAGACAAAAAATGGTCCACGAGGTCTAAGGAGTCTATAGAGGGACATGGGAAGGCCATACAAAATGTGATTCACCTGGAGTGGTAAAATCAGCTATAATAGATGCCCCCTAATGTGTGAGGTCAGAGGGATCATACAATGGCCAAAATACATTATAAGTCCATCCCAGAAGTGGAGTGATGAAGAATCCCAAATGGAAGACCAGCCACCCAATCATCATAGTACAATGATACAACTCTGCACATAACTGCAAATACATATAGCAGTCCCAGATACATAAGAGTATAATGGCCATGAATAGGCATGATACAAGATATCACATAAGTGGTCATTGCCACGTACAATATACATAGATCAGAATGTCCATGATGAAGATATACAAAGGACCATGATATCCATAATGGCTGAAGATATATAACAGATCAAGATCTCCATAGTGGCTGGAAATGTCTGACATATACTGGAATCAAGTCACGAGAGCTGAAATCTCATGAACACTAGAACGATCAAGGAGGTAGCATATAAGAGATGCCACCAATCTAGAAAGTATTCTACACAAACCGCTATGCATACATGTCCTACTATGTGAATAGAGGTGTCGAGGTCGAACATAACAGTCCATTGTCTGATTACCGGTCATTAGTGTATACCGTTAACAAACGTGAGATCACCCACTGATAATGAAATGGGAATCAAGGTACTAGAGTGCAAACTAACAAGTGTGAATAAATGTGTTGAGGTCGAACACTTGAGAGGATCCATCGATCAGGGGACATTGATGTATTCCCAAAGACTATCGATGGCGAGAGAACCTGCCACTGATGACTGCAAGTCTCAAGGCACTCAAAATGACTCTAGATTCCAATCCTAGAATAAATGATCTAAAGTTGATGGGATGAAATCCGTTGGAAGGAGGGCATTAAGGCATCCCCCATCATCCAACACGAGGTACTCAGCAAAGCTGTATAATGTGGAAGGACTTGATCATAAGGTGCATGAACTAGTAACTGTACTGGGAATGGCCGACATGCAAAGTCAAGATAACGACAGAATGGCCAACTCAGGTTTCAACTTCCTTCGAACAAGAGCATAATGACATATGGTGACTGAATAAAGGCAGCATGGACTCGATATACAAACTGGGACATCTCTGCAACACAGGCGGCATCGACAGAGGCTCCATGGGGACTGGAAGCTTAACCAGTCCGTGGATATAAACTCAGATAAATGAGTACAGCTCCTAAAGTCAAACTATAAAACCAACAAATGGATGTGATATACAGTGCTCTGTTTGAAGGTGACACGACTCGACAGCTGCCAAAGATAACATCTTTCCTTGTCCAACTTTTTGGTTTTTTAATTTTTTTGGACTTTTTCAAATATTTAAAAATCTTGAAAAATAATAAAACTGCTTTATAGTTACAGACTAGGAGGAGACGAGTGTCATATGGGAAAACAAACTAGTTCCAAGCAGTGGAACATACCTATGCTCAATGCAAGGATACATGTGTAGGATATCGACACTCGGGGGAAAATCCCTTCCCGGTAGAAAGGGAATCATGCTGCAAAGGATATAAAAAATGGCTCTGCATGGCTAGACATGAGACAAGCTCGAGATATATGGCTGAAACACAATGTCAGGGAAGCTGGCATAAAGCTCAATAAGGCAGGAAAATCTCATGATAATGTATTCACAACTTGACATGAGGGATTCTTGAGGGAAATAGGCCAGCAAAAGATCAAGAGGAGTATGAGGCTCTTGCGAAATGTCATGGCGGTACTACACAATGGACTCCCACACCCTAAAGGAGAAAACGTTAGCATGGGAACCAAATGCAAATAAGGTGCTAACTAGGGTACCCATGTAAGGTGAAGCTCTACCACTCATATCATGCCACTTCTAAAATAGCAAGAAGGTTCTGTGACATAATAGAGTGGGTTCATACCTAAGGTTATGATGAAATGGTCATAAGGTCATGCAAAATGAAAACGGTGATGAAACCTAACCTATATGCCAGTTTATACATGATACCTGAGATTGGCATGAACGGGTCAATCCAATGGCTGAAACAACACTGAAAAAGGTCCTCTACATCATGAATTAGGTAAAAAAACAGTCCAAAATGATTAGAAATTGTCGAAACTATAGGAAAGGGGGTAAAAATTTTCAAAAATTTGAAAAATTTCTATAAATAGTAAACAATTTAAAATATTATAAAACATTTGAATTTTTTACCCAATTGAGCTCATATTTTTAACAACGAATTCCAGGAGATCCAACCGACAGAATCCACTACCGTTTCTTCCAGGTACTTACCCATGCTCTTCTCTTCCATTTCAATGCATTTTTTTTATCAAATTCCATGGTCATTTGAGTTTTCTAGGCCAAACTAAAAAGGGCACTGCGGCCCACACTGAAATCGAGGGTTTTTCTACATATAGGGTTGGATATACGCAGAAAATGCCCCCAAAGTTGCATACATACACGGCTGTTTCGAAAACAGTCATGTATGAGGTCGCGCATAAGGTTTTTTAAGTAATCTAATGGGGAAATTTGCAATTTTTTGTGCAGGATGGTCCTAGAGTGGAGAGAGCGTGAACATGGTGAGGTAGAGGAGGCAGTAAGGGCCAATCTAATGGCTCAAGCTCTACGTGCATGTGGACTCTATAAGTTTTGGTGTATTGGTGGCTTGAGGGCCAAACCAAGACTATTGCAGATGCTGGTGGATTACTGGGATCTAGACTTTGAGTCCTTCTAGATAGATGGGATGTCCCTCACTATAGATATGGAGGACATATACTTCATTACTGGGATTTCCTGATGGGGGGAAGTAGGGAACCTTCGTTCTCATGGTGGGCCAGGAGGTGGCCTAATTATTGATGAGTACATTGTAGTGTACTGCTATCAAGACACAGAGAAGGTGGGGAGTTAGGTCCCTACCAACACTATATAGGTGCTAGGCCTAAAGGACATACTATTGACATTGGGCAGGATAGCAGGCTTGGCATCACTCCACCAGGCCTTGTGTCCTCTAATGTTCTATGCAGTGGAGTGCATGAGACCCACAATTTATGACTGGAGCACTGCACTACTAAGAAACATGAAACATCAGCTCAGTGAGTGTAAGGAAAGCAGAGTGTGGAACTTCGGGTTCAGCAGTATTTTGAGCACATGTTTCTTCGAGCGTGTTCCAGGATTGAGCCCCAGAGTTGACATTCCTCTTCACGGGGTTTGAGATCCGGCCCAACAACGTTGGGAAGATGCGATGCACAGACTGGGGGGAGGTAGGTTGGCCAACCCCTATCCATGGTGGTGATGATAGATAGTTACCATTGATGACTACCCCTATGCGGGGATAGATTTCCGTGGGGACTTGAACATGCCGCTACCACCAGGATCGGCATAAGGTGATATAGGTAACGAATCTCGACCCTCTCTTTTTAAATTTTTGAGTTATTTAATTTTTTTGTGTTTTCTAATTATATGGAATAAAAAGACATATTTTTGCGTGATAATACATAGTGACATCTACCATTTCTGTGCAGATGTGGGACCACGGTGGCCAGAAGGCTTCCCTTGTGATAGACGAAGGGGAAGAGGAGATGATATCATGGGTGTGGATGTGGAGCGGATGCTCCAGAGAATTCATACCAATTTTGTGAGGTTGACACATAGGGTTCCCATGGCACAAGTCAAGGAGTTTCCTGAGGCTATGCAGCACCAGGTGGTGGGTGTACCATGAGCATGGGTGCGATTATTCCGACGGCTAGCTAGAGCCGTAGTGACCTTCCATGATTACAACCCTCCTCCTCCTCCACGGGATTAGATACCTGGGAGTCTATACATTATGTACTACCGTGTATTATATGTTGGTGGCTCGAGAGCCCCATTTTTGTATCATGACACTATGTGTTACCACATTTTGGATGTTATATAAAAAGTTTTATGGTGATCGGTTTATTTATTTACATGTGTAAAAATTTATGTTTGTGATGAATTTATTGTGTATGAAACAAATTCCAATCTAACACGTAATTAGCATATGAGTCAGCAACTTGATTATTAATTCTTGGAATGTGTATGTATGTTATATTGTCAAATTGTTGTTCTAATAATCTCACACATAAGAATCTTCTTAATAACGTCGGATCTCTAACATGGTACAAACCATTAAGCTGTGACACTACTAAATTCGAATCAAGTAGTACCTCAAGAGAGATAATGCCATGTGAAATGGCATCTCGTAGAAGCTCAATAATGGAACTATATTCAGAAACATTGTTGGAATATGGCCATAGACATACGCCTCCTAAAGACAGTACCTGACCCGTAGGAGTATAAATCACCCAAGCAGCAGAAGCTGAGTGTTGAGTGTGATGGCTCGCACCATCTGTGAATCCTATGTAGGTGGAATATTCCATTGACATCTGCCAAAATAAATGGAAACTAATCAAAAACCCGATCACAATAAGAAAAACACCTAACTATGCAAAACTGTACAATAATATACAATAACCAGCCTTAGCTGAAAATCATGCATAGTACTTCTTGAGATAGAACCCATTTCTGGGCTCCGCCAAGGCCATTCCCTCGTAATCCACTAACTCATAAGCACCCTTCTCTAACACATGTTTGACCATGTAAGGACCCCGCCACATGGGATTAAAATTTCCTGCCCCCAAGGGTTCTTTCGGTTGATCCCACAAAAGGACCAAGTCTCCCTCACTAAACCTCCTTGGACCGATAGACTTATCGTAGTGGAACTTTATGTGATGTTTATTTACTTCTAGAGCCACCAAGGCATCTCGACACTGCTCATCAAGTTGCTCAAGGTGGACCAAACACTCCTCCAATGGTGAAGTGTCTGGTAAGAGTTCTACAGCTAGCTTCAAGGAAGGAATCTCGCATTCAACCGGCAAAATCGAATCCACTCCATGTACAAGTTGATATGGAGAAATACCCGTGGTAGTCTTAACAATGGTTCTATATGCCCACAAAGCAGGATATAACATGATGTGCCAATTATTCTTTCTTTGTGCGATGGTTCATTAGAGAATGGATTTGAGTGATTTATTCATTGCTCCTACCTGTCCATTCGCTTGAGGGTAGAAAGAGGAGGAATGCTCTTTCTTGTACCCTAACTTTGATGCCAACTCTTCCATCATACGATTCTAAAAGTGCGAGCCATGGTCAGTGATAAGCTCTTTCGAAATTCTGAACTGAGTAATAATTTGGTTGAATATGAAGTGGGAAGCTATCTCATTGTCGGATTTAACTGTGGGAATAGCCTTAGCCCATCTTGTGAAGTAATCAACAGCCACTATGATATGATGATGCCCCCCAGCCGAAGCTGGGTTGCAATCCATAAAATCAAGCCCCCACTTAGTGAAGGGATTGGCGGTGATAATGGGATGTAACAGGGCAGGTTTCAAGCGCATATTACGTGCGAAAACCTGGCAAGGGTGGCATCTCTTGACCGCATCTACACAATCCTTAAAGATCAACGGCCAGAAATAACCCGCTCTTAAAATATTTTGAGTTGTAGAAATCCCAGATAAATGACCACCACACACCCCTCTGTGGCAATCATTCAGCACTACCTCAGCCTCTTCATGAGTTAAACAATGTCGTAAAATGGAATCTACCCCACAGCAGTACAAAGTGTTATCCACTATGAGGTAGTTCTTAGACCTGTGACATAATCGTCGTTGTTCATCTCATGAGAGGCGAGTAGGGACCTTTAATGTTTGTAAATATATTATGATATCCCCATACCATGGGTCTAAAGTTGAGATTAATAAGATGTGTTCATCGACAAATGTATCTTCACAAACCAACTCCTCGGCCTCGCTCAGGAAATCTGATATAAGCTCTGCAAAAATTAAATACTTCTTCGATTTTGCCGAAACAAATTTGAGATCAAATTCTTGCAGAATGACAATCCATTTATTATATTTTCCCTCGATCATCCTTCGAGTGAGTATGAATTGAAACGGATTGACATGGGCTACAGCCAATTTCTGGCGAAGGAGAATATAATGTCTCAACTATTGAACCGCATGTACAGTAGCTAAACCAAGCTTCTTGACATGAGAATAATGAATCTCTGCGTCAATAAGGTTCCGACTCAGATAGTATATGACATGCTCTTGGAGCTCCTCATCTTCTTGAACCAAAACCATACCAATCGTCTCCATGGACGCGGCCACATAAAGTATAAAATCATGGCTATAGTCTGGGGGACTAATGACTAGGGCCAATGCTAGGGCTCGCTTGAGTGCATCAAAGGACTCCTGGGCTCACTCATCCCAGCAAAAGGTGGTGTCCTTCTTCAATAGACCCATGAAGCCTCTAGTCAAATTGGCAAAATTGATAAAAAATCTCCGTAATAAGTTTTCCATTCCTTGCAAACATTGAAGATGACGAATATTCTTCGGGGGAGACAACTGAAGTATTTCATCAACCTTCAAAGGGTCGACTCTTATACCCTCTTTAGAGACGATGAATCCTAACAAACGACCTGACTTCACACAAAAGATGCACTTATGAGGATTTAACCTAACCAAATAATGTTGGCATCTTTCGAATACCAATCTCAAGTGATAGGGATGACGCATTCTCATACGAGAATGAGAAACAAGGTCATCCAAAAATACTTCGATAATTGACTTGAGATCATGGAAGATCAAGGTCATTGCCCGCTAAAATGCAGCTCCGGCATTTTTAAGGCCGAAAGGAATTTTTTGATATGCAAAAGTTCCCCAAGGACAAATAAATGCAGTATTATGTTGGTCCTCAGGTTTAATTTGTATCTTATTATATCCAGAAAAGCCATCCATAAAGGAGAAAACCTCGCTACCCACACAATCATCCAAAATCTGATCAATAAATGGTGTGGGAAAATTGTCCTTAGGAAAGGCATGATTTAAATCACAGAAATCAGTACATATGCGGATCGCTCCCTGCTTCTTATCCACCAAAACTAGGTTTGAAACCCACTCTATCAAGGGAATGGGATAGATAAAACCGGCTTTTAATAGTTTCTCTATCTCTGCCTTAATCGCGGGTGCTTTCCTAGGATTTAGAACATGCAAGCGTTGTCGAATAGGCTTAGCATTGGGATAAATCTTAATCTCGTGCTCGACAATATGAGGGTCGATACCTGGCATGTCATCATAAGACCAAGCAAAGATATCATGGAATTCCTTAAATAGCTTAGTGTATTCTTGAATCTCAGCATGGGAACATTCTGCCCCAATATAGACATTCTCTATCCTTCCAGGATTGCGAGAGATATTGATAGGAATTGTTGAAGATATGTTCACCATGTTTCCATCAGCCATCAGACTAGGAGAGCTTAATGGAACCATAGGACTACCAACTCTCTCACTAAGAACCTCCCTAAAGTCCTCACCCTCCAAGTGGTCAAGCTCGGGAAAAAAGTAAGATCTATGATGGATTTCCTTCCATGGTGGCTCAACTCCCGACATAGCTTCAATAATCACTTCATCTGAAGCAAAAACTGTATCAAGGAAGTCATGCACATAAGAATACTGCACTGCCCATGCCTACAGCACATAAGGGTACTCCTTCTCCATCCGTGAAGAGGAAGAACTAGGCTCTGCAACACACTTGAGATTAGCTTAATAAGCTATCATAGTTGAAGGCAACGACACGTCCATCACAATGGGCTCACTCAGAGTACTCCATGTAGGAAGAATCCAAGGATCTTCCATATGACTTGTGCGAAAAGACACCGATCTCATAGATGTCGAAGTCTCACTGGAACTAGACCCTATCATAAGAATCGGTGTAGGAAAACTAAAGCTTCCCATGAGGGATGGATACATGCCTACACCCACACTCCCAGTTACCGGCTGAGAGTGTCCAACGATCGGGATCGAAGCTCTCGAAGATGCGGTAACAGACGGATTCTTGAATGTCATTTGATCAATCATGACTATCTTCCCATTGAATAGAAAACATACAACACGAAATAAGGAAGAAGCAATGGCTTGCATACTATACATCCAATTCATACCCAGCAAGAGATTGTAGTCAAGGGGTGCATCAACCACCTCGACCTCTATCGCAACGGTCTTCCCTCCCAAACAGACTTTAAGGGAAGGAAGGATGCCGTGTGACCTAAACAATCTCCCATCGAACGTAGTTAACCTGCTCGCTAATTTAGACAACTCAGGGGAACCTAAACCCTTACAACACGATAAAGACATCATAGAAGTAGCAGCACCTTTGTCAATCACAGTGCGCTTGACAATCATATTAAGACATTCTACGTGAATCAAAAGAGACACATAGTAAGGCAAGCGAGGCTGAAGTCCCGGGGTTTCAAATTTAATCATGGAGGAAGAATCATCATCATTCACACCAAGGGAAGAAAGCAATGCCTTCCTTTGTGAAGGACAAATATAAAGCACTTCCAATGCAGACATCGCACAAGAAGTGTGGCCTAAATCCTCGACAACTAAATATTTCTAGGCAGTCCAGGCATTAGGATTGTGCCTTGAATGCTTAAGGACTCCCTTAGGAATGTGAGGTGTAGCTTTAGGTTTATCCATAGGTTTCTCAATACGCAAAGGGGACCCTGGTGGATCAGGTTCTTTTCCTGGGTTGGGTTGTGACAAACCATAATATTTCGCATGGGTCACAACTTTCGCAGCATGTACCATGTTAATGCAACTACAACCACTACCCTCCGGTAGATCTTGATCACCACCAGACTGATCATGGGACCTCAAGTTCATATTTTGATTGTGAGGCAAAGGGTTAGTTAGCACAGCTAGGCACTGTGCCAAGAATCTCGAGGCTTCATCGATACGAGGGCACAAGTAAGTGAGGTGATCATCCTTACATAACTTGCAAGGGAACTTAACCTTACGTTTATCTTTCTTGTCCCCGTCAGCATTACGGCCATTCTTGTCATTACTATTAGCATTCTCATTCTTATTCCCACCCTTACAATTATTCTTACCCTCTTTTCTATTCCGTCCGGGCTGCTGGTTACCCTTCTGGTCCAACGATTGCACTGAAAGTACACTTGCCATTTGGGCGGGTTGAGATGAAGCCGTAGCTTGTCCCAAAGTAGATTGGTTTATTGAAAATTGACTAACTTGTTTTGCAACCGAATCCATAAGTTTCACACTTGCACAACAAAAAATTCCATCAGCATGTGGTCCAGGTTTGACTTTGGGGTTGAAACTAGAATGCGGAGCATTGGGAATAATCTCATATAACAAACCAGACTAAGCATAAATCAAGTCCAGTTCCTGTGCCCTAAAAATTGCTTGTTCCTCATTTTGCACTCTGGATGTAGAAACATCCTTTGCTATATATGGTAATAACAACTTAAGGAACCATTTGAGGAAGAAATCCAGTGGTATAAAGGCTTTAATTAACCTCTTTCATCTATGCCACTCTTAGATATGATTTGAGATATGTGTGGCTTTATCCTATCGAAATGTTGACAAGAGTTCAGTACCAACGTCATAACGCACTAGTAGTTGGAAGTGGTTAAGAAAAGTCATCGCTAGGTCATCGAACAAAGTGAATGCCCCCCTAGGTAGCTCTATATACCATTTCACGGTAGGCCCTATAAGGGTGCGTTGAAATAGCCTTAAATCGATGGAGTACTGGTGTAAGGAATTCGAAGAGCACCATAGGTGAAAGGTAGTAACATGTTCGCTCGAATCCTCTCCCGGTTTTCCCTCAAACTTAGGTATGTCTGAGGGAATCTTAGTAGGGACAGCTGACCAAGCCGAGTCATGAGCTATAAGATCATTCATCAATCTCGACAATTCAAGAAGATTCAGTGTTGTGAGGAAAGGGAGCCTAGGATGATGAGGTCGATGTACCGCTCCCTGATAGTTCTGATTCACATAGGTCTGACTACCACCATGAACTTGGCCATAGTACCCTCCTCCCGTTTGACCCGTATAGGGTGGCATGGAAGCACCATAGTGTGGTGGACCTTGACTATTAGGAGCTATAAAACCATAATTTGGAGAGTAATCAGGTTGTTGATACCCGCCCCCATAAGGTGAAGAACCCTGTCCATAATGCATCCCATAATAGGGTCCATAAGTCATTGCATGAGATGTCCCATGAGACACTCTGTAAGTAGGAACATATGCTTTGGAAGTAGGAATACACATTCTATAAGTAGGAATGTGACCTCTAGAAGTATGAGCATGACCTCCTGAAACAACTGGCGATACATGAAGCTATGACACAACTGGTCTAGTAACCGCAGTACGGACATAACTTGTAGCAACTTTTTGGCCCGAAGGACCATGTGAATGAGGTGAAGGGTGAACATTTGAAGAACTAGGGATAGAGGACGGAGGGATCTGTGTAATTAAGTGTGTACTATTCCCTATAGTCACTCATCTCAGATCTGGTATCCTAATAGGATCACTAACCGTAGACCTAGGAGGAATATGTGATGTAACTTCCACCATCGGGATGGAAGGTGCAATGTGACTACTTCTCCCAAACCTCTCCGCATGGTAAGGAATGAGAGTTCCCCCAGGCATAGTGTTAGGCTCGAACTCAAATTCGACATGAAATGCGAAATCATGTGTGGGAAAACTAGACATACCATAACTACCATAACTAGTGCTTGTGGGTTCAAAATGAGTCTCAGCATCCTCCGGCATTCCATACCAGTAATGTGTCAATGGGGAATCAACCCTAGAGTGAGTAGGTCTATCATGAAAGGTTCCTATATTAGAAATCACAGGACCTAATTCAGCTAATTCGGGTGAAGGATCATAGGTAGGAGTAAACTCCCCATCTTCCACTTGAATGGGAGAAGGTGGTTCAGGAATATCTTCTATATGGTCTCCCATGGTGTGTGAATCAATGTGGGAAGTAGTTCGCCTGGACTGTCTAGGTCTGTCTTTCAAAGGAGTAGGAGATGTAGAAGGTGGAAGTCCTACTAAACGAAAAGAACAACGAAAAGCTGCACTCGAATCCACAATGACTCAAAAAATAGAAAAGACTCCCTATTTACACAAACACTAGGAAAGCTATCATGCACAGAGCAATCACCAATAAAATCTAAATCCAAATGCAAGCAATCAAGGGTAATATAAATGAGCTCCTGAATGAAGCAGGTATGTCTCTCCTAGGAGAGGCTTGAGACTCCCATACACAACAAGCGGAGGTACGTAACCAATTATTATGGCCCTCGGCTTCAACACGTAAAGAGACTGTGCCGTCTGACCCCAACCTGGCCAGGACACCCACAGAATAACCCCTGCAAAGTACCATATCGATATCCTAGGTAAGGCCACTAAGGTCACCTCAATATAATCAATGCTCAGGCCGACAGTCACAAGCAGGATTGACCATATGGGCATGGTAGAAAAGACCGAAACTCTCGAAAGAGCCCCCATATACGAATACAATTCTGGAAATATCTCTAGTGCTACTCAGTTATGATTAGGGGTCATCCCAATCAATAACTGCTCACACTGCCTCGTGCTTAACTCCCTTTTAAGAGGAGGATCCTAAGGAACACTAGTTATACCAGGGATTTCACACACTCACCTGGACAGACACATACATGTTGTTGTTTAGTTGTCTTGGAGAATTTATTCACAATGAACTATTCCAAGACCCTAAAACTTAATCTTGTTGGTGCACCCTATAAAATAAAAGAGTGTAGTTCATTTTAATTAAGCGTTGATTTTAATTGGCTTTATTACTCAAAAGAGGGATATGGTCGTGCAACTAATGGTGTTATGACACAACATGAAGTAAAATGCACACCTAACAATTAATGCAAATGCATTGTGTCCATGAAAACAGGGTATGCTACTACGTGAAATGCACATTTTTTCTTCAAATGATGAATGCAATATTTCCTATATGAAATCCTGACTAATACTCCGAAGAAAATTTAGTGCAAGTACGATGCAAAATGCAATGCATGATGATAAGCAAATATTTTTGGATTTTTTGAAATAACATGAGATACAAAAAGCAAAAGAATGATTCTACAACCCCCAGACTCTGCAAGCACACTCAAATAGCACTCAAGCAAAGCACTAAGGTAAAATAAATCTAATGCACTAATCCCAAACAAAAAATCAAAAATGCCATGACAAAAACCTTCTTAAAAAAAAATTTTACCCTAAAAAAAATGTCTCTGGTCAGAAACAGAGGTATAAACAGACTTAGGCAGTGTCAAAGGAGACTCAGCAATCATCAAAATTCACCCAACAACCATTTAACTTCCACTAAAAGGCAAAACTAAGGGCATACGTGACTGTTCACAGCAAACCCGCATGTATACGTGGAAATCGTAGAGAAACCCGCGTGTATACACGACTATGAGTTAAAAACTTGTGTACATGAAGAAAGGTGCATAAAAATCAAGGCAAACAGACAAGCTGAGACAAACTTCACACCAATCAAACACTACCAGGAAAACATGCCCCCATACCTGACACAGAAACAAGAGAGAAAGAGCAATTCAACGTCATTGAATGCTGATAGAAAACCCCCAAAGGACAACTACTAGGAACTCCCTAGCGGAGTCGCCAATTCTGTTATGGAGAGAAATTCCTATGGCTTGGGGTACCACAATAGACAGCTTGACTCTAGAAATCAATCCTTTCCAATATGCAATAGAAAGTAAATGTCTAACACTAAAGGATCGGACCTCGTACCTTATTCCAGACAGTTGAAGTAGATCCCCGTTGAGCTTTCCAACTTCAGCTTGAATTGATAAATTACTTCCTCAACAACAATTAAACAATACAAGCATACTATATATCATGGTGTTAGATCTATTCTAGCATATATAATCAACAATGTATAAGCATTTGAAATCATCCCATGGATAAAATATTCATTCAAACACACATTATTGGACAGCAAAATATATTTCTATTAATATAAATCAGAGATTACAATAGATACAACCTCTGTCGGCACGTCTACGAATCCAAGAAACTGAATCCCCCACTTGGGCCTCCACCACCTCAATCCTCCATCTCTCAATAGCAAGCTCACAAGCAAAATTCAAGCTTGGGAAGAACACATAAGTGCTCCAAGGGACAAAGGGATGTAGACTCAAGCATAAGTTCTGGCAACAATGGACTATAGTTTCTTTGCTCTCAATTCTCTCATATGCCTTCAATGTACCATAGAGTTCCTTATATATATTTTCAAAGAGGTAATGAAAGGTCAAATCCAAGTGATCTCAAGGCATAGGGAAGGTCAGGAGTCAAGTGAGTCAGATCCATGTCAAGGAAAACTCAAAAAGGATTTGGATTTTGTACACATCTTGATGTACGCGGTTTTAGTGGTCAAACCCATGTATATATGCGATTAGAGGTTTAAAAGTCACGTGTATCATTTTTCACATGTTTTTATGGATGGTCAAGGAAACATCAAAGGACAAAAAATTGTCCACGGGGTCTAAGGAGTCTGCAGAGGGACAGGGGAAGGCCATACAAAGTGTGATTCACCTAGAGTGGTAAAATCAGCTATAAAAAACATAATCAAGGAAGTATTGAGAGTGAGATGATTCTATTGCCAAAGAAGAAATCACATAAGGTCCCTCCTCCTCCATTCACAAAGAGGAAGGACTAGGCTCTACAACATGATCAATATTAGATTGATACGCCACCAATGTTGCAGGAAATGACACGTCTATATCAGTAGGTATAAAATTATCACTTGAAGTACTTGGTGAGGGAAGAATCCAAGGATATTCCATATGAGATGTGTGAAATGAGACCAACTTCAACGAGGTTGAAGCCTTACCAAGACTAGACCCAATCATAAGGATGGGTGCAGGACAACTAAAGGTTCTCATGGGAGAAGGATACATGCCCACACCCATATTCTCATTTTTCGACTCAGAATGATCGATAATCGGGATAGAAGCTCATGATGATGATTTCAAACACAGATCCTGGAAATACTTTTGATCAATAGTAATGATCTTCCCATCCAAAGGAAAACAAACCACTCAAAATAGGGAAGAGGCTATAGCTTGCATATTATACATCCAGTTCCTACCTAGCAAGATATTGTGGTCAAGGGGCACATCAACCACCTCAACCTAGATCGCAATAGTCTTCCTCCCCAATTGGACCTCTAGGGAAGGAAGTATACCATGCAGTCGAAATGATCTTCCATCAAATGCAGTTAATATGTTCGTAGATTTAAACAACGTGGGAGAATCTAAGCCATTCCAACATGCCGAAGACATCACAGAAGTGACAATTCCTTCATCAATCATAGTGCACTTGATGGTGTTGTTTAAACACTCTACATGAATTAGAAGAGACACATAGTAAGGAAAGCAAGGCTAGATTCCATGAATTTCAAATTTGATCATGAAAGGAGAGCTATCATCACCAACTCCAGGAGCAGACAACAAGGCCTTCCTTTGCGGAGGACAAGTCTGAAGCACTTCTAACGCAGACATCGCACGAGGAGTTTGGCCCAAATGCTCAACAATTGAATAGTTATGGGTGGCTCAAGCATTAGTATTGTGCCCTGAGCACTTTAGGATGCCCTTAGGAATGCATGGTAGAGCTTTAGGCTTATCCATAGGCTTTTCAATTTGCAAAGAGCTCTTAGGTGGAGCAGGTTCTTTCCCAAGGTCTAGTTGTGACGTACCATAATATTTCACATGTGTCACAACATTCATAGCTTTCACCATCTTAATGAAACCATAGACATTAGCACAATCCAACATGTTTTTAGTTCCACTAGAAGCACTACCAGGATCCACAGTCCTCGAGTTCATATTTTGATTATTTGGTAAAGGATTTGTAAACACAGTTGGGCCATGTGCTATGAACTTCGAGGCATCTTCCATATGAGGGAATAACTGAGTGAGGTGGTCATCTTTACACAACTTGCAAGGAAATTTGACCTTCAGCTTAGGATTCTTGTCCCCCCCATCATTATTTACATTCTTGTCATTGTTATCATTATCATTTTTATTCCCACCCTTACAATTATTTTTCCCTTTCTTTTTATTCCTTCTAGGTTGTTGGTTACCTTTCGGGTTCAACGATTTCACTAAAAGTACATCCATCGATTGGGTAGGAAGAGATGAAGCCATACCTTGTCCCGACATAGACTGGTTAAGTGATAAATGAATCACTTGTTTCGTAACCGAATCTGCAGGTTTGGTACTTGCGGAGCCAACAATACCATCAGCATGTGGCCCAGGCTTAAACTTGGGGTTGAAATTGGAATGTGGAGCATTAGATATGATCTCATAAAGGAGCCTAGATTGAGAATAGATCATGTCTAACTGTTGGGCCCTAAAAATAACTTGGTCCTTGTTTTGAACTCCGGATGTGGAAACATTCTTCATGATATAGGGTAACAATGACTTGAGAAACCATTCTAGAAGAAACTATGGTCGTATAAAGGCTTTAATTAACCTATTCCATCTACGCCACTCTTGAATGTGATCCCAAATATGGGTGGATTTGTCTTGCCAAAATGTCGACAAGAGTTTAGTACCAACGTCGTAATGGATGGGTAGCTGGAAGTGATCAAGAAAATTCATCGCTAGGTCATTGAACCAAGTATAAATCCCCAGGTAAATCTATATACCATTTTGGGGTAGGACCCATGAGGGTGTGTTGAAATAGTCTCAAACAAATAGAATCATCATTCAAGGAGTTCGAAGAGCACCAAAGATGAAAGGTCATGATGTGCTCACCAGGATCTTCACCAGACTTGCCTTCAAAATTTGGAATGTCTGAAGGAAGTTTGGTAGGGATTGTCGGCCATGAAGGATCATGAGATACAAGATCCTTTGTCGATCTCGACAAATCAGGTATATTCAAAATCGCAAGGAAAGGGAGCCTAGGTTGAGCTAGTTGGTTGGACGCACCCTAATAGGACTGGTTTGCATAAGGCTGAATTCTAGATACACCATGGCCTTGGCTAGTGGGATAATAACCTCCTCCCATTTGACCCATAAAGGGTTGCATGGAAGTGTTGGGCTATAGGGCAGACCCAGGTTTTATACCTTTAACTTCACACCGACAAAAAAACCCACAGTGTTGGCCCTTTCAGCAACAACCTACGAACAGGTTGCAGTCTCACCTGAAACAGCTATGGGGTGCTGCAGAACTAGGTTTCTACAAGCAGAAGAGGGATATTACTGTACCTTTAGCCTTAACAACAAATATTTATACCAAACAGAGCTTCGATATTCACTTAATTAGCTTCGCAGTTAGATAAAAGACGTTTCTTGCTTAACCCTTAACTGGGAATTCACAGCGAAGTTAATATTAATAGTTATCTTACTTTATCAATTATCTACTTATCAATGCATAAAATAACACCATAACAGAAACAACACAAAAGAACCACAACACAAGATATAACGTGGTTCACCCCCAGTGTAGGGGCTACATCCACAAAACTGTGGTTTTATTCCACTTCTTACAAAACAACAGTTTTGATCTGCACACTCAGTAGCAGATCTGCCCTTCAAATCTAACTACACACTTAGCTGCAGTTCCTTTCCTTACAAAACCCTCTGTGCACACATCTGCAGAGGTCCTCCATGCACACAGTTGGGACTTGACCTTAATACCCAAAAAATAGATCTATCTTCTTCGCATCAGATGATCCTCGTTTCATTAGATGATCTTGACGTATTTACATGAGTGCCTATTTATACAAGCCTCACTATTACAAAATCATGGGCTTACACCCAAATTTTATGGACAATTACAAAAAAGAGGGCTTTGACTTAACCCCGACACCCATAAGACTATTTTGAGTCACAACTCTGCTTACAAGCTTCCACAAAAACCACAGAGTTACCAAAATTAGTGACCGTTAAGGCGCGTGCCCCAACAGGCCCCTAAGACTCAACAATCTCCCGTCCCGGGACACTTTGCTACTTGTATGGTGGGAGAATCTTGTTGGCGAAGATAGTAAACTACTGTCGGATACTTGCTCCTTCTCTACTAGCTCCTTTTGCACTTTGCTAAGTTCTATATCCGTCTGCATATTTGTAACCATCATCTTTAATTTTCCTACCTTCCTTCTCCCTTATATGCCTGTCATCATCGTCATCCCTTCTGCTACTTCTACCATGACCGTAGCTTGCTTGATCCTTCATCCTTTCATCCTTATCAGACTACCTATGTTTCTTATGCTGCTGACTTCCTTCTCAATATTTATGATGGTCATGGGAATCATTGGGCCTTCTAGATCTATCAGCAACTCCATCCCTCAAACTACCTCCCATTCATGTCCTATCGAACATTTGGCCATCCACAACTTTGGGTCCTTAACAGATGGTACCCCTGTGATTACATGCCAATGTAGTTTTGCGTGAGACAAACAGCATGCCTCCATTTTGCTGAGCCAGGAGGATACATCTCGGGAACCTGCAAGGTTTTTTCTAAGGGTTTGTGCCTTTCTTCATTCCATTTAGAGAAAACTTCTTCCTTAAATTTCTTCCTGGTTGAACATGTCTGCATAAGTGGATGCAGCACTGGGGGAGTTTAGATGCAGGTGGATTGCCGATAAGGTTCTGTAGACCTCTCTCCCTGAACTCTCATAAGAATTCCTGGACTTCACGATCATTCGACATGGTCTTAACTATAAACTCAAGAAAATTCATAATGTAGGAGTCACAGGCCTGTGTGGATTCTTATAGAATCCCACGACAAAATCTTCCATCATGGTGCATTAAGGTCACCAAATCTGATGGAGAGATGGTAAATCCTATTCACATGGTGCTGGATTTTCCCCAAAATCTCATCATTACAAGCAGTTAAGGCAGCTCACGTGCCGGTGCCGCCAAATCTAGTTTATCCCATCAGTCACATTTTAGGCTGCGATGAACCTTTATTCTTCGACACAACCACTAACTTCAACTGCTTCCCAATGAGTACCTTCGACACAATATTGACCTTCGACCCATCCTAACCCAAGCGTCAATAGAACTTCGACCTTCGAACTTTGAAATACTTCGTAGCTTTGAGAATAGCTTCATTATTGTCTAGTACCCAATTTCAACTGTTCTTGGTACTTAGACTCTCCTTCTTGATGTTACTTCTGATTAGGGGGTCCAGGCTTGTCCCTATACTTCTTTGATCTACTTCCATTCACCATGGAAGGTAAAATTTCTCCATTCAATTTAGCTAAATGGACTGCACCACCGTAGGTAACTTCTTGAACTATGTATGGTCCTTTCCAATGTGTTTTGAATTTACCTAGGAACTTCATGAATTTACTATTGTACAAGAGCACAAGATCACCAATCTGGAATTGCTTCTTCTTAATGTGTCTATCATGCCATGCTTTTTCTCTAGCTTTCTGTACTTGCTGCTGGAAACCTGCAATGAATCTGTCTTCCTCTAGTTCTAGTATATTTTCCAGCCTTTCTTTCAACATGGCTGGGTCATCCATCTCTGTGAAGGCAGATATTCTAAGGCTAGGAACAATGTACTCCATGGGCATAACTGCTTCTTGTCCATAGACCAGCCTAAAAGGTGTATGGCCTGTCAACTTTTTACAAGTGGTTCTATAAGCCCATAGTACTGCTGGAATTCTAAGATCCCAATCATTTCTGTTAACATTGCAAACCTTCGTCAGAGCGTGCTCAAGTATCTTGTTAAAGGATTTGACGGTTCCATTTGCTTGAGGATGGTAGGCAGTACTCTTCTGATGATATACTTGAAATTCTTACGGTCAATGCTTCAATAGTCTTATTTAGGAAATGTGATCCTTGATCACTCATAAGAACTCTAGGACACCCAAATCTTGACAAGATATTATCAAAAATGAACTCACAGCTCTAGAAGAGCTACAGTTCTTGACTGGCTGAGCTTCGTCGCAACGAGTAAGGTAATCAGTTGCTATAATAATGTATCTTGCTCCAGATTTATTTGCAGGGGGATTGATTGGTCCTACAAAATCAATAGCCCATTTGTCAAATTCTTGTAAAGTTACCTGTGGAACCAAAGGCGTCTCATCCCTCCTGGATGGTTTGCCTGTCCTTTGATAGATATCACAGCTGTGGTAATACTCTCTTGCATCCTTATGAATCGTAGGCCACCACAATCCTACTGTCATAATCTTTTGAGCTGTAGCTTTTCTTGCATAATGACCTCCTACTACTCCCAAATGTGCCTCAGCCAATATCAATGGATTTTCATGTTCTAGGACACATTTGCGCAATATTTCATCTGGTCCCATCTTATATAACTGTCCTGCTATCAAGGTAAAGTCAGCTGCTCTGACCACCAGCTATTTCTTCTACTGTGTCGTCATCTCAGGGGGTGGAAAACCTGTATATAAGTACTGAACAATATCCTAAAAATAGTCATCAACCATTTCGATGGAAAACAACTAGGCATCAGGAAGACCTTCGTCCAAGCTAGTGGGTTCTTCTCTTGACTCAAGCCTCGACAAGTGGTCAGGCCCTAGGTTAAGTCTTCCAGGCTTAAATATGATCTCAAAGTCATACTCCTGAAACAGAATCAACCATATGCATATCCTTCCACCTAACACTGGCTTGTTAACCAAATACTTCAAAGCAGAATGGTCAGTGAACATCTTAAAATGCAATCCTAACAGATAGTGTTGAAACTTCTGCAAGGCATAAACCATAGCTAGACCTTCTCGTTCTGTCATAGTATACATTAGAGGAAATTTCAACTCAAAATGGGCCTTTTAACTTTTATTAAAATTCCATGGCATCATGTGTTAGCCAATGAAACTGATTTAAATTTGAAATACCGTATAGGTCTTAAACATTTTTTTAATATAAATTTGGGGATAGGTATCATAAAAAAAACTACTTTTTTTGTTTGTATTTTTGACATATATCCCTACATTTTTACTCAAATTTCGATCGGGAGAGCTCGTTCGATGCGGAATTAAATTTTGCATCCAACTAGTACCCACTCGGCATACTTTTGACAGACCCCGCTACCCCAAAAACAAGAAATACCTGAAAAATGGAGTGATGACATCATCATTCCATTTTTTCAGGTATTTCTTGTTTTTTGGGTAGCGGGGTCCGTCAAAAGTATGCCGAGTGGGTACTCATTGGATGCGGAATTTAATTCCATATCCAACGAGCTCTCCCGATCGAAATTTGAGTAAAAACGTAGGGAGATATGTCAAAAATACAAACAAAAAAGTAGTTTTTTTCTTTTCTTCCTCCAAAATTAATAAATATTATTTTATTATTTTAACTATTATTTTATTAGTTCATTTCAGGAGGCCCATTTTGAGTTGAAATTTCCTCTAATGATTCTTTTCTGCTGTGGACAATTTTCTACTTGCAAAAGCAATAGGGTGATCAATATTACCTTCACCTGACTGAGCCAATACTACACTTAAAGCAATGCAAGATGCATCGACATGAACATGAAACTCCTTATTCCAGTCAAGGAATACTAGGATAGGGGAAGCTACCATCTTTTCTTTCAAAATATCCAAGCTTTCCTGACACTCAGGTGTCCATTCAAACTTAATATCTTTCTTCAATTACTTTTCCATAGGCGCTGTAATCTGAGCATATCCTTTGATGAATTTCCTATAATATCCAGTATGACCAAGTGTAGTGCGAAGTTTCTTAACAAACTTCAGAGGTGGCAGGTTCACAATGATGGCTATCTTCGCAGGATCCACCATCAATCCTTTCTTGCACACAATGTGACCTAGCAGAATTCCAAAAGGTGCACAAAAGATACACTTCTTTAGGTTCAATGAAATATGATGCTGTCTACACTTATCCAGCATAAGCCTTAAGATAGCTATATGATATTTCAATAAGCCAAAGATAGTCCAATCATCAAAGTAAACTTCCAAGAACTTATGAATGAATTCCTTAAATGCAGATATCACTAGTCTGGAAAACATAGCAGGTGCATTCTTCAATCCAAAAGGCATAACTGTATACTGAAACGATCCCATTTCTATAGCGAAGGTTATTTTATGTCGATCCTCTGGAGCAATTATGATCTTATGGTAAACTGAAAAATCCATCAGTTAAAGAATACACTTCTTGACCTCCGACATTGTCTAAAACTTCATCTGTAAAGGGAGTAGGAAACAGATCATGTAAGCAGGCATCATTCAGCTTCCTGATATCAACACAGATTCATATTTCTCCCTTGGTATTCTTTTCTTGTACCACCATGGGGCTGACCCATTCTAACTCTTTGACAGGATCAATGATTCCTGCTGTGAGCATCTTATCTAGCTCCACCCTGACTTTTTCTTTATAACTAGGGTTCAGCCTATAAGGGCGCTGCTTCACAGGCTTTGCGTCAGGTTTCAAAGGGATTTTTATCACTCCTATATCACCAAGGATACCTTTCATTTCTGAGAACTTCATCGGGAATAGGTCCGGATACTCATGGAGAAGTTGGGTCACTTTGCTTACCGTTTCTTCATCCCAATAATCTCCAATAGTAGCATACTTAGGCATTTATTCTGACCCAATGTTTACTTGCCTCGTCTTCAAGGGATGAGTCACTTCTGGTGCTTCAACTGCTGGTCCATGTACTTCACAGTGTCCTTTTGACTCAGGAATGTCTATGTTGTGTGGGTCATCATCCTCGTCAATTGCGAGGTTATAGCATTCTACTACATTAGCTTCTTGTTCTTTCCAATTAGGTTGGTACTCGGTTGTTTCTTTACCATCAAACACCTTAGTGTGGATCATCCTAACAGCTGCATCCAAAGCAGGATAAACCTCATTAATAGAAAATGTCAGCACAAAACTATCAACAAGACTATCCCAACTTAGAGTACCCCGGCGAAGCTCCACTTCTGCATACCAACTCTTTGCAATAGGTTCTAAGGTGTGCATGAACCGATGTACCCATTCTTCGCAAGGGACATGCTTCCATGCTTCATAACACTGTTCCAAATGTTCTTGAGGGCTAGTCTGACCATTAAACCTGCTTCGCACCTCCTGAGGTTGATCCACAAATCTGAGGCGAAGAAGCGTTTGACAAGCTTCCCAATTCTGAATATACTTCTTATGACCATTCCACCATCTAGCAGCTGTGGCTCTAAATACTGAATCTAGAGTTTCCATTTTCTGTGAATCTGGTACCTGCTCTAAAAATTGCAAAATAAACTCTTTGGGGTCTGTCAATCCATCAAAAATAGGTAAGACTCTTGTCTGTGAGCCAAGCCATCTGAGAGACTTGGTAATTCTTGCACACCGATGTCCCTGTAGCTCATAAAGTCTATGCTGCCAATTATCTAGGCCTTCATCTGAATCAGTCATGCAAGAACTATCACACTTCCAATCCATTATACCTTCAGTAGTAGGGTTAACATAGTCTTCCTCTTTAGCTGTGATGTTGTAGATATGATCCAAAACATCCTGATCCTCATCTCTGACTGGCTCTGTGTACCTTTCTCATTGAGAAGGGTCCAAGGGGACTATGACTCTCAAGCCTTTTCCTTCAAAAGTCATCTGTCTATTCTTAAGATTGATTACTGCAGAATTCTCTATTTCCCATTCAATTCCTAGCAAGGCTGGATAGGGGTTGCTATCATCAATTATCTCAATGACTTCAAAATATGCTAAGGTACTGACTCCATCAATGTCTACTGGGATGCTAGAGAATATTCCTAGGGGCACAATCTTCTATTGATTGGCTAATCTCAACTATATAGGGGACCATTCAAGGGTAGGTTTTCCCATTTGTTCCCATGTCTACTTAGTTAAGACATTGACTTCTGATCCCAGGTCTAAAATGATATCAGTCATGTCATACTCTCCTATCTAAGCATGCAATCTCATTTCTCTTCCAGTTCTTCTAACTCTATTGATAGTTTTTTCTTTACCAGAGCTTCGCTGAGGTTCACAAGAAGAAATAACTTTCTGTAACTCATTCAAAGCATTTTGATTTCGTAAGAGCTTCATACAACTCTGTAAAAATGTCGACAGTGTACTTACTTTCTCTGTCGAAGCTTCTTGAGACTGTGACTACTGTTGATGCTACTGTGCAAGTGCTACTGCTATGCTCGAATCAACAGAGTCTTTTTTGGCTTCCATAAATGTTTCTTTTTCTCTTCCCACATCGAAGGTTGGAACTTTCTCTGGGGTCTTATGAACCCAAGCCTCGTTAGGTTGTTTTTCCTTATTTTTCACTTGTGTCATAGCTCCACTCCTTGTAACAATGTTAATGGCTGGGACAGGTCTTTGCTCTACAGTAATCATCTGAATATTCTGAGGAGGAGCGTTATTTCTTTCTTGTATCTTGGCTATCCGCTGCGGGCATTGCTCAATGACATGATCTACTACTCAGCAATATCGACATGTCGTAGTTGGGTTTCGACAGTCTCTAGCTAGATGTCCTACTTGGTTACAGTTATAGCACACCACCTGGCCTCGCCCTCTTCCAGACATACCACCACGACCATGACCTCCAAAAGTATTTTGAGCTGATGTATTAACACGGTAACCATATCCATCATTGCCTTGTGCATCGTTTTGTACCCTATAAGCATCATATGTTCGCTCTCGCATAAGGTCAAAGCTGCGACATCCCTCTTCGTTGTGTCCCACTGACTTACAGAACTTGCAATAGGGATTCTTAGGGACTTGCACATATATTTGTAGCAAATAGTAGTCTTTAGGTCGATGCTGGCCAGTTGTTCTACAAATCTCAAAATATAGAACATTAGGGTTAAATGGGTTCGGCGCACCAATATTTAGGCAATTTCTTAGTGCAGGGCATTGTTCCTTGTCATGACCTTATGTCCTACATCATGTACACCACACCTCTCCACAAATAGATTTCCCTTTTTTCATGTCGCGTAGCTCCAAAGCCATTTCTACTAACTGCGCTTGTATTTGTGCTATGCCAGAATTATCTTCGACAGGAGCTATCTCTAGTTTCATGGCAATATCCAAATCCTCTTGCTGATCAGCAACCTTCTGTTGCATGAGTGGCGTTCTGATATGAGGTAATAAGGCTGCAATGAACCATTCTTTATGCTGCGCTGTTCCAATAGTGAAACTAACTTGATCTAGCAGAACTTTGAACCTCTGATCAAAGTCCCAAACGGATTCACCTCATCTCTGCTGAATCTCTTTCAATTCAGTTATACACTGTGATTTTGATTTAGGCTTCTTGAACTCTTTGATCATTGCTACTTTAATATCAGCCAAGACATGGTTCTGAGTACTGGAAAACTTCATAAACCAAGTCAAGGCTCAGTCTCTAAAAGAAGTGACCAGCTGCGCTCTTCTTACATCTTGATCCAAAATGTTCTTAGATGTCCACACAGCTTCGCATAAAAACCAAAACTATTCTAGATCCTCTAATCCAGTTCCTTTGAAAACTAGGAGCTTGATATCATCAGTCATATCGGCCATAGTGGACTGAGGGGGGGGAGAACTTACTAGGGTAGACTGACCTGCGATCGGAATACTCGGGCTAGGGTTACTACCAGACTACGATGGGCTCCCAGGGGTTTCTTCAGATTCAAGGTCTTCTGGCATATACTTGGTATTCTGACCTAGGGTATAGGGTTCTAGGTTTCTCTTGTATCTTTTACCACTTCGTAGCAAACCACTTTGCTCGTCGAAGTTACTTTCACTTCCAAACATAGGTTAGTAAAAATAATTCTAGCAATCTGATTCTATAAGCAATATGCCCTTCTCAGCCAAGAGCATTTTAATTTGCAGACTAACTGAATTTAGGTACTTACCCCTTGGTCCTTTGAAGAACTGCCTTTCAGCGTCACTAAAAGAGGTACTTGTGTCAATGGCAAATTCTATCGCAAAAGCTTCAAGGGTTTGCGTTGTCTAGAAATCAACAACTCGTGATATTGCATTATTCACTCTTTTCAATATATTAACTCTTGCTAGGGTCCAGTCACAAAACTGATCTTCTTGGAAGTTCGTCCTTCTCTCTGTCAACCTGGATAACCACTAGTGCAATTCTATGTGGATACTACCAAAGAAAATTTTGTAAATATCAGCAAAAATGTACCTTTGCAAGAATTCATCTGAGCTACGATGAGGATCCTTATTTTCTTGTTCAACAAATTTCTGATAGGTAGCTTCAACCCAATCACCGATTTCTTTTACTGAGGGCCTCCAAAACATAGCCCTTCAGGTATGACATAAATCCGTCTTAAGCAGATACTGATTTCAGCCAGCAACAGAACCAATTTGTTGGGCTATATGGCAGACCCGGGTTTTATACCATTAACTTCACACCAACAAACAGACCCACAGTGTTGGCCCTTTTTCCAACAACCTGCGAACAGGTTGCAATCTCACCTGAAACAGCTATGGGGTGCCGCAGAACTAGGTTTCTGCAAGTATAAGAGGGATATTACTGTACCTTTATCCTTAACAACAAATATTTATACCAAACAGAGCTTCGATATTCACTTAATTAGCTTCGCAGTTAGATAAAAGACGTTTCTTGCTTAACCCTTAACTGGGAATTCACAACGAAGTTAATATTAACAGTTATCTTTATCAATTATCTACTTATCAATGCATAAAATAACACCATAACAAAAACAACACAAAAGAACCACAACACAAGATATAACGTGGTTCACCCCCAGTGTAGGGGCTACATCCACAAAACTGCGCTTTTATTCCACTTCTTACAAAACAACAGTTCTGATTTGCGCACTCAGCAACAGATCCACCCTTCAAGTCTAACTATGCACTTAGCTGCAGTTCCTTTCTTACAATCTCTAAGCTACGCACTTAGTTGCAGTTCCTTTCCTTACAAAACCCTCTACGCACACAGCTGCAGAGGTCGTCCACACACACAGCTGGGACTTGACCTTAAAATCCAAAAAATAGATCTATCTTCTTCGCATCAGATGATCCTCATTTCATTAGATGATCTTGACGTATTTACATGAGTGCCTATTTATACAAGTGCACTATTACAAAATCATGGGCTTACACCTGAATTTTATGGACAATTACAAAAAAGAGGGCTTTGACTCAACCCCGACACCCCTAAGACTATTTTGAGTCGCACATTAGAATAAATTTCAACTCAAAATGGGCCTTTTAACTTTTATTCAAATTCCATGTCATCATGTGTTAGCCAATGAAATTGCTTTAAATTCGAAATACCGTATAGGTCTTAAACACTTTTTTAATATAAATTTGGGGATAGCTATCATAAAAAAACTACTTTTTTTGTTTGTATTTTTTACATATATCCCTGTGTTTTTACTCAAATTTCGATCGGGAGAGCTTGTTGGATGCGGAATTAAATTCCGCATCCAATGAGTACCCACTCGGCATACTTTTGATGGACCCCGCTACCCCAAAAACAAGAAATACCTGAAAAAATGGAATGATGATGTCATCATTTCATTTTTCAGGTATTTCTTATTTTTGGGGTAGCAGGGTCCGTCAAAAGTATGCCGAGTGGGTACTCGTTGGATGCGGAATTTAATTCCGCATCCAACGAGCTCTCCCGATCAAAATTTGAGTAAAAACACAGGGAGATATGTCAAAAATACAAACAAAAAAGTAGTTTTTTTCTTTTCTTCCTCCAAAATTAATAAATATTATTTTATTATTTTAACTATTATTTTATTAGTTCATTTTAGGAGGCCCATTTTGAGTTGAAATTTCCTCTAATGACTCCACTTACAAGCTTGCACAAAAACCACAGAGTTACCAAAATTAGTGACCATTAAGGCGTGCGCCCCAACAGGAAGCATTGTAATTTGGAGTACAGTGAGGGTGAATTGTTACAAAGACATAATTAGGATACTGGTACACGGGTTGATACCTAGATCCATAAGTTTGATAGTTTTGTCTGTAAGATGGTCCGTAAGAAGGTCCATAACAGGTTCCATAAGCTAGGCCATGAGATGGTCCATGGGAAGGTCCATACAATGGTCCATGGGAAGATACATGTCCTACTTGTTGGAATATATTAAACCCACTCATAACTTAGGATAAAATAATTAATCATTATTTGATTAATTATTCACCCACTAGCTTAATTAGTTGGCATCCACTTGCACCTTAAATTCAATACACGCCATCTATATCCTAGGAATTATTTATTTCCAATTCTAGGTTGATCTTGAACACCTTTTGACCATCCAGAATTAGTATACAAGACTTTACAGTAGATTCTGCTTTATTTGACTTTTTCTGCTTTTCCTACTTTTCTATGGATAAGATAAAAGCTAGTCAACTAGGAAACTGGGAACTTTTGTTTTCAACCCATCCTCCATTGGTTTTTATCCATTTTCTAGGATTAGCATGTTTTTTCCATCTCCTTGACAATTCACTCATTCTTTTTTCAACTCGTGAGGTCCTTGATATATTTGGGAAGTGCTTTAGCCACCTATGGGGGTTTGCTATATTTTGGTAAGTCATCCTTTTTGAGCTTTATGAGTTTTTTCCATACAATTTGATTTTCCTATGATGGATGTAATATTTATGTACACTATTATTCATCATTATTCAATGGAAGGATACACACCAATATTCATCTCTTCATTCATGTGATTCAGCCTCTTTTCTTCTCTCTATTTTTACTATGTAAACTTGTGAGAATTATTAGTAGCAATATCTATTTCATGTGATTCTTCTTAGAATCATTGCTCATAGCATTGATTTATTATTTCTACACTACTAACACATAAGGAGGCACATGTCCTTATGACACTATGGTGTCAGCAGAAGTAGAACGGACATGGCTAACAATGGAACTCCAACCTGAAGGACCACTAGAGTTGGGAGGAGGATGAGTTTTCAAAAATCATTTGAAAGGATTGGTTCTAAATATGATGGAATATGTGAAGGAATATAACTTGTGCCCCCAATATTCACATGTCTAGGTTCTGGTCACAGAATGGGGCACTAGCGTTAGGTCTATGGTGTGTGTGTGAAGAAACCTCCACCGCAGGGATGGAAGGTGTAATGTGACTAGAGCTACCAAACCTATCCACCTAGAAAGGAATGGAATTTCCCCCAGGTGTAGCACCAGGGTCAACACCCAATCTGTCATGAGGTGTTGGACCGGTCTCCAGGATATCAGGCATGCCATACCTAATATTGCTAGTGTTAATAGATGTGTGGTGAGTCTCATTGCCTGGAAGCCAATATCAGAGATTAGGGTGTGTGGAATCTGTGAATCATGAAAAATATTCATGTGACGGTCCAGACAAATGACAACTAGACCCTATTGGAGTCCCATATGTGCTTCTAGGTTCATCCTCCCATACATGGCAAGGAAGATCACAGATCTTTGAAATCTCAGGTTCATGATCACCCATGGTGTGTGAATCAAAGTGAGAAAGAGTCTTCCTAGAATTTTTGGTTCTCTCTCCCAAAGGAGGAGGAGACGTGGAAGGAAAAATCCCTGCTAAATGATGAGAATGGTGAGGTTCCTCACCCAGATCCATAATAAATCAACAAAAAGAAAAAACTCGATATAGCTACACAACCCTAAGCAATCTAGTGTGCACAGAGCATACACCTAAGAAAATATAAATTCAAATCACAATCAATCCAAGGATAGGATATATGAGCTCCCGAATGAAGCAAGTATGTCTCTCCTAGGAGAGGCTTGAGACTCCCATACACAACATGCGGAGGTTCCTAACCAATTATAGTGGCCCTCATCCTCAACGCATATAGCGACTGTGCTTTACGACCCCTACCTTTCCATGACGCATGTAGAATAAACTCTGCAAATACCCCCTCAATACCTAGGTAAGGAAACTAAGGTCACCTCAATATAATAAATGCTCAGGTGGACAGTCGCAGGTGGGATTGACCGTATGGATAGGGTAGAAAATCTCTAAGCATGAAAGGAGAAACCAGTACCCCAAAGGTGCACCGACCGTACCTCAAAGGCCTCCAGATACGAATACAATCCTGGAAATATCTTTGGTGCTCACAGAAAGTGACCAAGGGTCATCCCAATCACAATCGCATGGACTTACTCATGCTTAACTCCTGTGTAAGAGGAGTGTCCTGAGAAACACTAATTATATCAAGGGTTTCACACTCTCACCTTGACAGGCACCTACTTGTTTTGTTTAGTGGTCTTGGAGAATTGACTCACAATGAACTATTCCAAGACCCTAAAACCTAATCTTGTGGATGCACCCTATAAAATAAAAGAGTGTAATTCATTTTATTAAGTGTTAATTTTAATTGGATGTGATTACTCAAAGGGAAATGGTCATGCAACTAATGAAGTTATGACTTAGCAATGAAGTAAATATGCACACCTAACAAGTAATTCCAAGTGCAATGTGTAGAATGAAGAATAGGGTATTCCACTACATGAGATACAAAATGTTTCCTTCAAATGTAATTGCAATCATTCCTAGATGAAAATCTGATTATAAATCGGCAAGTAAACCTAATGCAAGTACCGTGCCAATGCTAAATGCAAAAGATGCATAACTATGCAAAAGAAAAAAAATTGTATTTTTTGAAAATAAATGAGATATGCATGTGATAAATGACTCTACAACCCCCGGACCCTTTAACCACTCAAAAGCAGCAGCCACGCAAGGCACTAAGGTAAAATACACCTAATGCACTAATCTCAAAACAAAAAATGGATAAATGAATGACAAGAACAAAGGTTAAAAACAAAACTAAAATAAGTCTCTGGTCAGAAAAAGAGGTGTATATAGATACCAGAAGCATCAAAGAAGACTCAAAAAGCATCAAACTTCACCTAGAAACACTTAATCCTCAAACTAAGGCTCAAAATCAAGGAATACACAATTGTTCTCAGTAAAACAACATTTATACATGACTGTTCAGGGAAAACCCGCATGTATACGCAACTGTGACTACAAAACCTGCATATAGGAAGGAAAAGGAATAAAAATAGGGAAAACAGAAAAGCCAAGATCAAATTTACTTCTTCATAATCCTACTGGGAAAACATGCCCCCATACCCTATAGAGAAATAGAGAAATCAAGAGAAATTCGAGTACAATGAATACCAAAAACCTACAAAGAGAAACAACTAGGAACCTTCCCAGTACGGTCGCCAATTCTTTTACGAAGAGAAAATTCCTATGGCTTAGGGTGTACCACAATAGATAGATTTGACACTAGAAATCAATATTTCCCAATATTTAAGAGAAACCAAACATCTAACACTAAGGGTTACCGAATCGTACCTTGTTTTGGACAGTTGAAGTAGATCCCCGCTGAGCTTTCCAATTCATGCTTGCATTGGCAATTCGCTCTCAAGAACAATAATCAAGACAAGGATTCTCTATAATAATGTGTTAGACCTACTCTAGAATATATATTCAACAATGCATAAGCAATTAAACACATCTATGGATTCAATATTCATATTCAATTACACATAATTGAACAGGAAAAGTATATTTCTATTAATAAAATCAGATATTACAATAGTGACAACCTCTGTTGGCATGTATACGAACCAGAGAAACTGATTCCTCCACCTGGTCCTCCACCACCTCAATCCTCCATTTCTCGATAGCAAGCTCACAATAAAAGGAAAGCTTGGGAAGAACACAAATTTCTCCAAAGGGACAAAGGGATGCAGACTCAAGTATAAGAAAACTGTGGCAACAATGGACTATGAGGAAAGGGGTTCCTTATATATCACTCCAATAGGGTAATGGAGGGTTGAATTCAAGTGATCTCAAGGCATATGGAAGGCCAAGATTCAAGATATTCAGACTCCTATGAGGAAAACTCCAAAATTATTTCGACTTATGCACACATCCTGATGTACGCGGGTTTGAGGTCAAAAGTTACGTGTACACGCGAGTATGGGTTTAAAAGTCACATACAACAATAAACAGGTGTTTTTTAGGAATAAACTTAGAACATCGAAGTATAATATAATTCCATGGGGTCTAAAGAGTCTGCAGAGGAATAGGGAAGGACATAACTATGTAATAAACCATGTGTGGTAAAATCATCTATAACAAAAACCTCTGCAATTCAAGTTAATCCTCACTACCTAGCCTCTCGAATTAATGATGGGGGTACACACTCAACCTCTACAAGTCAATTTGACATTAATCACCCAACCTATGGAAGTCATGTCAGGGGTAAACAACCAGCCTCTACTAGTCATGTTGGATTCAACCACCGAGCCTCTGGAGGTAATGCTGGGGGAAAGCAATCAACTAATGAAAGTCATGTTGACACCGTTGAGAAAACCACCCACTTGAAACACAAGCTGAAGTTCCCTTGTAGGATTTGTGAGGGAGACCACCTTACCCATCGGAGCCCTACCATTATAGAGCTACATAAAGTATGGTTCTAAGGATATCTCATTCCTAAACAACATGAAGTTTCTCAACAATCTATTCAACCTTCAATTGATCAAGTGGTTGAACCAATATCATCTTTGGTTGATCCCAATCTCCCTTCATAGAGTGACCTTTAACAAGTGATTGGATCGATGCAATCTTTGGTCAATCCCACTCTCCCTTTAGAGAGTGATTTCCATTAAGTGGTTGAGTTGATGCCATGTTCGATCAATCCCACTCTTCCTTTGGAGAGCGAATCATCTGCTAGTCATATTTTCTTCAGTACCAGTTCAAAACCTTTTTGACAAAGGGGCACTGACATCCCTTCAGATGAAACCCCACCAAGATCTTGAATTGATTCATTTCATTGGGATAGTCTAGTTGAGTTGTGCCTTCCTTCTTATGCACCTTTCTAGATAAAGGTCAAAATCAAACATTACACGATTTCTCGTTGTCTTGTTGATGAAGGAGTGTAAGTTAGTATTTTATCTGCACATGCTTGGCGAGGCATGAAATATCCCAGCCTTATGTCGATTGATAGTTAGATACTATCTTTTGATAGAATAAATAGTACAACTTTGGGAATTCTCACTCAAACATCTGTTACGTTGGGTGGGAAGGCTGTCTTAGTTGATTTCATGGTGATAGAGGACCCCTTGGACTTCAATATGCTCCTCAGGAATGATTATTTTATGCTATGAAATTTGTGGTTTCAAATCTCTTTCATGTGATGTACTTTGATCATAACGAAAACATTGTCACTATCAATCATTTTGATTTTATTTATCCTTCACCTTTCCCAACTAGAGACCAAGTTTTTCCTTTATTGATTCCTAGTGTCTCAGTAAACACTACCTTGCCACAAGTGAGCTATGTGGCCTCATATCCCTCATGTTCAATTTCTACTGAGAAGAAGTCTCTGGGTTCATGCCTACCTTCTTGGGACTCAGTCCCAGTAGTTGACTAGATGATCTGTCCTATGTAGAATTTGGAGCCCACTCTCCACTATGTTGATCCATTTGAATGTCTAGACATGTGTCCTATGTGGGATGTTCTACTTCCTTCTGATGAAGTCTTCCTAGAGTATTTGATACAGTCTGAACTTCTTATGGATTTGGATTCAATTGTGACTAACTCTAGCCATGATTTTCTTAGTAAGCCTGATATTTCCACTGATTGATCTTCTTATGGTGGTCTTATTGAGTATTTGGACTCTCCCTTTGAATAGCAAGTCAATGGTCCTGATGAGTTTGATTTTTCTTGTATATTTTTCAACTCCCATGATATTGAGTTTGTTCATACAGAATCTATCTCCCCTATTGATTTTTACTTTTCTTCTCAGGTTGATCTTATTGATTATAAACCCTCAGGACTTGGAACTATATAATCTTCTTCTGTCTATTATGACTTGACTACATATTCTGTGGAAGTAAGAAAAGTTGTTTATATTTCTTCCAAAGTGACATGCATCAGATCTTTTCTTCTGAACATGATCTTGGTGTTGTTGTTTATTCGAGACAATATTTGTAGTTGGATCCACAAATGTTTTACTGGCCCCTCTTTGTTGTCCAAGCTGTAACTATTTTCATGTACCCTTCTCACGCTGATGATCTTGATCCCGACTTCCACGCTCTTAGCTCATTGTATAAGCCCCAATATCTGCTCTCACAATTACTCATCTATGTACCATTTTTTGAGTACAACTTGATACCCTTTACCTTGAGGAGATCTTCCCCGAGTATCTTTATATTGTTCATGTTCCTTGTGTCACATGCCCCAATTTGCAAAACAAATTTCCTATTATTGAGGAACATTGTGTTAAATTTTATGCTAACTTGTAATTGATGACCCAGTGAGGTAAAGAATATTTAATGTAAATTTAGAATATTTTATTTATAAATAAATAAATGAAGAGACAACAACTTAGGAGAGTTGTTAAAAGAGTTTTTACTGGTCAAATTGGTGGAGGAGATTGGGTGGAGAGAAAACTAACATGTGGCAGCATCCTCAAACCACTTCCAGCTGTTGCAGGTGGCAACCTCCGTATATTTGTGGTCATGATTCTCGAAGAAAGTGGAATCAAAGCAGGTGGCTCAATTAATGAAAACTAACCCAGAAATAAATAGGCATCTCTATAAAATTTCCCATTTAAGAGAGCTAAGGTTGCTCATTCTAGAGAAGTGATGATTCAGGGTGAATGAATTTACTTCAGAGAAATTCAATGGAGGGGAATTTGGAAAGTGTTTGAGGGGATAGCTACTGATATTGATCTGGTGCAGATTTTAAGCTGTAGATCATACTGCTGAGAGCATATTGTTTTACTGAAGTATTTGAATCAGTTAGGTGACTGAGGTTTCTACAGTTGCATTCTCCACCCACTTCTCAGCCAACAAGACCAGGAACAGGCTCAGAGGTCCTGAGGAAGCATTGTTTGACCATTCTCTAGGAGATTGGTAGGGAGGAACGACCTCCTTAAGCTGTTGTCGTCTTGTCCTCAATAGGTTCTATTTTATTTTTACTGTCTTAGTTAAGTGAATCCTAGGTTATCTATTACATGTTTGTTAAATGTTTAGGTTTAGAAATGAAAGGTAATTGTGAAATGTTATATCTAGTAAGAATTATAGATTATAGCAGAAATGGAATGAATATCTATTGACTAAAGTAGATAGAAATTAAATTTCTAAGCTATGTTTTTCCACACCTGGTTTCAAGCCATACTCTAGCACAATTAGATTGTTTAAAGTAAATGAAATAATTTTTGTAATGGAATGAGAATAGTCACATATGATTCTGCATCTGTATGTAAATGAAAATAGACTTTATTTCAATGTTTACAAATACAATGAAAAAGCACTATTAGAAATTGTTGCACTTATTATTTTACTTAAACTCACCCAGATATAAGAAAATGGTAAAAACACTAGTTCTATAGCTTAAGTAAACTAACAAGAACAAAATGAACATTACAGTAAATAAATAAATAATGTTTGAAGAAGTATGTAAACGATAATATAAAGACACTTTTAATATTAATTTAACAGAACCCGAATAAGAATTCTTGATAATCCTTTTATCTTCACAAACAAATAATGTTTTACTGATAATCAAAATTATTCAAGTACAATGAATTAAAAACTATTTAGTATTTTATTAACTAAAAACTGGAAGTAAAAACTGTTGGAATAATTTCAATAACCTACAGAGTTAATATCATAAGATTAAATGTAAACCATTATTATTTTTTATTATTCCATTTCATATAAACAAAGGTAAGAATAATTTAAGCAGGAACATAATTTCTTAAGTTGTAGGGTTTATATTAATTTCCTTTAACTAAGTTTTAGAAATTGAAGAACTTAAAATAAATTCTAGTTACATAGTACTAATAAATGAAATGTATATGTTATATTAAACAAAATAAACCAAGAATTATAACCATGAGCGTTATAAAAAATCAAACCAGGTAAGGCTTAAAGCTTGTATTAATTCAAGGGTCAAAACCCTTTCGAATAAGAACACCATTTATACAAAGGTCCTTTTCAATAAACAATAACTAGTTTATTTCCTGGACTGATAATGTAAAAACTTATAAATTTTACATTTTTACTGCTCCACGGTCTTCACCTTTAAACTAAATACTTATAAGTATTAATTATTAACAGTGAATCACATTACTGACAGATAAAGAAGAAAACCCTTTTTACAGTCTTATCTTTTAAAAGTTCGAATAAAACAAACTAGAATAAATGAGACAGGAGTCTTTTAAAAACCCTGAGTACAAAAGATATTTATAATCTTAAAACCACAGTATTATATTATCAAGCCATAGGCTGAATTCTCTTCTTTGTAACCAAAAATACATACATATCACGGCTTAAGAGCCGTAGCTACCCAGTGAACACAACAAGGGTTTTAAAACAAAAACTAAAGTAGTAACAAAACTAAACATTTAAACCATTGAAGGAATCGAAGCCATGCTTCCTTTCAACTGTAAACTCCTTCTAACAACCATTTGCATGTAGGGAGATGCCATGACGAGACCGGGGCTTACCCCTTTGTAGGCCATGAAGTTAACCAATGTTGGAGAGGCTTTCCTTCAAGTCTGAAGCTGTGACTATAACCTGCAAGTCCAATGCCAAATCGTTAGTTATAAATTTCATTCATCGTATTAAAACCTTAGCTATAAAATAATGAAAGGAATGATTGCAGGGTAAAGCTTTTACTTGTAGTTAAGAGGTTTGGAGTCAAGAAGGAAACTGAACCAGTTCGAGTAAACTGCACCAACAAGCAACCAAACCCTCGTGCCAACCCTGTAACAGAGGAAGAGAGTTTATTACTCTAAATCTCCCCGATGCTGGAACAAGTCATGAGCAGAGACAAGGGTAACACTATTTCCAGTTTTTGAGCTACTAATAGAGTTCCAAAAACCACTCTCACCATGTTCCAATAACTCACAGAAGGAACTAAATTACAAACTACAAATCCCTTAACACACTTGCATGGTAATGAAGCACCATACTACATACAATAGAGCCAGCAAACGATGAACCAACAGGCCTCTCATGGCTGCGAAGAACTCTCACAGTGCAGAGCAAACCCTCGAAAGAAAATGAAAGAGCGTAGGGTTTCTCTTTGTGTTTTAAATCAACCAATGCATGGTGGAGACTCATCCACGTGCCCATCGAGATATTTGATCAAAATTGGGTTGATCCCTATAGTTAACCCTGCACTGTCATTTGAAAAACTTATCATTGCCAATCATATATACCATGCAACTAGTGATAATGTTTTGTTTTAAATTAGTTCTTATCTTTTGTCATTTTGAAAAGCATTTCATTCGACCATTTTGTAAAAGCATATATATCGTGATCAATAATGAAACTTATGCCTTCGACCTTTAGTCTTTTGCACTTCTATGATTGATTTTCATACAAACCTTGTTTTAGATGATTTAAGCTATGGTTTAAAACCTCCTTTGGGATTTTTGTTCTTGTTGTTTTCCATAAATAACCAAACTTATAATAAATCAAACCAATAATTAGACTACACCAAGGTAATTACAAGGTCAAAGACTACCTAAGGGTATAAGTAAAATTACTTAGTAATATTATTAACGATATGGTAATGTAATATTACAATAACACATGTGACATGGTGATAACATAGAAATCAAAATTTATAGCTTGATGTCTAGTAGTGCAAGAATATAATTATAACTGTATACAAATAAACAATATTATATTCTTCGCTACTAAAGAAGAGTTAAAAGTAGAGCTATGTAATCTAATTGTAAACTTTTTCCTTGAGGATCATGGGATTATATTCATGCATATAAATTAGTACATTGAGTATTAAACATAACAATAGCAGTAAAATTATGCTACAGTAAAAGTGTTTCTATGTTAAATTATGAGCCCTATTCTCATCAATAGATCATGTAAGTGACTAGGTATAAAAAAATAGAAACAAAGTTAAGTAGAACTCATTCTGGTAAAAGGCACTAAGTATGTTAAGGATATTGGTCTTTATGACTAACTTAAAATACTGTCATAGATCCAAAAACAGCAAAGGAAGTTACTTTACTGCATCATAGCCTTTCTTTCTATTAATCAATTTACGCTCTAGCATTTTATTATGCTAAAGAAGTACTTCTTGACTTAACGCAAAAAAAACTCCTCCTTGTTCAAAAGTTTACCTGCTGAACCTGTAAGAACCAGAAATCCAGCTGAGTTAGCAGTTGCTAAGTAAGCCTTGATTTAGAACATGGTTTCCTCACCTACTTGACAAAATTAAATCATCAGAATAGATAGAAGCAACTGTATGCAAGTCATTTTATATAACTTACCAAAATTAAAGTGGTATTAGCTTTTATGTGTTTGAAGTAAATCACTACTTATTGTTAACTGTTTCATTTTTCGCTAACTGCTAGCAGTTATTAAACTGCGACTTTAGACATTTTATATTACTTTAAAAAATTTAAATTTTTGTGAAATTTTGGGGTTGTGACATGTGGTATCAGAGCACAAGGTTCAAACACTAGGCCTTGATGAAGCTCAACTTGCTTATATGAAATAGTGAGTTTAAATCATTTTGTTGATGTTGTTTTCTTTTAATGTTATCAACAAAGAAATTTGTTTCTGAGTTTAAACAATAGGTATGGAAAGACTAGAGGAATATGTGGAAGAGGAATCTCCCTATACTGAACAAGATAATTTACAAAGAGAACCTATATAAGAGAACATGACCACTAATTCCTCAGAACTTTTACAAACAATAAAAGAATTAAAATCTGAAATGAAATCTGTTAAAAAAGAAAATGAGAGGATTCTGAGAGCTCAGGAGGAGCTGAATCAGATCCTACTAGAAAGATTTCATACTGAGGGAAGGGGTAAAAGAGATGATTCAGAAGATATAAGTTACCAACATAAGTATAAAAAGACTAAACAGATTAAAAATGAAAGTAGCTCATCTTCCAAAGTATTTGCTGATCAACGTAATTCTCATTATACTAGTGATAGTAGTGAGGATAACCACCATACTAGAAAAAGAAAATATAAACCTTATGAAGAAATTTATGGAGAGTTTAAGAAGATCAAACCGCCAACATTTAATGGAGAAACTGAAAAGGGGGAAGAAGCAGAATCCTGGCTATCTGGGATGAAGAAGTACTTTCATATTTAGAACTATTCTAACCAATTAAAGGACAGAATGGCTATCTATAATCTTTTAGGGAAAGCTGATATATGGTGGCAAGATTTAAAGAGAGTGAAAGGAATAAGAGAAAAAAATAAATTAGAGTACCTTCAAGAAGTAATTTAAAAATAAATTTTTATCTGAACAGTACTATGAAGAAAGGGCTAAAGAATTCTATGAGCTAAAACTAGGTACAATGACTATGAAAGATTTGAACAGTAAGTTTTTAAGGTTGCTTAGGTATGTGCCATACCTTGTGGATGAAAAACCAAAGGTACAACAGTTTCTTAGCTGTTTACCTTATCACATAAAGGATAGGATTGAGTATGACAATCCAAAAACTATGGAAGAAGCTATGAGGAAAGAAAATTTCTATTATGAATAGAATCAGAAAAAGGAGAGTATGGCCAACTAGAAGGCCAAAAAGAATAATAATTATGATCAAAAGAAGAAAGAGTTTGTGCCCAATTGAAATTCTAAAAATAATAATGCTAGAAAATTTTCTAATAAGAATTTCCAGGGGAATAAGAATAATTCACAGAACAATCAGAACAATCAAAAGAGTAAAGAGTCTGCTAATAATCAGAGTAATTACACAAAGAATTTTGAATGAAAAGAACCCGTAAAATGTTGGGAATGTAATGGAACACATTATGCCTCAGTATGTCTCAATCAGAAAAAGACTATCAGTAATATCCATACAATACAGGAGGAGATTACTGTTGGAGATTTAGCGAGGACTATGCCCAGGATCAATGCAGCTTTGGAGAATCGGTAAGCAGAATATCAAACTTCCATGGTGGAAGTAGAAGGTAAGATAAACCAAACACCCATAGCTATTTTAATTGATCCAGTAGCTAGTTTAAGTTATATTTCACCTAATTTGGTAGAAAAATGTAAATTTCCTGTTGAAAAATTTGTAAGTTCTTGGTTGGTCCAGTTAGCTAATAGTGCAAAGAGGAAGGTAACTAGTTTTGTAAAGAATTGTGCAGTAACTATGGATGAATTTGAAACTTTTTTTAAGCTTAATGTACTACCTATAGGTTCACACGACATACTAATCGGTATGGATTGGTTAGAGCAGCATAGGGTGATCTTAAATTGCTATGACAAAACCTTTACTTGTATAAATAATGATGGAAAACCAATAAGTGTAAAGGGAATCCCTATAAAAACAACCGTGAGGCAGATTTCTACTCTACAGCTTAAGAGAGATGTTAGGAAAGGTTGTAATGCTTATGCAGTAACAATAACTAATGAGGAAAATATAAATAACATAGATAAATTAAAATTGGAGGATATACCAGTTTTAAAGGGGTATGCAGATGTATTTCCGGAAGAAATTCTGGGACTGCCTCTGAAAAGGGAACTAGATTTTACCATTGAGTTGGTACTTGGTGTAGTACCCAGCTCAAGGACCCCTTATCATATGAATATACTAGAACTTAATGAACTTAAGTCACAATTAAAAGAACTTATTGACAAGAAATACATTCGACCCAGTGTGTCTCCCTAGGGATCACCTGTCATATTTGTTAAGAAAAATGAAAGAACTCTACGATTATGCATAGATTATCGTCAATTAAATAAGATGACTATTAAAAACAGATACCCATTACCGTGCATAGATGATCCATTTGATCAACTATGGGGAGTTACGGTATTCTTGAAATTTGATTTACAGTCTGGATATCACCAAGTTAGAATTAAAGATGAAGACATCCTTTTTTTTTACAGAAACTGAAAAGGGGGTTTATATATAAAAGAGGCTGTGCATAGACATTCATTACAAAATATATAATATCGGATGCTTATGTACAATGAAATCGCTGCACCATAGATCTAACCAAGGGGCTGCCCAAAAAACCTTACATATAGTTTGCTAAAAACATCTAAAACTGCAGGAGGGGTATACCATTACGAACTGCTGACATAAAAACAAACAGAAAAACATGTAAACATCATAAGGGGGCAGATTACTGATTGCCTCTATTGATTCGAGGTTGAATGACAGATTCTTCTTCCATAGGAGCCACAACTTCTGCAACTTCACCGGTGATTCTACTAGCCTGGTGCATAGAAATGAATCACTGGAGATCCTCCTGAATCCTATCCACCTTCCCCATAATTTCCCAAAGATTGCTCTCATTGCCATCTATGCGAGCATCGTTATTACTTACCTACTGGGAAGTGTAACTTACTGTGTCTTCCATTTTCTTCACCTCCACGACCATTTATTTAGTATCCACGACATTGATAGCTAGAAGCTCATATAATCTACGCAAATTCTTTTTTATGTCCATTATGCCTGCCAATTCTCCACCCTGCGCCATTCTGAATTCTGCAGCCGAGATGCTTAACCAAGAAAGGATATTAAGGGTGGCACAATCAAGATTATCGGGAACGCTATCTTGTTGCACAAACGAACTGAGAACAACAAGTTCTTGGAGCAAAGAACCTGCACCTAGATTTTGGCAGAACACCGTGCCCACTGATCCTTCCAGCCAGCCCGAGCAACGGCAGCCAAGAAGCAGACTTCACCCACTTTTACCATACGCAGAGGCACCACAGCTGAGAGTTGTAGCTTGAGACACCGAGAGGGAAGAGCACAAATAAGAAGAAAGGGATGCAAAGGCCAACCGTTCCTTCACCACCGAGCGTGTGAGGGGGAGAACCTGCCACGGGAGGTCTTGGAGCCACCCTTCACTGATTCCTGAAACAACCTGAAGCATAAGACGCAGAGGTTCGTGGAGGCCAGAGCTCACAATGGGAAAAGGATGGAGAGACATACTGAAACCGGAGGCAAACAAGGGATAAAGATAGATGGGAAGAGAGGCGTGCGAGGAATAAATGTCAAAGACCCAAGGCCTTAAGGCCATTAAAACCGCATCAGCCAGAGGGTGGAGGGAACGAGGAGAGGGACACACGGCAAAGAGGAAGGGACTGGGTGATAAATGAGGGGAGCCGACAAAGGACGAGCAGGGGGGAAGTTTGAAAAGAAAAAGGAAGGCTTGGAGCGGGAGGAGAACGGGGATAAAGGAGAAGGGCAAGGGATAGGGAAGGGGGCAAAAAAACCATAGGACAAGGATGAGGACCTTGAAGCAATGCCCAATTAAGTGCATATTCCTAAACACATGGGAGTATTTATGCCATATAGAGATATTTTCCATCATTACGGGATATATTTATGGAGGGGGGGATACCCTTCTTGCTTATAGACACCTTGCGAAAGAGAAGCCCCAATGTTGGCCATTTTATCTGCTGCAATTTTATTAATCTGGAGAATATGGAAGGGCTCGAAGGAATGAAGCATCAGAGGCTTTACTTTGTTGTACAGGCGACGACACTTGATTGCCCCCGAGGGGTAGCCATTGATCAGTTTGGAGATGACATGCTTTGAGTCTCCAAAAATCAAAACCTTTCGATAATTTTTTGCCCGTAACATCTGAAGACCTTGGAGCAGAGCTAGCCACTCAGCTTCATTATTAGTTCGGTTCCCTAACCCCCAGGAAAAGGATTGTTCTATGTTTCCTCCGGGATCCAAAAGGATCCCCCCCGCGTCAGCCACCCCAAAATATGAAGACATCCTTAAAACAACTTTTAGGACTCGATATGGACATTACAAGTTTGTCGTCATGCCATTCGGTCTTACTAACACTCCAGGTGTTTTTATGTGTCTAATGAATAATGTAATGCATAAATATCTAGATAAATTTGTGGTTGTGTTTATCGATGACATATTAATTTCTTGAAATCTGAAGAAGAACATAAGGAACATTTAAAAATTGTCTTGCAAGAGTTGCGATATCATCAACTATTTGCAAAGTTTAGTAAATGCAACTTATTTAAAGATAAAATCCAGTACTTAGGTCATGTGGTGACTAAAGAAGGAATTTCAGTGGATCCCGAAAAAATAAAGGCGATTGAAGATTGGCCAGTTCCTAAAGACGTAACTGATGTTCGATCCTTCATGGGAATTACCGATTATTACCGGAGGTTCATTGAAGGGTTTTCGAGAATTGCAAATCTAATAACCTCTTTGCAAAAAAGGGAAAGAAATTTGATTGGAATCAGAAGTGCGAGGATAGTTTTAAAAAGTTAAAAACCTTATTAACCAGCGCACCTATTTTAAGAATAGTTGATCCAAATAAAGATTTTATAGTGTGTAATGATGCCTACAATGATGGTTTAGGCAGAGTATTGACTCAAGAAGGGCATGTTATTGCTTATGAGTCTAGGAAATTAAAAATTCATGAAAAGAATTATGCAACCTATGACTTGGAATTAGCTGTTGTCATGCATGCTTTAAAGATGTGGTGTCATCATTTAATTGGAAGAAAATTTATTCTAATCACAGATAATAAAGGACTAAAATATTTGTTAGATCAAGCTAACCTGAATGCTAGACAAGCTAGGTGGCTAGCTTTTCTAAGTGAATATGATTTCGAAATTCAACACATTAAAGGAAAAGAAAATAAATTTGCTGATGAATTAAGTAGAAATCAAAGCTGAACTTTATAGCAGTTATCAGCACTTATACAATAGATATGGAAGAACAACTTAAAGCAGGGTTAGCATAAGATGAAATTTACCTAAAGTTACAAGCAAAAGCAAAGGAAAATCCAATAGAAAGTTTAAGTACAGGGTACAGGCTGAATGAAAAAGGATTTTCACTGTATAAACACAAAATGTATGTACCTAATGTACCTAAAGTTAAATTATTAAGTTTAGACAAAATCCATAAAACTCCTTACTCAGGCCATCTGAGTTATTAGAAGACTATAACTATGTTAAGAAAAGAATATTTTTGGCTAAACATGAATACTGAATTGGCAGAATATATCACTAGATGTTTTGAATGTCAACAAGTAAAAATTGAACATCAACATCTAGTTGGATTACTTTAGCCATTTCCCATTCCTAGCTGGAAATGGGAGATAATTAGTCTTGATTTTGCTACTGGACTGCCTAAAAATCAGAACTTAAATGAATCCATAATGGTAGTGGTTGACAAATTGAGTAAAGCAACCCATTTTGTACTAGTAAAAACTACTTATAAATCTGCAAACATAGCTGATATCTTTTTAAAGCAAATTTTTGGACTGCATGGAATATCGAAGGTTATAATTTCATATCGAGACCCTAAATTTACAGGTAAATTTTGGAGATCTCTGTTTAAAGGATTAAATGATACACTAAATTTTAGTACCTCATTCCATCCTCAAACTGATGGATAGATTGAAAGAGTAAATCAAGTATTGGAAGATTTACTAAGAATGTATGTAAAGGATCAGCCAAGTAAATGGGAAGATTATTTACACCTAGTATAATTTTCTTACAATAATAATTATCAAGCTTCAGCCATATTTAGTCCTTTTGAAATTTTGTATGGAAGGAAATGTAACACTCCTATCTCTTGGAGTAATCCGGTGGACAGGTTAGTATTATGTCCTGAATTATTGAAAGAAATGGAAGAAATTGTAAAGAAGGTACAAGGTAATATGAAAATTGATCAAGATTGATAGAAAAGTCAAGCAGACCTTAAAAGAACTCGAAAAGAGTTTCAGGTAGGTGAACATGTGTTCATCAAGGTGAGAGCCAAAAAGAGTTCTTTGAGGTTGGGTAGTTGTTCCAAACTAGCACCTCGTTATTGTATTCCTTTTGAAATATTGTCCAAGATTGGACAGGTAGGCTATTAGTTAGCCTTACCACCGAATTTAAGAGTTCACAATGTTTTTCACATTTCTGTATTAAAGAAATATGTGCATGATGATACTCATGTTATTAACTAGAATGATGTATAGGTGGAACCTGAAGGAGATTTTCTGGTGGAACCGGACTGTATCCTCGAGCAGAGGGAGATTACACTTCAGGATCGCACCATTGGTCAAGTGAAGGTGCAATGGAAGCACCTTAGTCCAGAGGAAGCCACCTGGGAATTGAAAAGTCATATGCGGGATGCATATCCAATTTTGTTCTAGGGGAATTCTGAGGATGAGGAATAAATAACATTGAGGACGATGTTATAATTTAAGGGGGTGTGTATGTCACATGCCCCAATTTACAAAAACATTTTTTTATTATTGAGGAACATTGTGTTAAATTTTATGCTAAGTTGTAATTGATGACCCATTGAGATCAATAATATTTAATGTAAATTTAGAATATTTTATTTATAAATAAATAAATGAGGAGATAACAGGTTAGGAGAGCTGTAAAAAGAGTGTTTACTGGTCAAATTGGTGGAGGAGACTGGGTGGAGAGCAAACCGATATGTGGCAGCATCCTCAAACCACTTTCAACTATTGAAGGTGACAACCTCCCTATATTTGTGGTCACGATTCCCCAAGAAAGTGGAATCAGAGCAGGTGGCTCAATTAATGAAAAATGACCCAGAAAGACCTAGGCATCTCTATAAAATTTCCCATTGAAGAGAGTTGACGTTGTTCATTCTAGAGAAGTGATCATTCAGGGTGAATGAATTTACTTCAGAGAAATTCAATGGAGGGGAATTTGGAAAGTGTTTGAGGGGATAACTGCTGAGATTGATTTGGTGCAGCTTTTAAGCTAAAGATCATACTACTGAGAGCAGATTGTTTTACTGAAGTATTTGAATCAGTCACGTGACTGAGGTTTCTACAGTTGCATTCTCCACTCAGTTCTCAGCCAAGAATACCAGGAACAGGCTCAAGGTTTAGGAAGTGTTGTTTGAGCATTCTCTAGGAGATTGGTAGGGAGGATTGGCCTCCTTAAACTGTTGTCGTCTTGTCCTCAACAGGTTCTATTTTATTTTTACTGTCTTATTTAAGTGAATCCTAGGTTATCTATTACATGCTTTTTAAATTTTTCAGTTTAGAAATGAAAGGTAAAAAAAATCCGGCCAACAGGTCGTAGCAGAGGTTTTTCACTTACCTTACCCATGAACTAGGCCGGAGGTTGCAGCGGAGGTTTTTCACTTACCTCACCCACAAACCAGGCCCGAGGTAGCAGAGGAGGTTCAAAGGTTACTAAGGAGGTTCTAAGGTTGTAGAGGAAGAATCTCTTGTTCATTCAACGAAACCCTTCCTTGACACAACTAGAAAGCTAGGTTGTGAACGTGGAAAAACCCTTAAGTTGCACCAGACATAGATCAATTTCTTGTTTGCAACAATTTTTATAGTCTGGGTTCTTCCTACAAGCCGCTTTTTATTGGGTGGGCATCGGGCTTCAGCTCAAATTTAATGGTATCCTAGCTTTGGGGTTTTTCTATCCTCAAGGCTGTCCAACCCTTTCATCTCCAAAATATATGCAGAGGGACATTAGCAGATTGAGATCGAGACCCAGAAGTAAAGGTGAAGGTCAGTAATGCATCAGGAAAATCATAGGCTAAGGTAGCTTCCAGTATATTATTTTCCCATAGAGATGTCTTCAGTAATCCATCTACTTTCATTTAATCCATTAAATCATTTTCTAGTCAGGGTTTTAATGATAGATACAATCAATAAATTAGAGTGAGGGTTTTATTGATAGATACAGTCAGGTTTTGTGCATGTCCTCCCTCCTATAAACCCTGACGATCAACCCCACTTAGGGATCTATCCAACTCCTCTTTTCTTCCCTAGCTATGAATTTGTGATATCCTTCCCTACTGTATTATTTGAAACTTCCAGTACTTGCTCCAAAGTGTATATTATGGCTATCAATTTGTTTGAAAATTTTGTCTAGTTATGGTTTCTAGGATTTCTCATTATTACGGTCACTCCACTCATAGATGGGTCGTTGATTTTCTACTTCATCTTTGACCTTCAGTTTCAGGATTTTGTAATGTTCATAGTTTAGGTAGAAAAACATACAAAACAAGGAGGATGGGTATCTGAATTGCTCCATAGTAAGGATCTCTTCCAATTTGGTATGGATTGGTTGAGCTAGGTAACAACAAAGGTCAAATTTTTGGAGGCATGACACCAAAAATAGGGGTTAGGAAATTTAAGAAACCTAATATAGTGTCATATGCAGTACCATCACTATCATAACCTAATATGGTGCATATTAGGGATATAGATTTCTTGAAATTTTCAAAGAAAAATATTGTTTAATAAGGGGAAGGAGAGGTGGATATCATAAGCCCCCTTTCCAAGTGCTGAGATAAACAATGAATTCTTTCAAAGGATTTTAGTTACTAGTAATATGTTTCTAGGTTTTAATCATGGAGGGTTTATAGAGATGGGAGATTTGGAAATCATAGGTGGTAATGGTTTAGACCAGTAGTGGCTTGGGATCGAGCTTCTTGAATAATGCTATTTAGGTCAAATAATTGACCACAATATCAAACATGTCATCATCATGGTCATAGATGTCTTCATATCTAGCGAAACTAGGTTTTAGAGGCTTATTTTGGGATGATTATACCTTTGCAAGTAAAATTTGGATAAAAATTGGTAGGTTATAATAGAGGTGGAATATCTACTTAAGGTAAGAAAACCCTTTTATTGTTTATAGAAGGTAAAATATGGAAAAATGATTAGAATTGCAATTACCTGTATGGTAAAATATCATTAGGGTGTTGATACTTCTGTGTATAGGTGTTGACTGGAATGGTATAGATGATGAAGGGTTGCTTGTTCTTTTCTCATATATGGAGAAGTATTAACACATGAATTCAAATTTTCCTTCTTTCAATAGTCAAACCATATTTAGAATTGGAAAACTAGAAAAGTTTCATTTTGTGCGCCTAAATGACATCATATGGTATCATAGTACCCCACCTAACACTTCAAATTTTATAGTTGGTGGAAGTGGATGCCAACATGTCTTTATTTTCATGCATGGTGGACTTACTTATTGCCTTAGATTATTGGGAAGAAAAAAACTCTCATTTTCAAAGGAAGTAACAGCTTGGAGGCACAGTGGTATTCGAGAGGTATCTTTGGAGGAATAATAACACTCTTGCACTTCTTTAATTTTCTCTTACTGTCGACCATTGATATCATGGGCCTTCTCCAGATATTCTAGATCTCTCTTAGTATCCTAAATACTTCAACCCTAGGAAACTACCCCCGATCACATGTATCCTTGTTTTAGGTTCTCAATCGCTTTCATTTTCATCTCATGGCTCCTAGCTGATCGTCATCACACCAACTTCTCTATTATTTCTTTAAGAACCTATGTAGATTTTGAAGCTTTAGGATATTATCTCAAGGATTAATTCATGTATTTTCAGTTCTTTTGAATGTACCTTGTCTTATGAAGCTTTAGTATATCCTCTACACTATTTCATTAAATGTGGGATCTCTAGGTTGTACTGAGCCTCCAGGAATCATGTATTCTAGTTACCTTGTCTTGATATTTTCCTATTTGGAATTCCACTTCACTTTGTTCTGTAACCAGAAATTGGCGTCCCTTATGTAGCCATGACACCTTGTAAGCTGTTGGATGCTTGAATTTCCTAAGCTTCAACTTTTCCACCATTTTAGTGGACACCAAATTGTCGGTGCTTCCACTATCAACAACTACTTTGCAACATTTCTGTTGAACTTTTCATGTAGTTCAAAATAATGCATTCCTTTGTGAAGACTCTACCACCTCCTTCTCTAGTTTCAATATCACCTTGTTCATAAGAAGAGCCTCCCCAAACTCAGGTGCATTTTCTACCATAGGATCTTGTGCCTCTCCCTACTTTCCTTGTGCAACATAGTTTCCTCTTTGTCCTACATTTTCATTGTCAGTGAATTCATAGGACCGATGTCCTAGCTTGTTACATCTATAACACTGGTATCCTGACTCTCTTCCTCTACCTCTACCTCTATGGTAGGATCTTCCAACTCGTGTTTCATCTCCTTTCCCTATTTGAAATTGCTGGTTAGAACCACCAGATTCATCCTTGTAGGATGGAACTTTCTCCCTTCCAGTTGTTTGTCCCTTTCCCTTGGTAGATACTCTTCCTCTACCAAAGGTTTTCTTCCTATATATCTTCTCTTCTTCCCTTAGAGCATGTTGATAATCCCCTTCCATAGTGCTAGGAGATAACATACTAATCTCATCATGAATATTTGTTCTCAACCCATTGATGTATCTAGTTGTCTTCTCATAGGTATCTTCATTGTAACCTTCTCTTAATTTTACCCTCTAAAACGCTTATGTGTACTCTCTAACGGTTCGTGAACTTTTCCTAAGGTTCTGCATCTATCTATATAGACTTAGCTGGTAGTCCTTGGGCAAGAATTTACCTCGCATCTTAGCAATCATCCTATCCCAACATTTTATTACTGACTTATTTTTCTTCCTCTCAGCCTGCACACTATCCCACCATAGTGTTGCATGGATTTTCAATCAAGTCATAGCTAGTTTTACCTTTTGTCCTCCTCTATCTCTTCATAATCAAAGTATCAATCTAACTCTCTTATCCATTCTATCAGCCCTTCTACTGACAAATTCCCATCATAAGTAGACAACGAGGTTTTTGGTCTAGAGATGGAACCTAACACATACCTTAACAACTTCATAGCAGGGTAATAGATAAATTCCTGTTGAACCAAAAAATGCTTGAAATAGAGGTGGAAAGATGCTCGCAGGAGGTGTTGAAATGTCAACATATCATTGAAATTCCCATGACATGTAAGGACATGCCTGCATAAGTATGAAAGAACCCACATATGAAGACTATATGCATGTTTCATGTAAGGACATGCCCACATAATGATTGTATCAACAATAATGTAGTAAATTCATAAAAGGTAAGAATGCATCAATGACAACATCACAATGATGCTTCACTTTATTTCCTTTTCTCAACAGGTTGCGGACATTTTTCCAAATCAACTACTTATCTAATTTGGAGAATTGATGTAAATGTATTTTGCAACTTAAATGTGGGAATATTTAACTAGCTGCGGTCATTATTAGTGCACCTATTATGCCATGATCAGGCCTATATAGTTGAAACAAATCAAGGACTTATGTAAATTCATCTTCATCCAAGTGCCCATACAATATAGTTCAAGAATATATTTATAAGCTCATCCTTCCCATAACAGCTTTACTTTAGCTTTACCTATCAAGTGTTTAACATTATTGTTGAAATGCTCATCACATGTAAGGACATGCCCTCATAATGAATGTATCAAGATTCATTTAGTAAATTCATAAAAGGTAAGCATGAATCAATGATAACATCACAATGATGCTTCACTTTATTTGATTTTCATTATATAACTACACTGCTCCCCCTATCAATATGTAGACTAATTGATCCCCATGGAACCTTGTTGGTCTTTTCATCTCAAGATATTTAATTTGGCTCACATATATCTTCAAAATTGATGAAAAGTAATATCTCACAAATGTATATTTCTTTAAACATGTTGTATCTAATTTATTTCTGCATTTTACTTCATCTATTGTTTTGGTTTCATGCAGGCATTTTTCAACTTTTCATGCATTTTTGCGGGCATTTGTCTGGACGTATGTGCATATGTTTGAGGCCTTCGGTAATTTTATAATGTAGCACAGTAATTTTATCAGTCCAATGGGACTTTTCAAACTGCTTGCAGGCATTTCTCCAAATCAACTGCTTATCCAATTTGGAAAATTGATTTAAATGTATTATGCAACTTAAATGTATTTACTTGCAGGCTGATTTTATGTAAGTGAATATGCAAATCACCTCCTACCTCCTCATAACTGGAACACTATAAACAATAAAGGTTTCAATGCAACATAATCAAGAAAATTATTAAGAGGGTGACTAACCCCCCCCCCCCCCCCCAACAAATTAAAAAAAAAAGACTCAAGCTCACCTACTTGCACTTGTGTCTCTTGTAATATTTATGTAAACTATCTGGGTCCTTTGACTGACCGATAAGGAAAAATAGTATCTGTACTTGTACTATAATTTGACTATCTGTATCTGATTTATTTGGAATCTATGGATCAATATTTGGGGCAGCAAGCTTCTCTACCTCGTCAATGTCTATTGGAGATTCCTGAGGCTTAGGGGACCTTACATCCTGATCAAATTTGACATCTTAACATACACATATATTATGTAGGGATTGAATGTAAACTTTGGAGGCATTATAATTGTTGTCATATCCCACATAAATTTCATTCAAACTAGAGGGTTCGAACCTGGACAATGTTTATAAGGGTAATGATGGAACCCCATCCTCCTCTCTTGGTACCATACTAGTCATATAGGATGGGTTCAATTTTGGACTTGTTGTGCTTACTGGTACCCTAAAAGGAATCTGATACATCCTATATATCCATCAATAGGCCATTCAAGGCATGGATATCCTATACAAGAATTGGATAAGCCATGTCTAGCCACAAGGTGCTCCCATGCACTCAACTAACAAGGAACTTGGTGCATCTAGTAGTTTCCCCGGTCATGCAAAATAATAGTAGGTAAAGTAGGTATCATTGTGAGAGAGACCACGTTTCAAAAGGGGTGCACCACTAGAGAAGAGAGACACTAGTCTTTAGCAAGAGTGCATAGCGCAGATCTTCCATGTGGATCTATATAAGTGTCCATGCATGCTCCACACAGGACTCGAAATTTATGTTGGTGGGTAACATATGGAGGTTGTTGAGCTGTTTGAGACTAGTTATTTTACACTAGAATTCACAGTAAAGATTGTACTTTAAATCTAGGCATACCTCTAGGCTCTTACAATGATGTTGGTAGGAAACTAGTATTAGAGACTAAATGTCCTCCTCGAAACAATATAGGATAGAATATATATTTCAATTGCATAGCTTATTTCTTATTAGTATAGGATTTATTTAAGTCTTGATAAATATTATTAGGAAGAAAAATGAGAAAATGGCACACATACATCCTGAAAGGATTGAGAAACATCCATCCAACCCAAATCTCCTACTTTCAATGGAATCCTTCTACCATATCTTACCTCCATTTTCCTACCTCATAAAACTTAACAAGTGCAATATTTCATCTGTATGTTATGTTACCTCGGAAGATGAAGTTTGAACTGTTCCTAGCCTAGAAGAAATTCCATTATCATGTTCAGCAATCAATAAATTAAGTTTGAACACTCAATATTTCATTAGATGGGATAGATTCAGAATGTCTGATAATGGTAGCATCTCCATTGGATGGCATCAAAGGACTAAACACTATGCTCCAAGGTATGAATCAACCCTCACAAAATCACCTTTTGGGCTGCCAAAACATAAAACTTTAGAGAATACTTTATTATATATTTCACCATTTAGATCTGCAAGAATGAAAGTATTGTTTTCTTGTACAACTGAAATGAGATAGGGACCGATCCAAAGATTATCAAACTTTCCATGTTTGCCTTTATTTTTTTTCTTTTAGCATCCCACTTGAGAACCAAGTCTCCTAGCTAGAAATACCTTTCTATAGCCTTCTTATCAAGATTATTTTTCATTTTCTTCTGATGCACTAGCAATTTCAAACTGACTTGTTCCCTTTCTTGTTGCACTTCTATCAATTCATACATCCTCCTAACCAAATCATTTGACTCTGTTTCATTTGGGATCAATTTGAGCACAAGTAGTTCCAATTGGATGGGAATACCTGCTTCTTTTCCATAAACCAATTGAAAAGGAGAGGTTCTAATGGATATTTTGACACTTAATCTCATCCCAGAGATGATACCTCAAATTTACATGCAATTTTTTTTTGTTTACTGACAACATCTTTTTTATTATCCTAAGTAGGATTATTTTTTATGATTCGGTCAATCCATTTCCCCATGGATACTATGGGGTGGAATGAACTAGATCTGTATGAACATATTGATGATTGTATTGTGCATGATTTTATTTCATTGATATTATGTAAAACTAATCATGAAATTTTTTTTTCAATCAAATATGTGTAGGTGGAATAAGATGCCTTGAATGTGGTAGTATGATATTGTTCCATATAAATTTTCCTGTGTATACTGCACACATTGAATTGTCGTATATCATGGTCAGATGGAGGCCATATGAGTATGTTAAATAATTGGGTGGAGGTCTCTCTGTACAAAGAAAGAATATGTATGCAAGTGGTGAAATACAGTGTATGTCATGATATATTTTCACAGTGTACAGTATTTGTGGCAGTGTGATATTGTATTCATTTTTTACCATGTTTCTAGGAAAATGAATGTTGTACACCGAGAGAATATATCGCTACATACACTGAGAATAACTCAAGAATCTTGGATAGCTTGGAGGCAGTATATTGATCCATGGAAAAGATCAGAAATACTTGTTCTTTGAGCAGAAGCGATAGTGTATAGGTCTATACTCTATTAAGATCAATCTTATTTTAGGTTCAAGCTCTAGAAGTTTTAAATGTTTGTTCTCTTTTTAATGTTTATTATTTATGTTTATTATTTTTAATGTTTATTAATATTTTAATATTTATTATTACTTTAATGTTTATTATTTCTATTTGCGTGGTTTCTTGTAGTTTTTGGGAATTTTGTTTTTGGGAGATATGAGTATTAAAATAATTAATATACCTATATTTGTGTTTTTTACAATTTATATGTGAAATGTTTGTTCACTTTGTTGCATAGATTATTTTTTAATATGTGTGGCATCTTCTCAGGAGTATGGTTATCCTCAAGGGGCTGCCCATACCTTGCTGAGTTAACCTGAGGAAGATGAGATGACCACATGAGCTTCCTTATCCAATGATGGTGATTATGAGCTTCCACTCTTTGCATGAGACACATGAGACCTATGATCACATACAGTTGAGAAGGCCGGGAAACCTACCCTCACGTTGACTTGATGTCCAAACTGTCTTGTCCTTTTTTCCATGTCATCATCCTTTGTGATCAACCTTTATAATCCTTTTTGCAATGTCATCATCCTATGTCATCAACATCTTTTTCATTTACTGGTGTACCTATCATCTCCATCCAAGTCATTGTACAATATAGTTGAATAATATATTTATAAGTTGAGGATTCCCATAACAAATTTACTTTAGTTGTACCTTTCAAGTGTTTAAGTTTATCATTGAAATGACCTTAACATCTAAGGACATGCCCGCATAATGAATGTATCATCATTCATCTAGTAAATTCCTAAAAGGTAAGCATGCATGAATGAAAACATCACAATGCTACTTCACTTTCTTGAATTTTCTTTATGTAACCATACTGCTCCCCCTATCAATATGTAGACTAATTCCCCCACCTAAAACCTTGCTGGTGTGTTCATCTCAAGATATTTATTTCTGCATTTTACTTCATCTAATTTCTGTAAACATATTATAGCTAATTTATTCCTGCATTTTACTTCATCTATTGCTATGGATTCTTGCAAGCATTTTTCAACCTTTTGTGCATTTCTGTGGGAATTTGTCTGGACATGCGTGCATATGTGTGAATCCTGTAGGAATTTTATAAGGTAGCATGGGAATTTTATCATCCCAACCAGCATTTACAAACTGGCTGCAGGGCATTTCTCAACATCCTCCAGACATTTTCCCAAATCAACTGCTTATCCGAATTGGAGAATTGATGTAAGTGTATTATGAAACTTAAATGTGTGCATATTTAACTAGTTGCAGGAATTTTTACAAGCTGTGAGAATTTTTAATCTATTGCCATGTGGGCATTTTTAACTAGATGGGGGAGTTTTTACTCTTAAGAGTGGGCATACTTGATGCTTGAGGATATTATTGAGGCCTGATTGGCATTTGTCGACTCCAATTGCTAGCATATTAGCGACCCTGCGTGAATTTTAATGAAATCTCCTTCACTCATGCTAGCATTTTTCTTATGTCTACGTGCATTTTTCTGAGCATTTCTTGTTAGTATTGCATTATACATCAAATACTAAGATAAAATTCCCGTGGCTAGTTAAACATGCCGACAAGGCAATTTGGAACCTTTTGTGCATTTCTATGGGAATTCTTTACATTAGTAGGAAGGATGAGCCAAAAAATGTTTTGAATACTTGTTCTATACTTTGCAAGACCTGTCCACAATAGCTTCTTTCTGCATTCTTGCATGCCTGCGTTTTCCTTAAGAGCCCTCGTTAGGTGCCATCCACCATATCGCTTCCTTATATGACATTTTTTGGAGTACTTTGTTGTTGTTTTTTATTTTTTGTTGGTTGTACTGTTGTGTTGATACTATTTTTATTTGTGAGTGTTGGATGATCTAATTTACATTCATTTGCAGTTCTGGGTTCTCTCCTTTGACAAGTATGTTGTTCTAGTTGAGTCTTATGCAAGTATCCTAACACTAAGAGGTTGAAGACTGTTTAGAAGCATATTTTTTGAGGATAAGGGAGCTTTTCCCTAACATCTTATGTTGAGTTTATAATTGGTTCAGCTCTGTTATATCATTCTAGTGTTATGTAATGTTTTCTTTCATTAACAACTTAGTTCTGATATAGATCACTACTCTTATTACTATTATTGTTTTAAGTACTTTAATGTTTATTGTAACTTATTGTTTCTGGGACATGTTGGACATGAAGGATATTGAAGTATGGTTTTTCTATGTTGGACATGCTTGTCTCATTGTTTCAGCTTTGACTTTGAATATTTGAGAAAAATAATTATAAAATACAAATGAGCTGAATCTACCTGAGAGTTTGCATCTTTTCTCCAAATGAGCTGAAATGTGCATTGGACATTTTTTGGATCTTGTGTCTTTAGAGTGGCGCCCTCTATATTCCAATGAATTGAAAGACTGATAAGGTACTGCTCCTGGTATAGGACTAGGATGGGGTGCTATTGAGGTAAGTAATTTTGAATTTCCTCATATTGAATGCCTTTGAGCCTAAATTTTTGGTGAATTTTCGAATATGGAGTGTAACATTTATTTTCATTTTTTTCACTAAGTTTCCTTCCTCTACTCTTCAGGTATTTCTAAAAAGGGTCAAAGTATTAAGGATATGAATACTTCCTTTTATTCCTTCAAAATCTCATTGGTCATGACTGATTACACAACTTCTAGAATGTCAACACTAATACATTTAGGCGTATTTTTCCACAAAATATTTCCTCGTTTTGAACATTCATGGATTAATACTTCATTTTTTTTTATCATGGCGGAAAAACCGTGGCAATATTGATGTGTTTTAATTTTCAACAAACATTTGTCTCTATATCAATGATATATGGCTATCTTTGTGCACCCTCCAAACCAATGCCAGCTTTCAATCACTCTTGGTTGTTTAGGTGTGGGTTAACTCATGCATTTTCGTCCACATCTACCTAAGAATATCTCGCTATTTGCATAAAAGAGTAAACTTGTTCTGGGTGAGAAATGAATTCCAGCCCTCCCTCGGTTCATATTCTTGGTTCATATTGAATCTAGCAAGCATGAAGCTGGCACTGAACGTCAAAGAAAAAGATTGCTTCCGTCTTATGTCCAATCATAGAGAGAAATCCTGAAATGGAAACCCTCAATAATAATAAAATAGATTTGATTTTTTTCCTCGACTGTTGCATCTTTTTTCTTGGATCTGGGTCTGACTGGCTATGTGTGGTATAATATTTTATGTATATGATAGAAACCGCCTATACCCCCGGCTTAGGCCATCCATGTGCCCTTATATTTTGCATAGAGATGTTTACACTTGTTCATATATGATGTTGCCATGGATAAATAGTAATTTCCATGAAACTAACTACCTCATTGCAGCTATCTCTTCTACTAAAACCTAGTTACCTATATGATGTCAACATAAATAATTTTACCTTTTATATTGCCAGTTTACAGCTCCTTTGCAGGAGCATTCCAAGCTGTATCACTCAGCACATTTGTTATAGTTTTGACAAGGTTCTTGGTGATTTATTGAGCGTGGATTTCTTTATCAACCATATCCAAAACTAGAGAGATTAGTCATACTCTACAACAATCATCTGGCCGTAAATTCATAAAAGATAAGCATGCATCCTTTTTTGGGGGATACAAACTCACATTGAGGTTCAAAATAACAATTGTATTCTTCAGGTCATGTACCTTACGAATGAATTTAACAACCCTGCAACTCACTCATTTTATTTAAACCAGAGTAATTACAAAAAGAGGGTCCAGTCAACAATGACTCTAACCAATTCATTTTTTTTTATAGACCTGATGCTCCACTAAGCTATTGGCCATTGACACAGTGTTAATTAATTTCCATAGTAGAAGGACAACTTTATGATTGGACCATTTGGGCCATCTAGTGTTCCAATGCCCAAACTATCAAGGTCTCCTTGTGAGTAAGTTAAAGGCCATTGCACAACATTTGTTGGGATCAATGAAAATTCAGTCTGTTGGACACAATCATCACTGAGAGGGGGGGGGGTGAATGAGTGAGCTAAGCCTTGAAATCAATTTCAACATCTTTTTCTTCCAATCTTATCATGCCCACAACCATCTCTTCCATCAAGTTTGCTTGTCTATTGTCATGTCACCGTCTCCTTCTCATCTTTGCACCAAATTTTTGTCTTTCCCAAATCATCTTCAAATGACCACAGAATGGGTCATATGACTCTCTAGATGTTCCATACTTGTCATGCTTGCTTGTCAATGTCATTATGCATGTCCTTAGTCATCTTTTTCCTTCATGTCTTGTTCAAATTACACCTTTCCATGTCATCATGCTTAGACACCTCTTGAAATCTATGTCTGTTATTTATTGTTTTAAAGAAATAATCAATTAAAACTTCTTCTAAAAATTAATCTATCCAATAGTAAGATGTGTCTCTTCAAAACTCTGTCTTAATTCTTTTTCTTAAGTTTCTATTCATTTTTCTAAATACATTCCTGTAGCTTCTTATTTAATAAACTCTGTTTATTGTTTTTCACTAACTTTTTAGGTCCATCCTTTGCAAATATGACCATCATAATGTAAACTGAAAGTATGGTTGGATAGCCACCTCAACAAGGATCAGATCCATGTCACCTTTTGAACTTTTTGGTACACACGCATTATCTGGAGATCATTTGAAAATGGGCTTCCAAACTATTTAATTTAACACTTAGACAAAATTGTTTTTAACTTCATGTAAAAACAATTTTTCTTCTACTTTGGCATATTGATTTCTCCCTCATGTGGTCACCATAAGGAAACCTACCAGCATGGCTAGATAGCGATTTCAACAATGAACAAGACCATATCACAAGATAAATCTGTTGACACACACACAACCTCTGGCAAGCATTTAAAAGTAGCTTCTCAACCTCTTCTGAACATTAAAACATATTTCTTCCCATTTTGGAAGACTCCTATTTCACACATGTGAACACTCTATGGAGATCTGAAGTCAGGAGCAGATGGACAACTTACTAACGAATGGATTCATGGCATTTGATAAACTTACTTGCACAAAGACAGCCCTTGGTGGGCATTTCCAACTGACCTCTCAAACTCTTGTTTTTAACACGATCAATTTTCTTTTGTTCTCATTATGCAAAATATTATTTTTCCTATTTTTGGCAGATTGACATTTTAAATATGAGACCATCATAAGACAACCTGAAGGTATGGATGGATATTTAGTTCACCAGGGAACATGACTATGCTACTTGATGAATTTTATCATAAAAATAACCCCTCCTTGCAGGAATTTCAAAATGAATTTTCAATTTCCCGAATCTAACACAACCAATTTTCTTGTGTTCTTAAAATGCAAAATAATATTTTTCTTACTTTTGGCAGATTTATATCTTTGTTGAAAAACACTCCACGGGATAACTGAGACCAGGGTTAGATGCACCCATCAACAATATATAGCCTAACATTTTCATATTATTTTTCTTATCATCTTACAAGATAGGGTTGGCATTTCCTTGAGGCCACTGAGGCAGTTTTTCCAGTACTGGAATAGTGCAAAATAGCCTGAAACTCTATTTTGGAAGACCATTATCGTTGTCATCAAATATCTTCTTTGAGAACTGAGACCATGGTGATATAGCCTCTTCAACAAGCTGTAGGATGATAGGTTCAGATAATTTTTATCATATACGTATAAGGTACGACGGGCATTTTCCCAAGGCCACATGAGCCATTTTTTCCAACACTCGGACAATTTTCTTAGTCTGGTCCAATCTGCCTAAAACATTCTTTTGGAAAGTTCATAACTTCTTCCTCAACTACTTCCAAGATAGTTTGAAGACATGATCAGTAGGACAAATATCAATCTACAACACCCCCATATGGTGCGGTCATTTTCTTCAACATGCAATTTGTGGTGGGAATTTTCTTAAGGCTACCTGAGCCAGTTTTCCAACACTTAGTCATTTTCAGGACTTTCATAAAAATTTATTCTAAAACCTCATTTTCGCAGATTCAACTTTTTCTTCAGACATGCTTAAGGAGAAATAATACCATGGTATGGTAGACAAGCCAACAAACTACAAGACCCCCATGTGCCGCGGGCATTTAGTCTAGCCCGCAATTTAATGCGGGCATATTTCTAAGGCTACTTAGCCATGTCATCATGCTTAGACACCTCTTCAAATCTTTGTTTGTTATTTATTCAATTTAATGAAATAATCAATTAAAAATTCTTCTAAACATTGCATCTCTCCAATAGTAAGATGTGTCCTTCAAAACTCTATCTCAATTCTTTTCATTAAATTTCTGTTTATTTTTCTAAATACATTCTTGTAGCTTCTTATTTAATAAACTCTATTTATTATTTTTCTCTAACTTTGCAAGTCCATCTTTTGCATATATGATCATAATGCAAACTGAAAGTATTGATGGATAGCCACCTCAACAAGGATCAGATCCATGTCTCCTTTTGAACTTTTTGATACACACGCATTATCTGGAGATCATTTGAAAATAGGCTTCCAAACTATTTAATTTAGCACCTAGACAAAATTGTTTTTAACTTAATGTAAAAACAATTTTTCTTCTACTTTGGCAGTTTGATTTCTCCCTCATGTGGTCACCATAAGGAAACCTACAAGCATGGTTAGATAGCCATTTCAACAATTAACAAGACCATATCACAACATAAATCTGTTGACATGGACACAACCTCTGGCAAGAATTTAAAAATAGCTTCTCAACCTCTTTTGAACATCAAAACATATTTCTTCCCATTTTGCCAGACTCCTGTTTCACATGTGTGAACATTCTATGGAGACCTGAAGTCAGGAGCAGATGGACAACTTACTAAAGAATGGATCCATGACATTTGATAAATTTACTTGCAAAAAGACAGCCCTTGGCGGGCATTTCCAACTGGCCTCTCCAACTCCTGTTTTTAACACTTGGTCAGTTTTCTTTTGTTCTCATTATGCAAAATATTATTTTTCCTATTTTTGGCAGATTGATATTTTGCATATGAGACCATCATAAGACAACCTGAAGGTATGGATGGATATTCACTTCACCAAGTAACATGACTACGCTACCTCATTAATTTTATCATAAAAATGACCCCTCCTTGCAGGAATTTTAAAATGCATTTTTAATTTCCCGAATCTAACACAACCAATTTTCTTGTGTTCTTAAAATGCAAAATAATATTTTTCTTACTTTTGGCAGATTTATATATTTGTTGAAAAACACTCCACAGGATAACTGAGACCAGGGTTAGATGCACCCATCAGCAAGCTATAGCTAAACACTTTCATATTATTTTTCTCATCATCCTACAAGATAGGACGGGCATTTCCCTGATGCCACTGAGGCAGTTTTGTCAGTACCGGAATAGTGCAAAACAGCCTGAAACTATGTTTTGGAAGACCATTAGCTTTGTCATAAAAAATATTCTTCGAGAACTGAGACCATGGTGAGATAGCCTCTTCAACAATATGTAGGATGATAGCTTCATATAATTTTTATCATACACCTATAAGGTATGGCGGGCATTTTCCCAAGGCCAAATGAGCCATTTTTTCCAACACTTGGACAATTTTCTTAGTCTGGTCCAATCTTCCTAAAACGTTGTTTTGGTAGGTTCATAACTTCTCCCTCGGCTACTTCCAAGACAGTATGAAGACATGATTAGGTAGGAAAAATATCAATCTACAAGACCCCCATATGGTGCGGGCATTTTCTTCAACACACAATTTGTGGTGGGCATTTTCTTAAGGCTTCCTAAGTGAATTTTCCAACACTTAGTCATTTTCAGGACTTTCTCCAAACTTTAATCCAAAACCTCATTTTGGCAGATCCAACTTTTTCTTCAAACATGCTTAACGAGAAATAATACCATGGTACGGTAGACAAACCAACACACTACAAGACCCCCATGCGCTGTGGGCATTTACTCTAACCCATAATTTAGGGCAAGCATATTTCTAAGGCTACTTAGCCATGTCATCATGCTTAGACACCTCTTCGAATCTTGGTTTGTTATTTATTGTTTTAATGAAATAATCAATTAAAACTTCTTCTAAACATTGTATCTCTCCAATAGTAAGATGTCTCTCTTCATAACTCTATCTCAATTCTTTTTATTAAATTTCTGTTTATTTTTCTAAATACATTCCTGTAGCTTCTTATTTTATAAACTCTGTTTATTATTTTTCACTAACTTTGCAAGTCCATATTTTGCATATATGACCATCATAATGCAAACTAAAAGTATGGATGGATAGCCACCTCAACAAGGATCAAATCCATGTCACCTTTTCAACTTTTTGATACACACTCATTATCTGGATATCATTTGAAAATAGGCTTCCAAACTGTTTAATTTAACATTTAGAAAAAATTGTTTTTAACTTCATGTAAAAACATTTTTTCTTCTACTTTGGAAGATTGATTTCTCCCTCATCCGGTCACTATAAGGAAACCTACAAGCATGGCTAGATATCCATTTCAACAATGAACAAGACCATATCATAAGATAAATCTGTTGACACGCACAACCTCTAGCAAGCATTTAAAAATAGCTTCTCAACCTCTTTTGAATATCAAAACATATTTCTTCCCATTTTGGCAGACTCATATTTCACACGTGTGAACATTCTATCGAGACCTGAAGTCAGGAGCAGATGGAAAACTTACCAAAGAATGGATCCATGACATTTGATAAATTTACTTGCACAAAGACAGCCCTTGGCAACCATTTCCAACTAACCTCTCCAACTCCTGTTTTTAACACTTGGTCAATTTTCTTTTGTTCTCATTATGCAAAATAATATTTTTCCTATTTTTGACAGATTGATATTTTGCATATGAGACCATCATAAGACAACCTGGAGGTATGGATGGGTATTTAGTTCACCAAGGAACATGACTATGCTACCTGATGAATTTTATCATAAAAATAGCCCTTCCTTGCGGGAATTTCAAAATTCATTTTCAATTTCTTGAATCTAACGCAACCAATTTTCTTGTGTTCTTAAAATGCAAAATAATATTTCTCTTACTTTTGGCAGATTTATATATTTGTTGAAAAACACTCCACAAGATAACTAAGACCAGGGTTAGATGCACCCATCAACAAGCTATAGCAAAACACTTTAATATTATTTTTCTCATCATCCTACGAGATAGGGAGGGCATTTCCCTGAGGCCACTGAAGCAGTTTTGCCAGTACTGGAATAGTGCAAAACAACCTGAAACTCTGTTTTGGCAGACCATTATCTTTGTCATCAAACATCTTCTTTGAGAACTGAGACCATGGTGAGATAGCCTCTTCAACAATATGTAGTACGATAGCTTCATATAATTTTTATCACACACCTATAAGGTACGGCGGGAATTTTCCCAAGGCCACATGAGCCATTTTTTCCAACACTTGCACAATTTTCCTAGTCTGGTCCAATCTGCCTAAAACGTTGTTTTGGCAGGTTCATAACTTCTTCCTCAGCTACTTCCAAGATAATTTGAAGACATGATTAGGTAGGACAAGTATCAATCTACAAGACCCCCATATGGTGCAGGCATTTTCTTCAACACACAATTTGTGGTGGGAATTTTCTTAAGACTGCCTGAGCCAATTTTCCAACACTTAGTCATTTTTAGGACTTTCTTCAAACTTTATTCTAAAACCTCATTTTTCCAGATTCAACTTTTTCTTTAGACATTCTTAACGAGAAATAATACCATGGTACGGTAGACAAACCAACACACTACAAGACCCCCATGTGCTGCGAGCATTTACTCTAACTCATCATTTAGGACAGGCATATTTCTAAGGCTACTTAGCCATGTCATCATGCTTAGACACCTCTTCGAATCTTGGTTTGTTATTTATTGTTCAAATGAAATGATCAATTAAACCTTCTTCTAAAAATTGTATCTCTCCAATAGTAAGTTGTGTCTCTTCAAAACTCTATCTCAATTCTTTTTATTAAATTTCTGTTTATTTTTGTAAATACATTCCTATAACTTCTTATTTAATAAACTTTGTTTATTATTTTTCACTAACTTTGCAGGTCCATCTTTTGCATATATGACCATCATAATGCAAACTAAAAGTATGGATGGATATCCACCTCAACAAGGATCATATCCATGTCACATTTTGAACTTTTTGATACACACGCATTATCTAGAGATCATTTGAAAATAGGCTTCCAAACTGTTTAATTTAACATTTAGACAATTGTTTTTAACTTCATGTAAAAACATTTTTTCTTCTACTTTGGAAGATTGATTTCTCCCTCGTCTGGTCACCATAAGGAAACCTACAAGCATGGCTAGATAGCCATTTCAACAATGAACAAGACCATATCACAAGATAAATCCGTTGACACACACACAACCTCTAGCAAGCATTTAAAAATAGCTTCTCAACCTCTTTTGAACATAAAAACATATTTCTTCCCATTTTGGTAGACTCCTATTTCACACATGTGAACATTCTATCGAGATCTGAAGTCAGGAGCATATGGAAAACTTACCAAAGAATGGATCCATGACATTTGATAAATTTACTTGCACAAAGACAGCCCTTGGCAGGCATTTCCAATTGACCTCTCAAACTCCTATTTTTAACACTTGGTCAATTTTCTTTTGTTCTCATTATGCAAGATATTATTTTTCCTATTTTTGGTAGATTGATATTTTGCATACGAGACCATCATAAGACAACCTAAAGGTATGGATGGATATTCAGTTCACCAAGGAACATGACTATGCTACTTGATGAATTTTATCATAAAAATAACCCCTCCTTGCGGTATTTTTCATTTGCCTTTCAATTTCCCGAATCTAACACAACCAATTTTCTTGTGTTCTTAAAATGAAAAATAATATTTTTCTTAATTTTGGTAGATTTATATCTTTGTTGAAAAACACTCCACGGGATAACTGAGACCAGGGTTAGATGCACCCATAAACAAGCTATAGCCTATCACTTTCATATTATTTTTCTCATCATCCTACGAGATAGGGAGGGCATTTCATTGAGGCTACTGACGTAGTTTTTCCAGTACTAGAATAGTGCAAAAGAGTCTGAAACTTTGTTTTGGCAGACCATTATCTTTGTCATCAATATCTTCTTTGAGAACTGACACCATGGTGAGATAGCCTCTTCAACAAGCTGTAGGATGATAGCTTCATATAATTTTTATCATACACCTATAAGGTATGATGAGCATTTTCCTGGGGCCACATGAGCTATTTTTTCGAACACTTGGACAATTTTCTTAGTCTCGTCCAATCTTCCTAAAACATTGTTTTGGAAGGTTCATAAATTCTTCCTCAACTACTTCCAAGACAGTCTAAAGGCATGATCAGGTAGGACAAATATCAATCTACAAGACACCCATATGGTGCAGGCATTTTCTTCAACACACAATTTGTGGTGGGCATTTTCGTAAGGCTACCTGAGCTAGTTTTCCAACACTTAGTCATTTTCAGGACTTTCTCCAAAATTTATTCTAAAACCTCATTTTGGCATATTCAACTTTTTCTTCAGACATGCTTGAGGAGAAATAATACCATGGTATAGTAGACAAACCAATAGACTACAAGACCCCATGTGCTGCAGGCATTTACTCTAACCCATAATTTAGGGCGGGCATATTTCTAAGGCTACTTAGCCATGTCATCATGCTTAGACACCTCTTCGAATCTCGGTTTGTTATTTATTGTTTTAATGAAATAATCAATTAAAAATTCTTCTAAACATTGCATCTCTCGAATAGTAAGATCTGTCTCTTCAAAACTCTGTCTGAATTATTTTTATTAAATTTCTGTTTATTTTTCTAAATATATTCTTGTACCTTCTTATTTTATAAACTATGTTTATTATTTTTCACTAAATTTGCAGGTCCATCTTTTGCATATATGACCATCATAATGCAAACTGAAAGTATGGATGGATAGCCACCTCAACAAGGATCAGATCCATGTCACCTTTTGAACTTTTTGATACACACACATTATCTAGAGATCATTTCAAAATAGGATTCCAAATTGTTTAATTTAACACTTGGACAAAAAAAAATTTAACTTCATGTAAAAATAATTTTTCTTCTACTTTGGCAGATTGATTTCTCCCTCATGTGGTCACCATAAGGAAACCTACAAGCATGGCTAGATATCCATTTCAATAATGAACAAGACCATATCACAAGATAAATCTGTTGACACACACACTACCTCTAGAAAGCATTTAAAAATAGCTTCTCAACCTCTTTTGAACATCAAAACATATTTCTTCCCATTCTGGCAGAATCCTATTTCACACATGTGAACACTCTGTGGACACCTGAAGTCAGGAGCAGATGGACCAAAGAATGGATCCCTGACATTTGATAAATTTACTTGCACAAAGACATCCCTTGGAGGGCATTTCTAACTGACCTATCAAACTCCTATTTTTAACACTTGGTCAATTTTATTTTGTTCTCATTATGCAAAATATTATTTTTCCTATTTTTGGCAGATTGATATTTTGCATATCAGACCATCATAAGACAAACCTCAAGGTATGGCTAGATATTCAATTCACCAAGGAACATGACTATGCTACCTGATGAATTTTATCATCAAAATAATCCCTCCTTGTGGGAATTTCAAAATTCCTTTTCAATTTCCCGAATCTAACACAACCAATTTTCTTGTGTTCTTAAAATGAAAAATAATATTTTTCTTACTTTTGGGAGATTTTTATCTTTTTCATAAAACACTCCACAAGATAACTGAGACCATGGTTAGATGCACCCATAAAAAATCAATAGCCTAAAACTTTCATATTATTTTTCTCATCATCCTACGAGATAGGGCGAGCATTTCCCTGAGGCCACTGAGGCAGTTTTTCCAGTACTGGAATATTGCAAAGTAGCCTGAAACTCTGTTTTGGCAGACCATTATCTTTGTCATCAAGCCTCTTCTTTGAGAAATGAGACCATGGTGAGATAGCCTCTTAAACAAGATGTAGGATGATAGCTTCAGATAATTTTTATCATACACCTATAAGGTACGGAGGGCATTTTCCCAAGGTCACATGAGCCAATTTTTCCAACACTGGGACAATTTTCTTAGTCTGGTCCAAACTGCCTAAAACATTGTTTTGGTAGGTTCATAACTTCTTCCTCAGCTACTTCCAAGACTATCTGAAGAGATGATCAGGTAGGACAAATATCAATCTACAAGACCCCCATATGGTGCAGGTATTTCCTTCAACAAACAATTTGTGGTGGTCATTTTCTTAAGGTTACTTGAGCCAGTTTTCCAGCACTTGGTCATTTTCAGGACTTTCTCCAAAATTTATTTTGAAGCCTCATTTTGGCAGATTCATAACTTTGTCTTTAGACATGCTTAAGGAGAAATAATACCATGGTTATGTAGAAATCCAACACACTACAAGACCCCCATGTGTTGCGGGAATTTACTCTAACTCGTAATTTAGGGTAGACATCTTTCTGAGGCTACTTCGCCATTTTTGCTTGCTCTGGCACAAACCCTTGCTTTGCCAGGTCCATAACTTCTTCCTTAGGCACTTTTAGGACAAACTGAAGACATGATCAATTAGGAAAAACAACAATCTATAGGACCCCTATGTGGTGTGGGAATTTATATTCTCCTATAAAATATGGCATGCATTTATTTTCTCTTAGAGTAGTTTTGACTACTTTTTCATACTTAGTCAATTTCCAAAGTTTCACAAAGTTGGCAGGTTGACATCTTCCTCCTTAAAGACTCTCTGGTGAGGCAAGTGACATGGTTGTATGTTCCATACAACACTCTAAAGACTCACATTCTCAATACAATTTTCACATCATCCTATGAGGCATGGAGGGAATTTCCCTAAGGCCACTTGGGTAGATTTAACACCAATTCCATACTTAGACCTGTTTCTTAATTTGGTCTAATCTGCCTAAAAAACCCTTTTGGCAGGTCCATAAATTTTTCTTCATCGACTTCTAGGACAATCTAAAGACATGGTCAAGTACGCTGAAGACCAATCTAAAAGACCCCCATGTGCTGCAGGAATTCACCCTAACCCATAATTTAGGGTGGGCATCTTTCTTAGGCTACTTAGCCATTTTTGCATCCCAAGTGATTCAAACATTTACATGGAATTAGTGAGGTAAACCATGTACATATGATTTATCAATTCCAGTTCTTTTTATGGGGATTACTCAAGAGTTGGTAGAGGAGGAGAGACTAAAATAAAGGTTGAGAATGAAGAACATGTAAGGGTGATGGAAGATGAGATTGGGAAAAAGCCCATTTAGAAAGACATTGATGCACTTGTTTTGTTAATCAGAACATATCCATAACCATTAGGAGTATTGGTTTTTTGTATTGCATGTTCTTTGGGATATTTAATTTTTTGAAGGGAAATGTGTGTTTCCTATCACGCTAAAGTGATTAGAGTAGTTGATAACTACTTGCAACATTATCTGATTGCATAATATGAAATTAGGGGTGAAAGTAGGCTCATTGGGTACTAAATCTTATTTCTGTCTAGAGTTGTTTTGAGAAGAGATCAACTATTAGAACTTCTATGTTACAAGGCCAAAAGAGATCAAGCATAAAAGGCCTAACATTAATAACAAACTGAAAAGATGATCTTTGTCCAGTGCCAACGTATCCACCTAAAACTAGTGTACTTATAACATTGTACATCCCTGGGAGATTTAAAATTGTTGATCCTTGTTGTGACCACTTGATCATTGCCATAACCAATGATTTAAATAAACAACATAAAAGTAAATAAATTGGAAGAATAACTTGTCCATGACATTTTACCTTACCTGTTTTGAAATGAACTTTTCTGCATGTTATTAAAAGCATTGTATTATTATCTCTCCAGCTAAATAAGTTTTTTAGGATCCACATTTCCATTAATGGAAAAAAAAAGTTGAAAATACCATCACAAAGATAATTGATATGTTTTTCCATATGGACACAGTTCATGAGTAACTAGCCATTCAATTTCAAACTCCACCTAATCCCTAAGCATCGTCTTCACCATAATAAACCTAAGTATTAGAAGACTCGAAAATTTATTTTTCAAACTTTAGTCTTGAGTTTACTAACATCAAGATTTCAAATGAAAGGGATTGATAGGGATTCTCACTTCTCTTTTCAAAATTCAGTGCATATAATTATTATTCAAACACATTGAAAAAAGTATCCTTCAATGCGCCAACCTAAAAGAAAACCCCCACAATGTAAACCTAATGCTTTCAGGCAGCAACTTTTTTTATCAACCCTAAATTCAACAACTATTTTTAGAATTGAATAATTTCCTCCCCATATGCTCAATTCAAAGTGATCAAACAAAATCCCCAATTTTAGGTGTATTATGTTAGAATAATCAACTCATAGTTACCTACCTTAGACATTAATTAATTCATTTTTGTCTTATTTGCCTAGTTTCCTATATTCCACTCTATGCAAGTTGTATTCCACATGTCATAGAAGTCAAACTTGCTAAAAATAATTCATGGAGTGCTTGGGAAACCTCCTAGAAACCATATTTAGCAAGTCTTCTTTATTCCAAATCCTCCAAAGCGCATATCTACTTTTTCTGCAAAGCTTCATTAGAGGAAATTTCAACTCAAAATGGGCCTTTTAACTTTTATTCAAATTCCATGTCATCATGTGTTAGCCAATGAAATTGCTTTAAATTTGAAATACCGTATAGGTCTTAAACACTTTTTTAATATAAATTTGGGGATAGGTACCATAAAAAAAACTACTTTTTTTGTTTGTATTTTTGACATATCTCCCTGTGTTTTTACTCAAATTTCGATCGGGAGAGCTCGTTGGATGTGGAATTAAATTCCGAATCCAACGAGTACCCACTTGGCATACTTTTGATGGACCTCACTATCCCAAAAACAAGAAATACCTGAAAAAGTGGAATGATGACATCATCATTCCCTTTTTTCAAGTATTTCTTGTTTTTGGGGTAGCAGGGTCTGTCAAAAGTATGCGGAGTGGGTACTCGTTGGATGCAGAATTTAATTCCACATCCAACGAGCTCTCCCGATCGAAATTTGAGTAAAAACATGGGGAGATATGTCAAAAATACAAACAAAAAAGTAGTTTTTTACTTTTCTTCCTCCAAAATTAATAAATATTATTTTATTATTTTAACTATTATTTTATTAGTTCATTTTAGGAGGCCCATTTTGATTTGAAATTTCCTCTAATGCCTGTTTTATTTAGAAATAAGGAAAAAGGGAAAGCAAGGCTAGGTGTAGTTGACTTGTTTTTTGCCTACATCATCCTCCATCCTTTTCTCCTAATAAAAGAATTTATGAGTTGTATTTCCATCCCTTATTAGTTTTCTTACTTTAATTTGCCAATTTGTGAGCCTCTAAGTGGATTTGGAAACTGCTTTATGCACCTATGTGGGATTTGACTAGATTTAGTAAGCCTACTTTTTTACTATTTCGAATGGAATCCTTATTCATTCGAATCTCTCATGTAATTATATATTACAGCATCCTATGACTTCACAAGGTTGGCTATTGTACACTTATTCAATACAGATTAGTGTTATGCTCCAATATCAGTCTCCTTTGTTGGTAAATTTGCATGTTTGATTAGCAATTTTGTGAGTGTAATTATTCTATCACTTGGGTTCAATTTCCACATCGTATCAGAGCCTTTGTAGATTGATTTCTCTCCTTCCATATTGCTATTGCAGGTTCAACATCTTGACTGGGAGCATATTCTGCTGACTGAAGGGCACAGTTTCTGAAATATGGATCAATCTCATAAGATCATCTTGACTCCATTTAATTTCTTTGAATGGAAAGTTGAGATGGAGATATTGTTGAGAGCGAAAGGTCTGTACAGGGTGATTATGGCAACTGAGGTAGAGCCCAATGCAACTGTAGAGAAAATAAAATGGCACAATAGGAGGGATGAGGCCTATGGTCTTTTGTGTCTGAGCATTTCAAGAGACCTCCTCTTCCATCTTAATGGATTGACATCACCTAATGAAGTGTGGGAGAAGCTTGTAGAGATTTTTAGTAAGACAGATGAGATGAGAGGACATCAAATCAATAATGAATTGATCTCTTTGATTCCCAGTAGCTTTGAATCCTTGCAACTCTATTTTTCCAAGTTTAAAGCCCTTGTTTTGCAGCTAAAATAGTGTGGAATTGAAAAGAAGGAATAGCAACTAGTTTTGGCCATATTCTCAAAGCTTGGCCCTAACTATTCAGTGTTTGTTTTTACCTTCCATGCCAGTTAAAATCTCGAGCCTAGAATATGCCTAAGCTTGCATAGTTCAGGAATCCCTCACACAAGAACAAGGTAAATTGGTGGTGATGGGCACCATCAAACCCTCCAAAGACCAAGCTTTGGTTGCTAGAGATTCAAGGGTGGATTCAAAAGGAAAGAAGAAAGCTAACAAGCCACCTGAGAAAAAGAGAGACAAGAACAAGTCTCAAGAAGAGCCCCAAGCCTTCGAGAATAACTTCCAGAAGAAGAAGAAAAAAGGAGAAATGAGCAAGTGGACATACTGCAGTAAGGGCTATCATCCTGAGAGCTCATGTATGAAGAAGCAAATTGACATGTTGACCCAAATCCTGGAAAAGAATAACATCTCCCTTCCTGATTGCTCAAAGAAGAGGGAAGGAGGATCAAATTCAGAGGATAGAGAGAGAGTACATGATTTGGTTGCTGCCACATCAAGCTCACCTAGCTTCATCATAGACTTTGGAGCTTCTAGATATATGGTTTTGACCAAGGAGGAATTCTCCTCTCTTGACATGTCTAAAGGTCCACCAATAGTGTTGGGAGATGACTCTCTCACTGTCAGTTTGGGGAAAGGAAGGATTGATCTTGACCATGGTAAGTTCAATAATGTGTTGTATGTTCCAGGTCTTGCCTCTAACCTCTTGTCAGTGTATCAGATGACTCACACAGGGTCTCCAAAGAAGGTCATCTTCTTCCCTGATGATGTTGAGATCATAGATATCTCGAATGGTGAAGTCATTGCAAAAAGTGTTGTTGATCACACTTCGAAGGTATACATGTTTTCCCATTTTCTACCATACTCAAACCCCTCTGCTCTTCTAATTCATGCTAATGAGGCAAGCAATATTTGGCATGAAATATTTGGTCCTCTTAAATATAAGTATCTTTTTTATCTAAGTGAAAAATATATGTTTATAGGGTTACCAAAGATTGAGTTTTCCAAGGGAGTCTTTCAAGTTTGTATCCTAGGAAAACACCTAGAGCACAAATTTGAGAGAGCTAGTCATGAGAGAACCTATGCACCTCTTGAGTTGATCCACAGTGATGTTGTTGGTCCATTTCCTCATATTTCCATGAGTGAAGCCAAATATGCATTGAACTTCATAGATTACTTTTCTAGGTATTGTTGGGTTTACTTCCTAAAGCATAAGTTTGAAGTTTTTGACCTCTTCAAAGTATTTAAGGCCTTGGTCAAAAACCAGTCTGGGAGAAGACTTAAGATCCTCAGATCTGACAATGGTGGTGAGTATGTCAAGTCCAATTTCATTCAATATTGTAAAGATGTAGGTATTCAGATGCAGCATTCAATCCCTTACACACCATAGCAAAATGGTGTTGCTGAGAGAAAGAACATATCACTGAAGGAGATGCCAACTTGTATGATGGAGGCTAATACTTTGCCACCAAAGTTTTGGGCCGAGGCTATAAAATGTGCATCCTAAATCCAGAATAGGTTTCCTTAAAAAAAACTTGATGGTATGACTCCTTTTGAATATTGGAGTGGGCACAAGCCAGATGTGACCCATTTCAGGATTTTTGGCTCAAAGGCTTGGGCTAGAATTCCAACTGAAAAGAGAAAGGCTTTGTAGCCCCAAAGCCAAGAGTGCCTATTTGTTGGGTATTCTCAAGATTCAAAAGGGTACAAGCTGATAAACTTGAGAAAAAACAAATCCTTCATTGAAAGGAGTGTTCAGTTCCAAGAAGAGCCTTTAGTAGCAGTTGAATTTGGAGAGTCTTCTTCACCACCAAAACCATTGAATGTAAGTGGAGAGACAAATGAGTTTTTTGATTCTGATATGTATGATAATTATGATTTAATTTCATATCTTGAAATTCCTACAAGACCAAAATGGGTAGTAAATACCATTCATGCAGTTGGGGAACTAGCTGGAAATCCTAGTGACCCTAGGAGGACTAGATCTCAATTTAAGAGTGACCTGTGTATGAAAGACCCTTTGTTTGCAGAGAAGTGATATATGATGGTTGAATCAGACCCAAAAACATATGAATATGCAGCACATGATCCAATATGGCAAACATCCATGAAATAATAATTCAGCTCGCTCCAGAAGAACAACACTTGGGAACTAGTTGATCTTCCCCCAAGGAGGAAGCTAGTTCAATGCAAGTGGGTTTTCAAAACTAAGTTTGATGCTGATGGTTCACCTTTGAAATATAAGGCAATATTGGTAGCGAACAGTTACTCATAGGTACATGGTATTGAATACAATGAAACCTTTGCACCAGTGGCAAAGATGGACTCCATAAGGCTAGATTTAGCCATTGCAGCTTCCAAGCAGTGGGAGGTACATCACATGGATGTGAAGTGTGCTTTCCTAAATGGAGATCTCAATGAAATTATATACATGCATCAACCTCAAGTTTTTGTTTCTAATCCATCTTTTGTGTGCAGGTTAAAGAAATCATTGTATAGGCTCAAGCAAGCCCCCGGGGCTTGGAATGCCAAGATTGATGGATTTCTGTTGTCATTGAGTTTTGTTAGATGCAAGCCTGATCCTAATGTTTATTTGAAGCTGATTCATGGTTATTTGATGATTATTTTCTTGTATATGGATGAATTTATTATTATAGTAAGTTCAAAGAAAGAGATTGCCTCCTTGAAGATGCAATGAACATGCCTTTTCTATGACTGATTTGGGGTTGTTGAGCCAATTATTGGGTCTCAAAATTGCTCAATACCAACATGGAATCAAAGTAAATCAGTCCAAATATGCCTTATATTTGTTGAAAAATTTAAACATGAATGATTTCAAGCCAAGCAAGACTCCCTTCCTTTCAGGAGTTAAGCTTGAAGAAGCAGGTTCTTCTCCTATGGTAAATAATACACTGTATAGGCAGTTGATTGGGTGTTTGCTTTACCTTAGACACACTCAACCTAATCTTTCTTATGCAGTTAGTGTGGCTTCAAGACACATGGATCAGCCTCATGAGATCCATTGGAGAGCAGCCAAAAGGATCCTTAACTTTGTTCAAGGAACAAGAACTCATGGGATCTTCTACAAAGCTAAATTTGATCTTGATTTGATTGGGTTTACTGATAGTGATTGGGAAGGTGACAACACAGGTCGAAATTAAAAATTAGGATATGTGTTCATGATTGTAGAAGGACCAATCAGCTATTCAAGCAAGAATCAGAGTGCCATATCACTCTCATCTACAGAAGCAGAGTACAGAGGAGTTGTAAATGCAGCAACTCAATGTTTATGGTTGTAGGGAATACTTGGTGCGTGTGGATTCGAATCAGAGTTTTCAACTATTATATACTGTTATATTCAGAGCACCATTCAAATATGCAATGATCTAGTTTAGAGATAGATAACCAAACACATTGAGATCCATATGCACTACATCAGACAGCTTGTTCATGATGGCACCATTCATTTACTCTTATGTGCATCTTCAGAACAAGTAGCAGACATCTTCACCAATTTTTTTTGTGAGAATACATTCAGCAATCTCAAATCACTGCTGGGGATTGCTGATCATGCTATGAAGCATGATTGATGAGAATATTTTCAAATTTTTTTTTACTGTCCATGTTTAAGGGAGGATTTTCCCACTGGGTTTTTGCCTCTTTCCTTGGTTAAATGGACATGCAGTATGTAAAGAGTGACTGAGCCTTTTTGCTAGGACCTATAGTTTTCTGATATTTACTCATAAATTCAAGCTTAAGGGGGGGTGTTAGAATAATCAAGCCATAGTTACCTACCTTAGACATTAACAATTCATGTTTGTCTTATTTGCCTAGTTTCATATATTCCACTCTATGCAAGTTGTCTTCTACATGTAATAGAAGTCAAACTTGCTAAAAATGAGTCATGGAGTGCTTGGGAAACCTCCTAGAAACCATATTTAGAATGTTTTCTTTATTCCAAATCCTCCAAAGCGCATATCTTCTTTTTCTTCAAAGCTTCCTGTTTTATTTAGAAATAAGGCAAAAGGGAAAGCAAGACTAGGTGTAGTTGACTTGTTTTTTGCCCACATCATCCTCCATCCTCTTATCCTAATAAAATCATGTATGAGTTGTATTTCCATCTCTTATTAGCTTTCCTACTTGACTTTTCCAATTCGTGAGCCTCTAAATGGATTTGGAAACTGCTTTATGCACCTATGGGGGATTTGACTAGATTTAGTAAGCCTACTTTTTGACTATTTCGAATGGAATCCTTATGCATTCGAATCTTTCATGTAATTATATATTGCAGCAGCCTATGACTTCACAAGGTTGTCTATTGTACACTTATTCAATACAGATTAGTGTTATGCTCCAATTTCAATCTCCTTTGTTGGTAAATTTACATGTTTGATTAGCAATTTTGTGAGTGTAATTGTTCTATCACTCAGGTTCAATTTCCATAGATTATGGATAGTATCTAACGTGTCCAGATAATTTTAGAGAAAATTATCTGTTTTGAGGGCACTCAAGGTGTAGACCAGAGAGCCCATGGAAGGAATAGGAGGACGAAGAAGAGGACTCAAATAAAAAGGTAAGGCGAGTGAGGCGGGGAGACATAATAGCAGATATCAACACTATCAACCTGCACAACTTGATTTGGGGATATCAATATCAACCGCTGATCTCTAAACTACCTTCATTGGGACTACTCAACCTTGAGAACTTTAACATTATGCTAACCCTTTTTCATATGAACGAGTGATCAACTTCTGATTGTGGAACACTTCTCACCCATTGATCTACCCAACATATTGTTCCGACTGTAGATATTCATAGCCCCTACCACTTTCCACAGATCGGCCATAGATGTTGATTAAGAAGAGGGAGATGACGATGATGACGATGATGATGATGATGATGATGAAGATGTGATGGCAAGATCTTTACTTTGGTATTCACTAAATTGTTCTAAGCTTCTCCAACATTATAATAGAATGGTTATGAGTGATTATTCACTCCTATAAAAAATTCACTTTATGGAACTACCAAACTACTCAGTTTGGATCTTCCTCTTTTAAGACACCGGACTAGGTCCATAAGTCTTGATTATTCATGTACACAAATATAAGAACATGAGGCTTCACAGAGCCCAAAAAGTTGTATTTTATTTTTTACTACTTCCTCGGATCATATTGAATTGTCAGATTAGTCCTTGGAATGGGTGTTAGGAGCAATCCTTAATTTTTCACTCAAATGGCTTCTCCCCCTATCATGTAGTCGTCTCCATTCACTGAGCTCCCCCTAAAGTTGCGATGATGAAGATGATGATGATGAGGAATATGATGATGATGATGAAGATGATGATAATGATAATGAAAATGATGATGAAGATGATGATCATGATAATGGAGATGCCAATGAATTGGATGACGATGATGTTGATGATGAATATGATGATGAAGATGAAGATGCTGATGATGATGATGACGAATATGATGATGATGATCAAGACGATGATGGTGATAATGAAGATGTTGATGATGAATATGATGATTATGATAATGATTATGATACGGAAGATGATGATGATGAATAAGATCATGATGATGATGATGACAACGACGATGATGATGATTATGAAGATGATGATATTGATGAAGACGATGGTGATGATGATGAAAAGGATGAGGATGATCATTGTCATTGTTGTCATCATCACCGTCATCGTCATCATGATCATGATCATCATGATCATCATCATCGTCATCATCATCGTGTTCGTCCTTAAAGGGACTTATGTATAGGATCTCACTATAAGCAATGCAACCAATACAAATTATGAAAAAATCCTAGTTAAATTAAATTAAATTAAATTAAACTACACCAAATTGAAAACATAGAGTTGTTTAACTATAATTAATTTAAAATGCAACAAAATATAAAATATGCAAATAAAAAAACCTAAAATAAATTAAACAAAAGATAAATATGAAAAATAAAAAAACAAAACAAAACACCAAATATAAAATATGAATAATCAAACAAAAAAACCAGAATTCAAAAACACCCACGCACTAGTTCATTAGCATTCAAAAACACCTGCACAGGATCTACTCCGGCTCCCATTTGGGGGTTTTCGATTTCAAACTTTCACCGAAGGATCTGGAAGAGGATATGATTTTTTTTTTACAGGAAGGGTAGGTGAAGGACTTTTACTATTAATGCATCATCCACTACCTTCGTATGTGATCTCATGCTTCTAGAACCACCTGCCCCACCTCCAGAATGGAAACTATGTTTAGACCTTCAGGTTTGTTTCCTTCTATGTTTTTCTTGATTACCTATTGTATTTTTATTTTATTCATGGTTTTTTTTGTTGTTGTGGATGTGGTGGGGATGAAATGGCTCAAATATCCTTGCAAGCATGAAGCATGAGCTATCTAGGTGAACTTGGGAAATTCAATGTGAGAAATAAAACCAACAGTTATCGAGGAAAAGGTGGAAGGGAATGTGGAGCTATATGATTGCAGGGTATACTCTAAATGGGAAAGATGAAGAGCCTTCTAATTTTACTTTCTCGATGGTGCTTTTGATTTGTGCAAACATCATGGATTATGATCAGGGTAAGCAAGTTCATATCCTCACCATAAAATATCGATTTTATTAATATGATTTTGTGGGCAGCATGTCAAAATTCCCATGAATTGATAGTTCAAAGCTAGACTGTGAATGTTTTTACTAGTACAGTTAGTTTTTCTTTGATAAAGGCTACTTTTTGGAGTTTGAAGCCCAAATGTTCTATAGAAAATTGTTTTTGTTTTCTCAGAGTGGTTTTGAGGCTACTAAGCGGAGATTTGTAGAAATTGAGGAACGCCAAAGCTTGTCTTGAGTTGTACATGCATAATTGCTTTGATTAATTAGTGAGACATCAATGTCAGCCATAGCATTATATGTATAAACTAATGAAATATTGTTACATGCATCAATTCTTGAGAATTCTAATTGTAGGCAAGCGTTGCGATAGAAGAACACAATAATCCCTCTACGGTTTGCCGTTTCTTGTGTCGAAGATGGCAGAATATTATACTAGGAGGAAAAGAAGCAGCAATGAGGGATACCTTGGAGTGCTTCCTAAGAAGAAACCCAAGCTTGAACCTAAGGAGAACACATTCATGTTCAAGGTTTTGCTTGATAATGGTTTGAATTTAACTATGCAGTTGGAGGATGCCGTTGAAAATATGTCGGTCACCTAGTTTGTAAGGATTGTTAGGAGAAAAATTGAGAAATAAATAATACAAAAGGGGACAAGAAAAATCACCATACACCAAACTTTAAAATGAAATATTTTAAAGAATGCATAATCAATTCTAAGCAAAAAATTGTATTGTTACATTTGCAAAGTTGTTTTTATACAATATATTTCCTTTCAGTTCATGTGTATTTAATTTTTTTTGGATTAAATTAAGTTTTTTGTATTTCCTTGCAGATAATTGAAATTTCTGTTTACTAAAACTCTATTTATATTTTGATAATGCTTGCAGGGTGGCTCTTTGCGTTATGATCGTTGGAGAGCAGAGGTGGATTTGATTCTGAATATTGTGGCAATGAATGCTTCAACTAATTCGTCAATCCTGTGGTTTTGTGACAAGGAAAATATCTCCTGTTTCAAAGACACACCATCTTTCACCCCCTTACCTATCTCAAGGGCTTGCACTATTTTGTAAAAGTCTCTCTCTTCCTCTCTCTTTATATGGCATATACAAGAATGCATTTTGATGGGGTGAGTCTTAGAGTCAACAAGAAATTGAAGTATTTATAAGTAAAAAAAATGTATTAATATGTACGCTACAAAATCATTCAATGATCTCCTCAAAGTGCATTATGTTAGAACAAATATTTCCATATCTAAATATTATTTACTAGAAAGTAATTTTTTTTTAGTAACTAGGGGAATAAGCAACTGGAGCTAGGCTGGTACTCACATCACACAAGGTCCAGGAATCCATTCCCGCTACCACTATACCACTAGGTGCCCCCGACCCTTCACAATACATGGGACACAGGTAAACCCAGGGGGGATTTGATCTCGTGACCTCCAATTTACAACAAGTGACTTCATAACAACTGAACCACCAATGAGTCACACCCGTGCAGGCTATTATTTACTGGAAATTTAACATTTCATAGATAAAAAATATTTATCCAGAGTATTTAGTGACATTTTATTCATATAGTAAGATAACATGACTCTTTCCTCTGTTTTTTGTTTTATATTGTTTGACAGGATGGTGGTATTAACAGTGTCCGCACATTTTAGTAAAAACCTATTTATATGTGTGTTTAATATATTTGTGTCTTAAACTTTAAAATTTGTGTGTTGTTTTCATTTTAATACAATGGTTAAAGAAATCTTGTCGAATACAAACACAATTTTCCACATCAGTGAGGAAACGGTATTGTAATATAGAATTTAAATGTGAGTTGATATTCTGGTGGAAAATGTGTGTTGGATAGATTGATTGTTGATTTCCTTCGCAGGACATGTGGAATGTGACTCCAGAACCACATCTCTTGGTGGAATTACCCCAAGAACACACTTTACAGACAACATTAGCTGATTTAATTGCATGCCCATTTTTTATTTCATAGAGTATTTTGATATTTTCCATGCCTAGAAAAATGACCACTTGTGCATAGGTCTAGGAATGGACTATTTATTTAATTTCCATCCAACACAGTTGTTTTCCATTTATTAGGACAACTATTTGCAACTGGTATTGGCCAATGGACATGGCGAAAGGAGATTGATAAGGTAAGGGTTATTTATTGCCTACATTCTCCCTAGGCATTAATATTTTATATGACTTGCTTGTACCTATCGTATAATATAACTTTTCTATTTTCATTTCTAGCCCCTTCATCATGCTTCATATCCAATGTTTGTATATAAACATAAAAATATCAGACTTATCTATATTTGTTGTGTTCTTGTTGTACCATTCCCTGCTTTTCCCTGGGTTTTAGAGTTCCTACCTCATTTTTCCATTGCATTCTTAGGAGCAGTGTAGTAAGTAGTACTAGTGTTATTTTCACCTATTCTACAATGCACCGTGCTCACATTTTGGATAGGTTTTCCCTACATTTAACTACTAAAGTTGACTATTTGTAGCTTTCCCTTGGCTACCTGCTATCATGAGTTTCTTTTGCACTAAGCAGTTCTAATGACAGTGGTGCATGGTTTTTCCTCTTTTTGCAGAGAAATTGATGAATAAATAGTGTCCTTGGAGATTTTAGCAGAAGTGCACATAACCTGATAGTCTCAGTCTCTCAGAATACCCTCTAAGGAGAATTTGCTCAATGTCAATTGCAATTGCCTTTGTGGGTGCACTACATATCATGGTGTTCGGTCACATACAAGCTTGATAGAACCTCCTAGACTTGAATTATTGGAGTTTGAAGCCCGAATGTTCTATAGAAAACTGTTTTTGTTTGCTCATAGTGGTTTTTGTGGAACGCCAGAGCTTGTATTGAGTTGTACATGCATAATTGCTTTGAGTAATTAGTGAGACATTGACCCGAGCCATAGCAGTCTCTATATAAACTAACGAAATCCCATTGCATGCATCAATTCTTGCAAATTCTAAGTTTAGGCAAGTGTTGCGATAGAAGAATAGAATATTCCCTCTGCGGTTTGCCATTTCTTGTGTCCAATATGGAAGAATATTCTACCAGGAGGAAAAGAAATAGCAATGAGGGCTACCTTGGAGTGCTTCCTAAGAAGAAACCCAAGCCTAAGCCCAAGGAGAAGAAATTCATGTTTAGGGTGTTTCTTCTTAATTTTTTGAATTTAAGTCTGCAGTTGGAGGATGTCGTGGAAAAGATGTTGGTCATCGAGTTTGTAAGGACTGTTAGGAAAAAATATGAGAAATAAATAATAGAAAAGGGGCCAAGAAAAATCCATTGGGGTCCCCAAGTCTATGTGGAAGATGAAATGGGAGAATGAATAAAGATGGAAACATCATATGCAATGATTCTCACAACAAACCCATGCTCGTAGCTCTACAGGTTCATCCCTGAACTTCCTCCCCTAAACTGTTTCTTTAGTTTTTTTTATAAGTCAACAAAAATGTATTTATATGTGCGCTACAAAAGCATTCCATGCAGGGATGATTTTAAGGAACCATACTTATTTAAAAGTGTATAAATGTTGGCGAATCTTACCAATTCTTAAAACGCCAACTATAAAATGTTTGTCGATATTTTTCAAAAAATATTTTAATTTACAAGGATTTTATATCGTTTATATAATAATTTGGTGATTTTTAAGGTGAAAAAAGTTTACCCCATAAAAATTGGGCGAAATAGGGCTTCAAAAAATGCAAAATAGCGAATCTTTTTTTGGACAAAACCCCCTAAAAATAGCCCATGGGCTAAATTTCGCCCCTAAAATTATCCCTGATTCCATGAGCTCCTCAAAATGCATTCTGTTGGAACAAATATTTCCATATCTAAATATTATTTGCTATAAAGTTAACATTCATAGATAACAAATATTTATTCGGAGTATTTAGTGGCATTTTATTCATATAGTAAGACAACATGACTCTTTCCTCTATTTTTTGTTTTATATTGTATGATAGGATGGTGGTATTAACAGTGTCCACACATTTCCAGTAAAAACCTATTTATATGTGTATCTAATATATTTATGTCTTAAAATTTAAAATTTGTCTGTTGTTTTCATTTTAATATAATGGTTAAATAAATCTTGTCAAATACAAACACAAGTTGCCACATCAATGAGGCAATGGTATTGTAATATAGCATTTAAATGCGAGTTGATATTTTGGTGGAAAATGTGTGCTAGATAAATTGATTATTGATTTCCTTCGCAGGACATGTGGAATGTGACTCCAGAACCACATCTCTTGGTGGAATTACCCCAAGAACACACATTCCAGACAGCATTAGCTGATTTTTTTTATATTTATTTTTGGTTAAGTGCGTTGTGACTTGTTGGGAGAACCTTGGTTATATTACAAGTGTATTATGATAGATTTCTTGGTTTGGCACGGGAATATTTGTTGGGGTTGAAACTGAGGTATATTTCCATTCTATAGCATTTGTCTTGTAGTAATAATTTTTAGGAATAGCGATGACATTTCCACCTCGTGGCTCTTGTTTCACAAATATCTAATTTCTAGCTTAGGATTTTCCTATTGAATATTTCTGAAGTGGATCTAGTTATTAAGGAGAAGATTGGGTTTGAACCATTCAACCCTATATACTCTTTAATCACTAAATCCTCCATGAGATCCTCATTTAACCCCATCTTCCTAACTTGGATTTGTTAGGTACTCATCACAGCTTTTATACCATTTTAAATCTTAATTCATCTTTCATTTTTTGTTTTATAAGATCTGAAATTTTCTGTCATTTACATGTATTAAAATCATCCATAAAACATCAAATCGCATGGTAGGTTTTCCCCAGTTTGTGGTTGGGAATTACCTTCTAGAAATCTCCTCTATAGCACTGATTAAATCTGGTCTAAAACAGAATTGAAAGGTTGATTTGCAGGGTTGAAAACTTCATATTAATAAGTGAAATTCCTAGATATTCCCTAGTTTTAGCCTGATGTGTACCTTATTTCAAATCTAACTAAAGGTTAAAAAATTTTGTTGTCAGAAATCTTGGTTGCTGGTTGGAAAAGACATATCATTTACAAGTTTGTAGCAGCATTTAATTTATTAATTTAGATCTCAAATTTGAGGATATTTTTCACATCTACACTAATAAATTCTCAAACCCTAATTCTTCACTACTAAAATCCCTTGTAGCATCAACTAGTCCATTGATCGTATCAATCCATTTAACATTTTATTTTGGAACTAAATCTTGTAATTGCAAATAATGCATCTCAATAGAAGCTAGAGCCTAGAACCTACTTCCTTTATAGGATAGATATGGTATTAACACTTTCCATTGCATATAACATTGTAATACCTGCAACATCTATGATAGATCCCACTTGAATGGTAGTAGAGTGACTTATTTTAATTTTCAGTTTCTATTATTTTATGCTTGGTTTGACAAGCAAATCCACATATAAACTTCAAGAATCAACAATCGATAAATCAATACCTTGGATAACTTATCCCATTCAATTATTTCTAGTGGCATGATTGTATTCCTAGAGTAAAATTTGTAAGCACTTATTTAGAACACAGCATCTATTGTATATTGGTCTGATGTACACATTTCCATGTCGGTTTCTAATTACTTGCAATATTTCCATACTTATTCATCACAGCCAAATAGGGTCCTTACAGAATGGTCTTATTCACACCCTCTATGCATATGAAAATTGTATGGTTTCATCTGGGTCCAATGTGCATCCTATGAAATTCCAAAGTTTTTATCAAGTGTATAGAAAGGTGATAGAAAAGAACAATGACATAAAGAACATCTTGGCCATATTTTCGTCGTTATAGGGGTGAAGGTTTTGTCGATAGAGCGACGAAAAGTAGAAAATGAATTAAAAAAAATGATTTCAAGGCCATCGTATAGAAGACACGTGGCGGACATATTTTGTCTCTATATAGACAGCGTATCAATTTTTTCATCATATCAAGGAAATAAGTGCAACAAAACATCAAAACCATAATCGTCGCAAGTGAGACAACAAAACGTGGAAATAGCAGCGAAAACCATCGCAATTTTGCTCATGTGTATTAGTGCAAGTTTATGGTGACTATCAGAAGTTGATTCATAAAGTTTTCATGTTCATCCTTTATATTGTTGTTATGGATTTGGATTCAACATAGGGAAGTCCCATTTTCAATCTCCATGAACTCTTCAGTACTTTTGGCTCTTTGTAAGTCATAACCTACAAAAAATTTCTTCTTATTTTCAACAGGTCTTTTGACTGTGTGAGACATAGAGAATTTTAGATGTTTTGTCTTGTCTAATTCACTGCCTAAAACTGTCATTTTATCTTCTTGGTTTATCTGTACATGAATGTCCTTATTGCAGTGAGATTGGATCCTTGAGTAATTAGGATATAGTGTATAAGAAAGTCCATCATACAGATTGAAAAAAAATAACTCTACATCATTTAATATTTGTCCATCATTTTTATTATCCTATGCAACACAAGTTGTGTTAGTAGGTTTTCATATCCAATACCACTATTTTACTTTGGGGTAAACTTTTGACATTGGTGGTATTGTGGATATCTAGGTTTTCAAGTAGGTATAAGCATAGTCTAGTGCTTCGTCCTTAATAGTCTAGGTCTATTTCGATTCTCATAGTGTCATCCTATAATGTAGATGCCAAAGGAAGTGAACATATTGTGGATATTTATGTAGGTTCTAATATCTTCTAATTTTATATAATTATATCAACTTTAGTGTCCAGTGAAATTATAACATACAGAGAAACAATGGTTTCTAATGTAGGTCTGCATTTAGCCATTGATGCATTATATGAGTTTGAATCTACCAAAATCTAACATTGTTATGGAAAATATACTAGACTCATAAAGGACGTTGTTCATATGGGCCAGAGAAGAACATAAAGGAATGGATTCAAATTGTCCTCCCAACTTTCCAATGAGCAGTCTGTGTATCCCTTGCACTTTAATAAAGGAATCGTAGAACATCCAATCATTTTCACCTTCTCTACAGAATATCTACTAGAATAATATGCATTGATCCTAATATGGTTGATGAAAAAATGGAATTCTGATCATTCTCAATATCTTATTGATAAATTATCCATAAATGGTGATCTTATTGCTTCAATCAATCATGAAGTTTATTCTGCTTTTATGCCTAAGGAAATGCACCAATCACCTATTTGTCAACATGGTTCACGGGGGGCCTTTACAACTTCTCTTACTTGGTGGGAGTTTGAACTGAACAATTTTTTTCTCATTCTCATATTTTTGTAATAATATAAGTTAATCTGGATAAGCAAGCCTATGATTGCAAGAAAATGATCTTCGGAGAAAGATATTATCATATAGATGTTTTGTAGAACGATAAAAAAAGTTAAAATACATTGCAATGAAACTAGCCCTAGGCTAATGTATTTATCATATCATTGTGTTGTAAGATGACTAGTAGATGAATACTTTTTGATATGAATAGTCAAGTGGTTGTTTTGGAATTAAATTGTAATGAAACTAAATCCAATGCGCTAGATTTAATCACTTCCTTAAATTTTCGTTTTTTCTGAATTGTTACTGAAACTTGCATTTGACTCTTTTGACCATTTTGGTTTCATAAAAAGAGGACAAGAAATTCCTTTCTTTTGGTTTTGATTCTAATATGCTCACTCTACTGAAAGTAAGTAATGATGGCAATGAAATATGCTATTGAAAAAAATATGAATATTTTAGGTCTCCGATTTTTGTGTACAAGAAAAGATGAACCTTATCCGAAACAGTCTGAAGACAAAATATGAAACTATGGGTTGTGTTCCAAAAACACAGTTACATGCTGAAATATAGTTCTAAGTGAGATATATTATCTAAAATATAAATATTTTTACCTAAACCTTTCAGCGAGTTATGTTTCAGAACAAAATCATTGTCATCATGTTGCATTGATGGTCTATTGGCTCTCATATTTACTTCACCAAATTTTTGTTTCCCTAATACATAATGTGAGGTAGGGCTCCTTTAAATGTCTAAAACATTATCTCCTAGCTGAAAGAGTCGTAATCCTTTTATTAATTGCAATGTTTCTTGTCTGCAGCTACAACATATGTCAAGGGTGTTTGTTGTGAGCCTGGCTATTACAAGTACTTTACAAATGAAAAAAATTTGGGAGAACATCTGCAGCAAAACCATATCCATGCTTGTTGTGAATTTTGGGGCAGTAGGAAATTAAAGAAAAATATCAAAAGGCACATGTGCATTCATAAAATTAAAACATGTGTGGACAGGATACAATGCCACTTTGACAATTGATTGCATAGTTTTACTAAAGTATGTTATCTATAATTTTAGCAATTTTTTGTATACAAATGAAAATTTCAGTTTTTTACTTGGTATGGAGTTGTAATTGAATTAAATTTCATTTTATACTTGGTATGGATTCATAATCTAATTAAATTTCACTTTGCAGAAATCAAATATCAATCAACACATTAGAGCAATACACCTTGGATTATGACCATTTAAATGTAGATTTGTTGAGTGTGAAATGTGTTTTTCACATAAATATGTCGGATACAATCATGAGAAGACAGGAAGACATTTCTATGTACGAGTCTAGAAACAACAATTTTTACATGCTTGAAATAGCAGCCTTTGGAAGTTGTTTCTCTATATATTGCAAAGTATTGTATGGCTTAGTGAAATTGTTTCTATTTAACAGGGAGATTTCTTTGAGGAGGATGTTGTCTTTCAGTTAAGGCCACGTGGTGGCTGAAAGATAAAAATGTTTACATTAAACACTCTTTTGAAAAAGAGAGTAGCATGCCTAGATCGAAGCAGAATTGTTCTTGACAATGAATCATCATTTTTATATTGGTTAACCTCAAGCGGTAGGGAATGATCTTTGAGATTATGGAAAACCAAGTCATAGCTAATTTCACCATGTATGATTTTTTTCACAATATTGTAGTAGTAAAATGTAGAACAACATTTGAAGTGCATTTTAATAGTTTCAAATGGTATTGAAAAAGTGTGTTAGGGGCAAGATGGAAAGATAAGCAAGGATTTGTCTCTGAAATCTCTTAGCTGCTACAGGGACTAGATTATAGCAATGTCATCAATTCCTTTTGATGGGGAGATAAGTTTTTGTCTATAGGTTTGTAGATTTCCAATTTGTGTTAAATATTTTTTTGTTAAATCTTGATTCCAATTTTGAAAAGGCTCCAACTAAGTTTTCTTCCTCTACTCTTCAGGTATTTATAGAATGGTCAAGGCTCCCAAGTAGGGGATTCTGGACAGCTTCTGGAAAGACCTATTTGAACAAGTTCCATGATCAGTTGAAGGAGCAGAATTTCTAGGTAAGTCCATCATCACAACTCTTCTATAATAAGATGCTACTTGTGGTTACCCTAAAACCCAAGTTAAGCCAGGTACACACCATGTGATAGTCCAATATATCTATTCTAAACATTGCTACACATCCCTTATATCATATAATATCGATTCATATTAGAAATTGCAGAAATAAACATTGATTTCTAGAATCACAAGTAAATTCCTACTTCTGGCTATATTTGAGGGATATATATTGCTATGTTCTACTAAAAACAAGAGATGTAGAGTCTAGATGCATAAGAAAAAATGGACAATAATGTTTGGTTTGAAAGTTTCCATAACATTGAAAAGAGCTAATGTTTTAGAGGAAAACATATCATACATAAGTACTTTATAGATATACAGCTTGATTAATAATTGACTAAGCTCAAGAGGATGGAAATAAGGGCAAGATTCTTTATCATAGACATCCTCCTCTAAGTCTCAACATATTTTAACATTGTGATAGCTTGCATATTTTGATTGTCTAAAGATGATAGATTGTGTGCATGGAAAATAGAAGAGCAGCTAAAAAATGTTTGGAGTGTAAAGATCACATCCAAGGATGGAATGATTCAATAGGCAATTTTTCAATAAAATAATATCAAGGGTAAAATTTGATATATCTAGGAGAGTTTTCAAAGACCTTGACCTACTACCATACCTATTTTCAACATTTCCAGTGCTCACTTCATCATTTCAATACTAAATTATTCTTATAAGGCTCTAAGCCTCAACATATTTTAACATTGTGATAGATTTCATATTTTGATTGCCTAAATATGATACATTGTGTCCATGGAAAATAAAAGAGCAGCTAGAAAATGTTTGGAGTGTAAAGATCACATCCAAGGATTGAATGCTTCAATAGGTAATTTTGCAATAAAATAATATCAGAAGTAAAATCTAACAAGTCTAGGAGAGTTTTTAGAGCCCTGGACCTACTACCATCCCTATTTTTCACATTTCCAGTTCTCACTTCATCATTTCAATACTGAATTATTCTCATAAGGATTCATACATGGGGTATTCAATGCAACCAAAATTTAAGAAATCACACTTATGGTTTAAAGCATTGTAGAACTTCTATTGCCCTAGGTAAAATTTATCCGTTATTGTTTGGATGGAAACCCTCTTTCTACCTTTGATCCAACTCCAAAGAATGCCTTTGATATATAGAAATCCATAAATGGTCAACATGAAACTATCCCATATCTAGATTTGATAATAACTTGGTTCTTATGAATGCAAGTTCAAGAAATTCTCCATATCTTTTTGTCACACAAAGAATCATATTTGTAGTTTGGTTTCTTCTTACTTATCAAGGCTTGATTTTAATCATATAGATAACCCTTTGAAGACATTCCCTCCTTGTTGTTGTATGAACACTAGTACTACTATGGTTGCATCTCATCCTAGAGAAACTCACAATTTTTTAATAACAATTATATTTATCAAAGCTAGCTATGGCTTTACCTATACAACCTTAGTACAAACTAGAAATGTCTTCTAGAAAAGCAAGGAGGCCTATGATAGAGATGTTACAAATCTCCCCAACATTTGAAGTTCCAAAAGTAAAATAGTTTGTCAGCTCCAAAACTTGCAAGAAAAATGCTTATATATTGTCCTAACAAAAGGAAATACCAACAAAACATAAATTAACTAGTAAGTCCTTTCCAGAAACTAACTAGTCCATCATCACAACAGTAAGTCCTTTCCAGAATGCAGGTATGCCTAGATTTGAAATACAATCTTTGCCGCAACTTTATATATATATATATATATATATATTTAAATGCACAATTAACTTCATTATAGCAATGTACTGTTGGTGTTATAGTGACATAGCAATGTTACTATTGCGATGAATTAGTGCTTAGTCGCTATAGCAATAGGTTGTCATCTTTATAATGACAGTAGACTGTCACTATAGAAATCGATAATGACTTGGGAATTTCTTGGTTTGAACATACTGTCATTCCTATAGCGACACATTTTCATCGCTATTGAGACTAATGTACGTCACTATAGCAACATCGCAAGATTACTATAGAAACGAAACACTGCTTCGTCGCTTCTAAGTTGTGGCAAACTATCATCGTTGTAGCAACTGGTTGTCGTCTTTCTAGCGATGGTAGACTATCCCTATAGAAATGGACAATGACTTGGAAATTTCTTGGTTTAAACATAATTTCATGCCTATAGTGAAGCATTGTCATCGCTATTGCAACTAATGTTCATCACTATAGAGACACATAAACTTTGCTAGATCGACGAATATTGATTTTTGAAGCAAATTCCATAATCACCACAACAATGTTCTGTCACTATACCGATGGAATATTCAAAGTGTGGCTAATGCGACGATAATGTTGCGACAAAAATTTGAGCTTCTAATCTTCACTATAGCGACGAAAATGTGTTGCTATATCAACAATTTTTCATGGGAAAAAATTCCACATGTACTAGTGAAATATTGAGATCTGTGTCATGTTAGTCAACACCTTTGTTATCTTGAAGCTCTCCATAACCATTTGTGTTTCTGTTTTCTATCCAATATCGACCCTTTGTTGAATCTTATACATGTTTTTGGATGAAGCCCTATGAAACAAGTTCCTTCCCCAAGAACCTCTAGAACCCCTTGAAACCCTATAGGAAATTTCCTGTGATCACCCTGGATTCTCATGGGTTTCCAACAGAGCTTGTGATACTGATCTGGCTAAAGAATTAACCCTCGATGATAACTTTTTACCATAAGGAATAGGTATATATTTTTGTCCTCTAAAGTAAGTTCGTGAGGTGCATAGGGGCCTTACTGACGGACCAATACCATATCACGTCCGTTCATATTGGGGGTTTATTAATTACAAAAAAATGAAACATTATATTGGGGTCATAATAAGAGTTGAGGGGATTATTATATGTGATAAAAAAATATCCAATATTCAGGGGGGTTTATTATCAAAAGTAGCGTAGAAGAGACGTGAAAAACAAGAGCGGGCAAGCATTGGGGTTTTGGTATAGATAAACAAGTGATCGAATGTAGTTGTAGAGGGGATGGGGTGGGGATGGTGAGAATTGAGTTTTTGAGTCTTGAGTGACATCTAGTTGTAGAGGGTCAGATCTGAAACCAAAATCCATCAGATTCCTTGGAGACTTGAACCAACCCTTACCCTTTCTCTCTTTTTGTTGATCCAGCACCAGCACCAGATCCATTGAAGGAAAGCTCGGGGATTTAAGGAAGGGAAGCTCGCTTGGTGGATACTAAGAGCATTCATTTTTATTACCTTTCTTCAACATTCATTTATATTACAAGATTAATGGAAGTTCCACAAGAATAAAGGAAGGAACAACCTGTATTGGAAGGAAGGAGAGCATGTACACTAATTCCTTAGTGAAATCCTTTGTTGCCCATACATAGTAAAGCAACGAAGTGAACGACCATTGAACCAACCTATAGTTACTTTGTTGGTATGTGACTGAGTGATATTCTTATTCCATGTACTAAGTGAGAAATTGGGTGGAACTTTGTTGTTTTCGGTATCTGACTCCTCGATATATAGTTAAGATCCTCCATTTACAGGACTATATGATGAAATTATAAAGTTGGCATTTCACCCAAATGAAGCAAAGAAAGAAGAGTGAGTGGTGGAAAAATTATCAGTAAAAAACACAAAGGTTTTATAATATCCATCATCCCATCACACAACATCAAAGTCATAGGCTCAAATTCTATCAGTAGAGGCGAGTGCAGGTGATCTTATTTTTACCCAAAAGAACCACTGAGATAAAATGAAGCGGCAAGGGTGGGAAGAGCATCACCCGCAGAGACAAAGGAATCTAATTGAGTGAAATAAACAGTAAAAAATCATGTTGATAACCCCTTAAAATAGGGAATAGCAAAGTGGTATAGCTCATTCATCGAGTGTTTTTATCATATGCATTTTATAGTTTGGAAACAGGTGGGAAACATGCCTTTCATTTTATCTAATAATTATATACTTGTAAGTCAGCATCATCCATATTGTATATCACTACAAACTAATGTTATTTCATTACTTTCATTTTTGTAGATATTAGACTTGGAGGAATATTTGTCCCGGCTAAAATTATCCATGTTATTGGAACGAAAGGAAAGGTAATCTTGTTTATCATTAGTTTTTTCCACTCTTTAGATGCAAAGAAAAAAGAACATAACTATCCATATAGGATTACATTCAAATTTTTTTATCTTTCTTTACAAAATACTCATGTGGTTTTTAGGTTAGGCATTTCAACGATTTTCTATTATGATTGCAAAAGCATCTAGATAAAAATTATTGTGTATACCGATATATAATAAGAATATGTTATCACGATGTTATCTATATGAAGAGATGAAATCCCGTTTTTCTTCATAGTGAGTTAGTACGTCATTCTTTATGTTTGGAAGGCACATGCTTGTAACAGTGATCTGAAATATTGACTAGGATATGTCATGAGTTGTTTCTTATATATGGAACCTTATTCGTGTCTCTAATAACTTTGCTAAAGAATTGCTATACATCTTGAGTCAATCCTAATGTATTTTGGCTATACGTTTTTCAAGCCTCATGCAAATTCACCATAACTAGTTCAAACCTTATGCAACTTCACCATGGCGTCATCATGCTTTTAAAAAAATCCTTAACCAAAAAATTTGCAAGAGAAAGAACACCTTTTACTTTTCCAAAATACTCCTTCAAATTTGCAACTAACTCTACCCCAAACCAGGTCTTCAAGTAGTTCATTAATTCTATTCCACAAATCAGTTTTCAATAGTTTTTAAGTAGTGCCAAATCAGTTATAAAACAAGCTTGAAGTTTGTCCTTAATAAGGTCCCCAACTTCCTTGAAACGTGTGCTAACATTTCTCTTGATGTTAGTGACAATATTAGGAATTAATGCATGAAGCCATGCATCAATCCTTTTAAATATGCAATATCAATAGGTTGAATATCTCTTCTCTAAAATGATCACACAACAACTCTAATTCTATCGTTGAAATGCATGCCTCAAGGATGTCCTTTAATTAGTCCATAACGGTGTTTTCAAGGCTCTCCTTCATATTTTTCCATTAATCCTAGTACACAAGTAGATATGCATTTGTGCATTAGGTGAATAAATGTTGCCCCATAATCACTACTTAGTGTACTTAGTCTAATCTCAAGTTTCTTTGAATCACAAACATTGCTTGTCATTGAAACCAGCTTGTTAGAAACTTGGAAGTGAATACTAGCATTATCGATTTCTCCACTTTAATGAATGCTTCTTGAGACTTCAAAATATGTAGACATGTAGTTCCTTTTTCAATTTGCTTCTGATTTCTTAGTTTATTTTTATTATTATTTTAAACGCACAAAAATAAGGACATAAGTCCATACAAGTAACGTACAAGGAAACCCCACATGGAGCAAAACTATCCATAGTATAGTCCATAGTATTTTTTTATCTACTTCTATGAAAAAAAAATTGAAGCAAGTGAAAACAAAACATATGTATCGATGATTTGTGGATGATGTGTTGTTTAGTGGGTTGGAGATTGGTTATTTAGATGGAGTAAAATATTTGGTTTGGACAAAGTTTCTATGTTTTTTCATCTCTTGTTTTGATCACCTTTTGATCTTCTACAGGTACGTTTAAGATGACTCTTCAGTTTGGGGAGGGCTATTTGAATAAGCCACTTAAAATACATTTTGTTTCAAGGTGTTTCATAAAGATAGCATATTTCTCCATCCTTCTTAGAGATTTCAATTGAAAGTTCATACTTTTCTATCTATCTCTTTGTTTTCTTAATTAACTAATATGCATGAGTAAATTTGAATATTTTTTTTTCATTTATTTATGGATGCACTCACCTCATTTCCTAGCGATATTATACCCAATTTTTTTTAAATTTGTTTTACTTTTATTCATTTCTTAATTTGTTCTTAACCAACAAAAAGGTATGCATGGATGGAAATGGAAATGGATCCAAGTGATGTTGTGTACTTCACAATCTTAATTTATTTGGGAAGAGAATTATGCCTTTGGCACAACCCAGTGTCGAAAAGGTTGTACATATGCCGATATCCATTGTGAAATTGTGGACGATGAAATCGTTGATCATCCTTTCTATTTTATTGGCCCAATCAGAATTCCTTTAAATACAGAGAAAGAGAAAAAAAGGAAACCTACAGCAACAAATTTAGGCATTAATAGGAAAGTAGGCATGTTGGTTATCAAAACATTGCAATCACAGGTAATGGAAGGAATGCCAATATCTGAAAAACATTGAAGGGAATGTGGAGGAACCTATGCATAAAAAACCAAAAGTTGATCATGTGTCCGAGTGAGTGGAACAAGTTGTAGAGGTTGATCCTAAAGTATTGGAATCTTGGGAACATAAAATGAATAGTTTAATGGAAAAAAATTTCACGAAGAATCTAACACTCAAGGTATATTCAGAAAATGGAAAAGCTAATATAAAGATCCATTGTGAAATTGTTTCCATTGATTATGGAACAAGGGAAGTATCCTTAACAGCGTGAACAGTTTGTAACTTCAAAAACAATCATATGAAAAGAGGGTCCCATCAACGTCACATTTCAATTTTGGGAATTAATGAAATTCCTTCATGTAACAAAGAAAAGCATACAACAATGGCTAGAGATCAACTTGAGATTGATCAATGAATCAAGCTTCTACATGATTTCAACCAAACACAAGAGCCTAATTTGTTCAAGGTGGTGGAAGCAACACTTGTAAACTATGAGGAAAAGAAAAAATCAAGAGTGAAATGTACACGATGCAATAGATGGTTCTCTTTGGTGTCGAAAAGTGGTAATATTGTCAGTTATCTAAATGAACACATGAAATCAAAGAAGCACACTACTACTACAGATGAGGCTTCACATGATACAGTTGTGTTGAGGAGTGGAACAATTGGGAGACCGAAAAAACCTACCATAATGAAATGTCCTAACAAAGTTTGACTAATTTCTTGATCCCATCACTACCATCACCATTACATGGGGTTTCTACAAGTTAACAGGCTTCTAGTTCAAGTGTGTTAATTACCCAAGTTTTAATTTAATTTGAATTTGAATTTGTACATTACTTTATTTGTTATTACTTGTTACTAGAAGTTAGTAGATCATTTTCCAATGTGTTTTTTCATCTTAGTCTAGGACAATTTCCTCCCCTGATATTACTATGTTGGGGGTATTGGGATCCCTATCTTGATAGAAGAGTGGAGAGATTGGAGACAAAGGTTCTAATGGATGACCAACATGGTGTAAAATTGTGGGCCATAGAGAAACATACCCAAAGTACACTATGTTATTATGGTACTAAATGTCGTATTAATGCTACATACAAACATGTTCATTGCAAGAGGTTATTTGAAATAGGAATCCCTTTTTATTCATTAACATACAATTTTTGTAAGTTGATACCTAATTGTGATGAATTTCGGATGCGTTTATATCACGAATCAAGGAGAAACATCAAAAGACATGGGAGAGATACAGGGAAAGGGAGAAGGTTGGACCATTTTACCCATGGTGTACTCAAAATTGTTGCAAGAGACGTAAATGCTACACATAGATTAACAATGCGATCTCTTTGGTGGGAGAGGACAAAGGTTGCTACATTGTTTATTAGAACGAGGTCTCTAAGGGGAAATTTGTTCGAATATGCAAAAAAGGAAGGATTTGTTTAGGTTTTACACGGATGTGTGTGAGGCTCATAAGAAAGGAAAATTACAAGGTAAAGATGGAGTTTGGGAATTTGTTCAAGATATATCTCACAACCTAGTTTGTTGAAATTCAGGGAGAAGGTATAGTGCATCCAGTAATTCCATTTATGAAATGATTAACTTATGAGGAGTTCCTACATTACATAGCTTTATTAGCTTGAATTTGGATGGTCCTTCGATATCTATGAATTTAAGGAAAGTTAGAAAATCATTGACATATATCCCATGGGAGCAGGAGTGCATTTTGTAGGCAATCGAAAAAGTTTAAGATTCCTATAAATCCAAACATGCTATATAGGGCCCAATTCCCATATTCCTCATTGAAGATGAAACTGTTGTCAAAAAATATGTCAGGTGGGTAGTAAAAAGTGATACATTGGTGAGCTTTTGTGGTAGTAAAGAAGAACATAAGTGCCAATCACATTTCTTTGTGACAGTTGGTGAGGGTGTTGTAGGATATGAGATTATTACATATTCCTTCAAGAATTGTGTGATAGGCCATTATGCACGTGTTATTATTGCAAACCCTTTACATGAGAATATCCCTCATTTGGCTGTGGTTGTTCATCCAATGTGCAACCGATTTTATGCAAATTTTGTCCATCGGTAGTGGATAAAAATAGAATACCTATGGAAGAAACATGTGGAACATTTTTTAGGACCTCTTATTGGTCATTCCTTCTATGGGGATAGTAGGAGAAGAATGATTATGTTGAAGGATTATTACTCAATGACAGGCATGGGATATCAAATTCCCTGGGAAGGGTGGAGGATAGCTCAGTTGTATGATGGCTTTAAAGTAACATGACTTCATGACCATGATTACATCTACAATGGAAAAAATCTAGTGAATCCTTTTTTTAGTGGTCGACGAGAGTTGATTGTTGGAGAAGAGTTGATTAGTTTCAACCATGTAATAATGGTTTATAACACTTTTAAAATGGATGACCACAAGCTTAAAATTGAGGATATAGAGAGGATTGATCACCAAAAATGGGGTTCATCAAAATGCATTGCATCAAGGCATGTCTAGAGGCGCTTGAAGAAAATGAGAAGTACAAGTGGTAGGACAGAGAGGACATCGGGTATAGAGACCTATCTAGAAGTCGTTGCTGACTATATTGATATTTTTGTCTCATAGTTTGACTCTTTGGGAAAGAGTGTGAAATTCTTCAAGAGTCCATCATTTCTTCACATTATGGATATCCTAGGTTAGAGAACAAGAAAATACTAATGTCAACATTAATTTCATTAGCAGAGACGCATATCAAGATGTGAAAATTTTGCGCCACTTTGCGGTTTTGTTGTTGATGTTTTTTCATGATCAATAGTCTAACTTGCCATGTGCATTGCACTTGACTGGGTCACATGTATGTGAGAACTTCTTTAGCAAAGTTGGTGGCATGGTTGGAGTAGAGAGGGAATATGATTTCCTTGACTTACTTCATGCTATTAGAACCCTTAATAGATTTACTGAATAAGAATCGAATCCCCAAGGGATTTGTTTCAATAAATCTCATAAGAAACAAATGAGTATCTCGAATAAATTGCATCAACAAATAGTAGAGGAAGGTGATGTCTTGTCACATTGTGATTCAATATCCACAGATAATAAAATTATAGAAGATTTGGCGATAGGATTGGAGGATGCAGATGTAATTTTACTAGGTCTTCGCATGCAACCAGAAAGACACACATAAGATTCTTGGTGGTTTAAACCATGGATAGAGGATCACAACTATCCAACATTTGAAGTTGTGGATTAAGTAGTTGATAATTCTCCACCAGGTCATTCCACATCCATATTCCAATGTTTGTCTTATATTGTACTCAAATATAGTGAATTGCTAATGATGGAAAGTGAGTTTAGGAACGAGTTGGATGGAATTTTAGATTGCATTGATGAAAATGTAAACATAACTACCAAACCAGTGGTCGATATCGATGGCAAGGACATGTACAAATATTTGTTGGTTAGTCAATTGAATGTAAATCCGGCATTATCAAAATATAGATTGACTAAAGTGAGGAATAGAGTATACTTCTGGCGAGATGAGAGGGCCCCCAAAAAGGGTGTTGCAATTGGTTTTGGAATTGGATCAAATTTTGTGATGTTGTTTGAGAGTGATTCTATATTTGTAGTTGAACATACTAGAAGAAAATGTGTATCTCAAAGTACAAAGCACATTGTTTCTTGTGGGACTTGGTACATTGGAAGAGTTCAAAGAATAAGAAAGAAGGATGGTAATAGGGTGTTTGAATACCATAATGAAATTGATCTATTGGATAGGCATGAAGGTGTTGAGCTACAATGTTGTTGGTACAATATAATAAAGGGGAAATGCATGTACAAGTATGATTCGACAGATCATCTATACATACAACTTGAATCTTTTATAGAAATAACAACCTATCATACAATATCAAGAATGATGCATACAAGTTAGAAGAAAGCGACCACATAATTTATGAGGATTTCATTAAAATTTTCAATAGGGTGGAGTTTTCAAAACTTTCTAATTTATCTTATCTTTTCTATACTATCTTATAGCTTATTTATAAAGTATTATTTTTTGTATTATCGTTGTTTTGTTTGTGTCAATTTCATACTCATTTTATACTCGTTGACTTTAGCTGCGATGAATATTTTGGATTCTGAATGGATGGGATAACTCAATTTGAAGTTATCGATCCTCAAATATTTCTTTATGCTTTCTTGAAGAATGGTTCTTGAGGGTTCCTGAAATTTTGTTAGCCATGTTCATATTAGATTTTTATAGCATTCACTGTACATGATGTTTTATGCTTCATGTTGTTCATATTATTTATGTAAATCTTATTCAATGTATGAGAATTACGAATAGTTTTTTTTCCCAATATTTGTGTTGTAAATGTTTAAATTTTGTTTAAGTGGCTTCATATATATGTTATTCTAGTGGTAGAACTATTGAATCAAGTGTTTTTTAAATAATGCAAGCAATGAGAAAACTTGCCACCAGTTTAATCAGAGGATTAGTTCATTCACCTTTAGTTCAATGCCTTTTTTATTTGTTACACCAATGAGGTTGGATGTATCACCTTTTCAACACACCTGAGTTTGAATAGAAATTAAATTATAGTAATATAATGTAGAGCCTGATTTCAGATCAAAACCAGAGCATAGTCACTCTAGATATTACTACACTGCTGAAAACAGGGAATGAGTTGAGTGTGGATCCTTTGATGAAGCAAATCACAATTTTATGTCAGATGAGTTCAAGATTGTTGTTGTGGAAGCGATTCTATCTATGTGTTTAAATTTCCCATAGAAGTATTGAACACTAAGTAATTGGCATATTTTTTGTTATTCTATTTAAATGTGTCATATTTTCTCTCTTTCCTTTGGAGGAGAGTTGATAACCGTTGTTGTTTGTCTAATGATTTTCCATAATGAACTTTATAAGTAATATACTTACAGAAGAAGGGGGTTTTGGATATAACAAATCTATTATGGACTGTATTCTTATTCACATACAAGATATCTCAGAGGAAAAAGAAAGTGGCTTGTCTCATCTTTGTGAATTCATTGAAGATTGTGAATTTACTTATATTTCTACACATGTAATAAGCTCTATTTACTATATAAAATAATAGAATTGTGTCATCAATTTTATTCATTCATTTTTATTGTTTATATTGTATCATTATATTCCTCCAGCTGATAACAGAGTTAGTGTTCTTTTCTGCTCCCTAATCTCATCATATCATTAGACCATATTGGCATGACAGCTAAATATGTTGAACTAGTAAGAAGTGTGGAAATTTTGGCCTTTGGAGATGGAAATGAATTTAGAGAAATATAATGGAGATAAATATTGAAATTGCAGTCCATTTATGGCTATGTTTTGTACATGTCAATTATAATGCAGTATATAAAGAATCAAATATTTCTATATATGGACCCGCTTGACTTATTGTATTAGATAATTGTGTGGATAATATTGATAAGATATTTCTATTACATATTCTTCATTCTCTTGGTAATGAAGGACCAAACACCGCAGACCCTAGCATGACCCTAACAACTATATTTGGTATATTTATAATCGAGTTATTCTTGAAAATGAAATAGTTAGAGAAAGTGTTGTGATTCTTTAGTTCAAAACATTTAAATGTTAACTCTGGCTACTTAGGGTGACAGGTGTGACCAAAGACACTAATTGAACATGATGATGTTTTCACCTAAATTTCATATCTGAAACATGCACATGATTTGGACTCCATCTCATTCGTTTTTCCTATGTTTCAAGCTACAACACAAGCTATACAATCATTGTATTTGGGGATTTTTTTGTGATTTTTTTCAAGTGCATTGGTAAGCAAAATTTTTCTTCAATATTGACTGAGAGATACATCAAGTTGTGCAAAATCACATTATCATCATAAAACCATCCGAATTTGGATAACTTAAAATAAAGTGATGAAAATACATACCTGTCATTTTGATTGTGATTGTTACTCTATCATTATTGTTACACCATATTTTTTGTTTTGTAGAAATGTTAAGTTAAAGGATAAGTTGGACACATTATAAAGGAATTGGAAAATTTTATCTTAGCATGAGGAGCTATCCTAAAGGATTGTAATGTGACCAAGGGCAGAAAGAAAAAGCTATAGAGGATAATATGTGCAGGGTATGCACTTGCTCGTGGGAACCAGATGTCATGTCAAGGAGTGGGAAAATGAAGACGAAGGGTGGAGATATGATTGGGATTGGATCAACGATGGAAAATTTATCCGGGGCATAGAGTAGCATGGGAAATAAAAGGATGAAGAGGTAGTGGATTATAAACCATTGTCGACATGGCGCAATGTGATGAACTCCCCTGGGAAAAGTGGTAAGCGAAAAACCATTGTCTGGAGCCTCTGAAACCGGTCTTTTGAAGCTTAATATAAAGTGTCGTTGGTTAAGTTCAAAGGGACCTTTTGTGGTGGTGCAAGCGGAAAGGTGGATACGACAACAACACATGAATTCACGCTCCAGGTTGTGGTCCAAAGGTCAATTGTAAGTTCGCATGTCACCAGGTAGCTTTAGTACCTTGTTATTCACTAAATTTACTATTATTGAAGGGTTTAATTTTGTAGAAATGTGAATTTAAGTTAAGGGGTTCCATATTTTTCATTTTGTAGAAATGTTAAGTTAAACGATAAGTTTGACAAATTTTAAAGGAATTGGAAAAATAGTGAGGTGTATGTGATTAACGTTAGAGAGTTCTCTTAGCCAGGCCTAGAATTCTGAATTCCCCTGGCCTGTCAAATGGAAATTTGTTGAAAATTTGGTATTTCATTTCCTATCACTTTAAGTTATTACAAATTTATAGAGTGTTAATATTTTATATCAAATTTACTTAATTTTTTTAAGTAATTTTTTTTAAATGTCATATTAAAAGTCATTATCGCAACTACTAAACTCAAATGATTTGGATTAGGTATTTTTAAATCAAAAGCTACAAATATTCCCAATCAAACAGGAAGGGAGACACCTATATTCCAGCAGCCATCCAAAATACAAAATAAATATATCCATTTCTCATTTTATCTAAAGCAAGCAACACTCGAAAATATATGGTTTATTGATCCTTCTACTAAATAAAATAGGCCAAGATGCTAATTAACCTAATTATACTAAATTGATGTTTACTTTAAAAAAATGAAATAAAATACACCTTCAAACATTTTAAAATAATAATAAATACTAAAATTATAAAAAAACTTGACTCTATACAAAAATCATTGGACAGATGCATAAACAATCATTTCATGGCCAAAGCAAAGGGTTATAGATGAAACCCATTCACCCTCCCTTCTTGTATTGTATCCATGTGGCAACTGAACTAAGCTTTTTTATGCTCTCGATCAAAATCCTGTTGAATCCTTTCTTTTCCATACTCAAATGTGTTGCTAGTTGGACGGGATTTTGTATAGGGAGAAGACAAAAACTATTATACGAACCAATAATATTAATCTATTGAATATATTTAAAAAATTACAATATTAAAATATATTTAAAACTTACAATGCCTGAATATATTAAAAGGATTACTATTGAAGTTCGCTTCGTTGTTCAAAGACTTTTAGGATTGGAAATGAGTATCCTCCTTCTTGGTTCCCCAAATGAAGTAAAAAACCAAGATGTTCCCATTTTCCAATATTAAGAGCAATGAATTCACATATTGCGAATTAGATTCATGGAATTTGACCTATGTGAGCACTGGGAATCCAAGGGTGATACTAAATAAGTTAACCTTCTCATTTATCCCAGATACTTCAACTAATGTGTACTTGAGCTATCATCTTTCCACATGATGTGTCTGATTTAATGAACATGACTCTTGAATTATTTTCCAAAACCAACATAACCACCAAGTTACCAACTTAGAACTCAGCCAAAGGGTACTAGTAATTATGATGGGTAAATAAATTCAATGTGTCAAATTTACATACTTCAATTTTTCATAAATGTCAAGGTTGACATGCGGTGTATGCACGTGGTCATGGGACCCAGATATTATTTTGGGGATCAAGACGACATGATTGGACAACAAATATGTGGTCAGTATAAGATCAACAATTTGCAGGTGATCTGAAGCACGGAGTAGCGTGGGAGATAAAGGAGATAAGATGTAGTGGATTATAAACCTTCTGCCACATGGCGTGATATGGTGAGATATGCTGGGGAAAATGGTAAAGGGAAAACCACTTTTTGCGGCTTCTGAAACAGATGCCATTACCTAATATAATATCATTGTTCATTGTGAAAAGGTTTATTTTGTCATGACATTGAGGAAAAAGTGAAGACGTTGACAAAGCACGGGTCTGCGGCTCAGGTTGTTGTCTAAAGTTCAACCACATTTTTTTCATGACCTCCCAGGTATTTCTAACACGTTATTTCCATGTTATTTCTTACTGAGTTTGTGATATGGAAGAAGCTTCAAGTTTAGTTTCCCTCTGCAAGTTCCTGGATAGAAAAGAGAAGGTTATAGTTGATACAGATGGAAATTTATTCGACCCAATTCTCTCTATGTGCAACATTTCTTAGTCCAAAGAACAATTATGGAGTTTTAAATCACAAGGAAGAGATGTTTTGAATGTGTGGAATTATTTTATGTATTGTTTCTCTGTCGAGCAAACCCTGTGTTACCCTGAATTTGTAGAGTGTTGTCTAAATAATTATTCTCCCACTGAGAGAGTAATTATGAACAAAAACGCTACCAGGATCCATTGTCAATTTAATGGAAAATTCATCCACGATATTCTGAATGTGCCCGATATTTTTCCTGAAAATATTGAATCCCTCAGTGAAGAAAACTTGGTCCAAGTGTATAGGGAATGTAAGTTTGAGATTAAAAATGCCTTTTTGACATAAATTCTAAAAGTTGGTCTTGTGGTAGATAGCCTTTCCTTTCCCATGGATGTTCATCTTTTTTAAGAAGAGGTCCAAATGGTGTTGTCAATATTGAGTCAAATATTGAGATATGATGATGACAAGTCAATCACTGATGTTATAATTGGTTTTCTATTGAAGACAAATTTATCGGAACCAGAGACAAACCAAGTCTATTGTTTTGGTTTCGATGAATTCTTACCTAATGCAATTCATTTTCAATTAGCATATTCCAAGCTGATACATTTCAGGTATCAATCATACTTACTAAACATGTTCCTATACTCAAATGTCTCTAAGTTTCATTTCATCAATACAATTTTTTTCTCCTAGGCTACTTGGGCAGATAAATATGTTTGATTTTCTGAATAAAATCATGGAGGAAGTATACATAATACTTTTTGCTGAAAAGTTTCCAAGAGTGTTAGATGAAATCAAAAGTACTTTTCATCCCTTAATGGAAAGTTGTACAGGATACTGGTTTTTACATAAGGAATTCATCGTTATTCGTGTTTATGGTTACACAGGACCACCTTACAAATTACCTACCTTTCAGACTCATAGAAGTTTTTGTTAGAATTTACACGAAGAGGTTTTGTTCAGAAGAAGAACACTTTGTTGCTTTTAATAAGTATTATGATGTAAATTTCCCATTCAAGATCGACCCTTTCATTTTTAAAAACAAAGCTGCGTTGAATATTGTTGAAAAATTATTAGAGGCTATGAAATTCCAGAAAATCAAGAGGCTAAACTATGATCCAAGTAAAATCATATCACAAAGAAGACAACAAAATAAAAACAAGGCCTTTGGAGATGAATCAATGGAAGGCATGGATAAAATAGTTAATTTGCTAGAATTTGAAGAGGATTGTGAAGGAGTTAAAGAATAAATAATAGAGGCAGCTGAAGAGAAATGAAATGACTTGGCTATAATTGTACAAAAACCATCTAACTCTACTTCATTAAATAAAAGGGCCCTTTCAGAAATCGACATAATGGATTTCGATGATGAAAACTCAAACAAAGTACTAAAGACATGACCTAAAAGGGAAATGATGATGAAGGATGAGCAGAGTGCAAATGATGAAAAAAACAGTCTTATTTTACAACAACAACATGTACAAATAAGAGAATATTCTTTTTATGAAGAAGGTAGCGCCGGATCTTACTCTAGATATAGATCTAATTTTGAATCTGTTTCTACCTACACAGAACAAAAGAAGCAAGCTTTAAATGAGACACAAAATATTTTTCCCCAGGTAAGAAAGTTAGTAGATCAGCAATTGTCACTAATTTCCACCAGGGATTTAGAGAGGAACACCCTTAAATTTCTATGATAAATGATCAGAAAGTTTCTGAAGTCAAGTTCAGTAAGGAGAAAATCAGCATGCCTGATAAAATCTAGCTCCATCGATAGACTGATGATGTTTATATTCCAATATACTAAAGGAGACATTGAACATTACAAAGATGCAGTAAGTTATTGATAAGTTGGAGAACCAACTCCGACATGAGAAAGTGGAGAACAAAGCTAGTTTATTTCAGACTAAAAAAAGTATAGACATGCCTTATAACTTTAAGGAATGAACCGACTAATGTTCAAGCAACTAAAAAATTGCTAGAAGAAAAAGAAAAAACTATCAAAGTCCTTAAGAAAAACTAAAATTTATAGGTACACAATATGTTCAGTTATCTAAGTTGACAGTGTTGAAACAAGAGAAGGATGAAATTTACTAGGAATTTGTGGAATTTAAGGGAAAAATGTTAAATCTACAGAAGGATAAAGAGACCTAGGAAATTAAACGATCAGGATTTGTGTCCCATATTTCAAATTTTAATGCCAATCGAAAAGAAGAAGAGGAAGTGTTGGAGGAGTTGATGAACCAACCCTTGATTTAGAATGAAGATCAAGTAAAAAAATATCCCGCTGATGAATTATCTTTTTCCATGTCACAGATAAATTTGAGAGAGGGAGAAATCAAAGAGTGGAAAGAAGGTAATGTCAAGCTGAAGTGGGAATTGGCTAAAATTATTGAAGAAAGAAATAAACTTTTAGGTGAAAGAGATGCAACAAAATAATATCAATGAATTGAATGAGAATATTATAGGAAAAGTACCACTGCAAGGAGCTAAACATCTTATTTGGGATACTTTGACTATAGAAATCACCAAGTTTAGATCCTATTTAAATTTTGTGAACGATAAGAATGTAATAGTGGATTTAGCTCTTCAAAGATGTAAGTTGGTAAATGAAAATCTAGACAAAAATCCATTTAACACTGCCCAAAATGATGTTCATTTTTTAAAAACTTTGACATATGAATACATGCAAGAGATGGGAATCAGGGATAGGCTAGCCATCGTTCTATGGGATATAAAGTTTATTAATAAACATAATTTGGTCAAATTTGTACAATTGAAAGAAAATGAGATGCTTTTGGAGGTTAGGGATTTTAAGAAAATGTTTAAAGAACACTTCAATGAAGGAATTCCTCCATTCTAGGATGATAATGGAAAGTTATTTTATCAAGAACATTATCATAGATTGCTACTGCATAAACACATGGACCACTCCAAATTTGAAGAATGGACAAAGGGACTAATAGGAACTGTCATTATAGAGACATTGACTTATGACTTTGAGATATTTGAACAATTCCTGGTCACTCAAAGAAGTCTACCACCTATTTCTTACACCCAATACATGGAGTTATAGGTGGCGATTAAAGAAATGATGGATTGTGACCTCCCGGATCATAAACAATGGAAGGTTGTGGAAAAATTTGGGAAAACCAAATATAGACTACACCAATGATGAATAGATGTCACATTGCAAGGGAGCAGTTTGGATATCTCTTTGGCCTACCACATGGATTTTCTATGAAATTTTTTTTCTTAAAAAAATATCAGTTACTAGATTCCTACGATTTAGGGTTTTAGTTAAAAGAACATTGGTTTACGGGAATTTTGTTAAAAATTTACTCGAGGAGCCATTTTTTATATAATTTTCATTTTATGACGTTTTGGGGCTGGATCACAAAGAAAAGAAGCAAATTGTTCATGGACAATATTTTCTAAATACAAGTTTGCAAAGAATAGAAAAAAGGAACTCCTTTTAGAGAAATAAATTCTTGTGGTAATGGTTTTAAGTTTGTGCTCTCTTCTATGTGTATGTGTAAATAATTCCCTCTATTTCCATTATGTGTTTTTCTTGTTAAGTATTCAGTTGAGAAAAAATAATTTGGAATTCATCTATGATGCACCAAATGCATGCAACTTGATACTCATTATTTTCTGTCTAACATTGCATTACACCATTTATGAGACAAAGAAGTCGTATGAGTGTGAACATGGAATAATGGGTGGGAGCCCATCATCACTGATTCTAAGCCATCTATTGACAGATGAGGACCATACAAAGATGACAGTCTTCTTGATACAGGCGTGATCCCTACTTCCACATGATGTCGTGTGGGATAGCTAGTCCTTGCCTTAAAGTTGTGATATGCAGACTTAATTTTGATGTGCTCGTTATTTAGCATGCCTTACAGTTTTGTTTATTATTTTAAATCTTATTAGATGACTATGTGTTATTAGCTCATGGAAACTGCATAGAACAGTCCAAGTTTTGTATGATTACTAAAAGAAAAGGTATCTCTTTTTCAGTCTCATGATGTATAGGAATTGAGAAAAATGTATTTTCGGATATTACATCTTTATCTTGAAAAAATTGAATTGGAGCATGAATTTCCATCAAATACAAAATCTTCTTTTTCTACCATGAAAATTACAAATAAGACCACATTGAAAAAATCACATTTTGATCCTATTGGTTAAGACTTTACCTCAGTAGTAGATCTTTCTACATGTGGAAATGATGCTAGCTTGTCCAACACCTCTTTGCATGTTGCTCAGAAGGTAAGGAAAATTGGGTGTGTATATTCAAATGACATTGTATATCAAGGGAATAACAATGTTGGTGGTAATAGTTCAGCAGTTGACAACAAAGTTGAGAAATCAGAGAAAATTTCAGGTTTAAATCTTGATAGTCTATTCGGTGTTTATGGTATTAGATATTAAAATTTTCCACTGGAAGTGTTTTTTAATTTCATCATGTTTGTGTGGAGTGCATATTAACTCATTAGGAAATTGTGACTATTGTTGATTCAAAATATGGCTAGGGTGTGGAGATCTCTTTTTATAAAACTCACTGTTGTGGTATGGACCTTCCTTATATGGTGTTTTATCACCCTATAATTTTCCTATGGTTGTGGTATGGAGTCCCAGGGGTAACTATTTCAAACCAACCTTTAGACCGTATTCTATCCAATACAGTCAGAGAGGGCTCTCTCTTTGTCACAAAGATATTCACATATACATTTGTCTTTAAACAAGCATTCAGAAGGCTAGATTTCTGAGGAGAACAAGATGTTTATAGATTTAAATATTGTAAGATAGACATATAAGAAATACCATTTGGGCCATGGAGTCATAGTCTGAATCATTCAAGGATATTACAATAAATAATGAACAATGATTTTCCCTTTTTCATTCTGAGGCAAAAGTAAGATCAATATTCAGGAAAATATCTTCAAGTGGTGGAAGGAAAAAGAAGAAAAAGTCCATTGCACCAAGGGGCACCTATCTACAAATGAATCCCTTGAATACACGTTTAGAAAAAAAAACAAATAAGGGAAATGAAGGAAATGGAGCATCTAAAAAGGATGAATTCCATAACAATCATCACAGACACATTACAAATGCTACATCTAATGAAAGGAGCTCTTAATAAAATGAATTCCTCATATATAATCTAGAAAGCATTAGCAGGAATTTACACACATGAAATGATATAAATAGGAAACACAAACCAAATATTAACACATTAATGAATATCATAAAATCGTAGAAACATTTTCATTATCACTTCTAAGAAAGTTTGCAGAGCTACAATTTGTGCATAGAGGCTTTAAAAATATGAAACTCTAATCAATCATCCAACCCCTTACTTCCTCCAAAGAGGTTACATTTATAGTGTTATGGCTCCCGCTTTCCGAAGTTGTAGAATAAAATAATTCCTCAAATTCATGTGCATAGTATTTTTATACCCTTCAACATTCTTAACCATCTCACATTTTTGTCTCACAAAATGATTCTCGACCGTAGATCTAAATACTCGATCATCTACACCGTCAAAAGATGCATCCTTTCCTAAGCCATTGATATTTCCAAGATGAAATATATGCCATCGAATTTATCCACCTTGGTCTTCATTTCACAGCCATCTTCTTTTATTTCCCCTCATATCTCTAAGCTACGAAACAAGCCAGAGCCATAGATATTATATACAAGGAATCACAATCATCCAAGGATGCTGCCTTTAGCCCATTTCACACTCCATCATCTTGCTAAACCTTGCACACATTCTCATCATGAAAAGGACTAGGACCATTGATCAAGTATCCACTATATATTCAACATCCAAAGGTGCAGGGTCTACTAATATTTCATAATCCATGTTGATGTATTTGTAACTTCGGAATGTATTCATATATGTATCTTAAGTATTGTAACACGATGTTTATTCTGGGATGTATCTATAATGTAATTGAGTCATGTTGTCATGCCCTGCTATTTCGATCAGGAGGATCAATAATGTAAACAAGTCATGTCAAGTCATTGTGGGTAACCCTTCAATTGTCTAAGGGTTAAAGTCCCCACAGTTCTGGGGCACTAGCATTATTAGACTCTCCTAGTAGAGGTCGGCCCTGGTAGGGTTTTAGTCATGTCAGGATTAGTATAAATAGAGAGTTGGACTCTCTATTTAACACACAACTCATACAAACTCAAGTGTAGTGCATAGTTGAGGAAGGAGAAGACACTGGGGCTAGACAAGAAGAAGGTTACTGCTATCGGGAGATCACTTATTGTTTTGGGCTTTTACTGTTTTGGTGTTGATTCTATCTCTGAGGAAGTTGCGGGGTTTTATCCATTTATGGTTTCCTTGAGGAAAAACACTATTTTCATTGTCTCTTGTTTTTTATTATTGTACATCTTATTCTCTCAGTTAAAGATCCTAAATAATGCTAGCTTAATGTTGAAAAACTAGCATGGTATCAGAGCTAACCTGAGAAGAAGACACTGTGCAGCTACAGGAACTAGGGATTCCTAGTTTGTGGATCTTCCTCCACATATTTTTAGCAAAATTAAGGTGGAATAACTCTCCTCCTTGGGGCGCATCTTTCTGTCAAAGCAGAATCCAATTCTAAGGTTTTTTAGTTTTGGACCCGACACTACTGCCGAAAATTAGGGCTTTTCACAAAAGATGAATTTTTCAGTGAGTCCAGGCCTGGATTGATCTCCTCCCCAAAATCGAAGTTAGGGATAAATTTCAAGGTATTTGGGTGGATAGATCTATGAAAAAGCAAAACCCTAATTTGCTCCTGATCCAATACTGCGAGATTTCAGCTTCAAATCCAAATCTAACATCTTGACCTAGTAAGATCTAAATCTCTTGTATTTGCATTTGAGGTTCTCAGTTTAAGATTTCTCATCATACCAAGCTTGAAAAAAAGCTTGAGGGAGCTGATAACTTCTAAGCCTGGAAGTATAGGATCTCCCTCATCCTAGAAGAAAATGAGTTGGATTCCTACATCCATGAGGAGGTTCTAGTTCCAGAGGGAGATGAGGCAAAGGCCTTACATAAGAAGAAGATGGTTATAGAAAAGAGGATCATTGTTGATTCTATCAAGGATCACCTTATCCCATAGGTGTCCTCTCTCAAGACACCTAAAGCTATGTTTGATGCCCTACCCAAATTGTTTGAAGGTAAGAACATAAACCGAAAGATGACTCAGAGGAATCAACTGAAGAATGTGAAGATTCATAATGCAAAGACTATCCAGTCTTACTTCACAAGGGTTTCTTAGATCAAGGAACAATTAGAAGCTATAGATGAAGAAGTGGAGAATGCGGATATTGTGATGACAACTCTGAATGGCCTTCCTAGGTCATGGGATTCATTCACCCAAGGAATATGTGCCAAAAATAAGTTAGTCAAATTCAGCAGACTATGGGAATAATGTCCTCAAGAAGAAGCATGGATAGCAGCTCCAGAAGAGAAGATGAGAAGTGAATATCAAGCTCTCACAGTTCACTCCAAGAAAGGCAGAAGAAGAGCTCATCACCCCAAAGGTAAGAATCCTCATCATAGAGACAATAGTAGAAAGGACCTATCTAGATTAAGATGTTATACATGTGATGAAATAGGACACTTTGCAAAAGACTGTCCTAAGAACAAGGTCCACTTTCATAAGAATAAGGGGAAGAAAAGAAGACATCATGCTCATGCTGCAGAGGAAGATGAACCATCCAAGAAAAGAACCAAATATGAAAGTGAATATTCTTCAAGCAAGGATGAATATGTTTTGATCTCTTCTCTCACAGGTAACATTACTTATGGAAGTGATGATTGGCTTATAGATAGTGGGGCTTCGAAACATATGACTGGATTCAAGGAATCCTTTGTGAGACTGTCATAACATGAATCACCTCACAAGGTGAAGCTAGGAGATTAATACCAATATCCAATAAAAGATAGTGGGGAATATTCCTATAAACTAGACTCTGGAAAGTCTCTAACAATCAAGGAAGTATTGTTTGTGCCATGACTCAAGAATAACCTCCTCTCCATATTTGCACTAGATGCAAAAGGAATGAGGGTTTCATTCATAGATGGTCAAGTCATCATGTGGCCAAGAGGAAACACTATAGATTTGTGGTGGTGATTGGAGAACAAGAAGGAGGATTGTACAAATTAAAGGGCCATCCAAAACAAGTATTGGTCCATGACACAGTAGAGCCAAGTGAACTTTGGCATAGAAGGCTTGCACATGTGCATTACAGAGCACTGCCAATTGCAAGCAAAGTTGTTGAAGGTCTTCCACAATTCCAAGCAAAACATGATGGGGTCTGCAAAGGATGTGCAAAAGGAAAGAATACAAAGAAGACATTTCCTAGCAGTGAAAGCAAAGCCAAAGGAATCCTAGAAATCATCGACTCCGAAGTATGTGGTCCTATGTCATCAAAATCACTAAGCGGGTATGCATATTATGTTTCTTTTATTGATGATTTTTCTAGGAAGACATGGGTTTACTTCATGAAGAACAAAGACGAAGTATTCGACAAATTCAAGGAATTCAAAGCCTTGATAGAGAACCACACTGAAAAGAAGATCAAAACTTTTCAATCAAACAATGGCAGAGAATTCACTTTGAATGAATTCAAAGAGCTATGCAAAGAATCAGGGATTAGGAGGGAGTTCTCCACTCCTTATAATCCACAACATAATTGGATTGCAGAATGGAAGAACACAACTATCATGGAAGCAGCAAGAGCTATGCTTCATGATCAAGATCTTCCTATGCATATTTGGGCTGAAGATGCTAGAACAATGATGTATGTACAGAACCGTACTCCACATAGAGTACTCAAAAAGAAGACTCCTGAAGAAGTCTTCTCTGGAAAGAAACCAAAAGTCGGCCATCTCAGAATATTCGGTTGTCCTATGTACATACACATTCCAAAAGAGAAGAGAACAAAATTAGATCCTTCAGGAAAGAAGGGTATATTTTTGGGATACTCTGAAAGCTCGAAGGGTTACAGAATATATTTCCCATGATACAAGAAGATTGACATCAACAGGGACGTGACATTTGATAAAGACACAACTTACAACAAATCCAGAAAGAGATCTGCTGAAGAACCTGAAGAAGCAGAAGCACCTAGAATTCATGATACAACCATGAATGAAGAAACTCAAGAAGAAGATCGAGATTTTGAAGAACCACAAAGACCTGTAGATCCACCTCTGGAGAAGAATCCTCATAAGAGGAAACCTGCTTGGGTGTGAAAACTTATCCAAGGTGCAAAGAGATATGGGGCTCCATAAGAGAATCATAGAGAAAGAAAGAGGACTAGATCTTGCTCCAGGTACGTAGCTTTACTATGTGATTTCATTGATAAAGAACCTTCCAGTTATGAAGAAGCGGCAGAATGAAAAGAATGGAAGGATGCTATGATCAAAGAATATCAATCGATCATGAAGAATGATGTTTGGGATGTTGTTCCAAGACCAAAAGGGAAGTCAGTTGTAACTTCCAAATGGATCTACAAGATCAAACATGCTACAGATGGTAGCATCAAAAAATATAAGGCAAGATTTGTGGCTCAGGGTTTCTCTTAAAAGGAATGAATAGATTATGAAGAAACCTTTGCTCCTGTAGCTAGATACACTTCCATCAGATCGGTACTTGCTCTGGCTGCAGTGATGAAATGGAAAATACACCAGATGGATGTCAAGACTGCTTTCTTGAATGGTGTAGTGGAAGAGGAAGTGTATGTAGAGCAGCCACCTGGTTTTGAGACTCATGACAGGGAGTCTCATGTGTGCAGATTAAAGAAAGCCCTGTACGGTTTGAAATAGGCACCCAGGACCTGGTACGACAGAATTGATAGATTTCTATCTAGTTTGGACTTTACCAAGAGTAAAGCAGATTCCAACCTTCACTACTAGGTTGAAGATGGAAAGCCAGTGATGCTTCTACTATATGTAGATGATCTACTTGTGACAGGTACAGATGGGTTGATTGCTGATATGAAGAGAAAGCTTGCTGCTGAGTTTGAAATGAAGTACTTGGGGATGATGCATTACTTTCTAGGTATGGAGGTGTGGCAGAGTACAGATGGAATCTTCCTTGGATGAGGGAAGTATGAATGTCACACCCCTGGTTTTGGCCCCGTTGCATTAAATGTACATGATGTATATATTGTAATGATCATGGTGTGGAGCTAAAGGCCAAGGCCCTGCCATTGATTGGTTATGCTATGTTTTGGATTTAAAATTGTCATCGATGGTATATCGGGGCATGTGGCATATATTATGTTTGTCCTCATGTAAATATGCATCTATAATTAATTAAACGAACCCGACCAGCTACGATCGCAGAAACTAAAATGAGAAAGGGGCATGATTTTCACAAGGATAAGGATGTGGTGAAAATGTCAAACCTTGGCCAATAAGGGAAAATACCCATGTGTCTTCTTTCTTTACCTTACCCAACCACCTCCATTGAAGAATGACTGCTGGTGGTTGAGGCAGTTATGGCCTTTGGGAGTGGGGTGGAAGGACTATCAGTCCTCACCCACATGCACACTCCACCAGAAAGAAACACTCACGCACTTTCTCCACTACGCATTACCTCCATGGTTGTCTTCCTTCCTCACGTTCTGCTCACATCCATGCACAGGCTTACCTAGTCTCACTCACCCAGGAATTCACTCTCTCCACAAGAGGGCTGAAACGCTGGTGCACTTCCAAATTCACGTCCTCTCTCTCTGTTGTTGTTCCCCCACGCGCCAGGAAGAGTTGCTCATCCTCACGCAGGGACCATAATCTGTCCACTATCCTCACACATAGGTATTCTTCTATTTTGGTGGCTCACACAACGAGCTGGGAGTTGTGCGTTTTCATCCACGGTTTTCCCTATGAAGGGCCATTTGCGTTTTCAGTCTTGTGTATGTTTTTCCTTACCAGTTCGTGGCCTGTACATATGTTTGTCTCTGTCAGCTGTGAACTTGGTCATTTCCTTTCCACCCTTGGACTGTGTAAGCCCCTTGGTGCCTTCATTGTTCAGATGGGGTCGTCGGTTTTCCCCACGTTGTTTCCTGTGGTCGCTGTGATATTCCTACATTTTGGGGACTATTGTAAATTCCCTTGAGAGTCATTTTGGCCAAGATAGGGCCAAGAATGACTCAGAATTTGTCTTCCTTGTCATAAGCTGCATCAGCTATTTGATTTCATGCGTGCAATGGTGGGTCTTCGGACTGTGTAGGGAGCAGGGGTGGGGCTTAGTTTTTTCTTGAAAAACCTGGTGGCTGGAAACCACACAGACATAGCTAGAGGGCTGGCCTTCTTCTCCACCAACCTTGAATAGCACTGGAAGGGAATGTAGGGCCTGGGGGACTGTGTAGTAGAGAAGGGACTGATTCCTTGTGTTGGGTATGTGTGGGTGTCTTAGAGGTCAGGCTAGTTCTGGTGTAGGTGTTCTTGGCTCTGTAATGAGCTCACCAGCTTAGCATTGAGCCTTTCCCCAACTCCTTGATGGCCTGATAAACCCAACTGTGTTGGCTTGGAAGTGTGTGTTTTGTATATCCTTGGCTATGTGTAAGCCTGCTAGTTCCCTTATTCCTTGGTGAATCATGCCCAACTTGAGGGTGGTAGCGCTGCTGAGAGATTAAGGAGCATGCTGGCCTATGGTTGGGTGGAACGTTGCAGTGACGTAGCTGGTTGCGGATCAAGCTCTTCATAAGATAAGTGATCTTATGCATTTTACTTCTACAACTATCTTTTCTGTTAATGATATGATGAACATGTTCAATGTATGCATGTATGAATGCTGTTGGTTTCCGCTGTGTATGATGATTAATTGCATATGTGCATGTTTTACTTCAATGTATTTCCATTCAGCATTTTGTTTCAGCAATTTTGTGCATGCTTATGTTCATGGGGCTCTTAGCCCGTGTCATTTAAGTTTGGGTCGCATCCTCTACGCCAGTTGGAGGCATGGGGATGTGACAGTATGGTATTAGAGCCTCATGTTGCAACAATGGACCTCTATGGGCCAGGAAGGAGCAACTGACAGAGGTTGTATCTCATTATTCCCATCAGAAATCAATGGATGGCTGGTAAAATTCAAAACAAAATGGTCCAAGTGTGAAGCGGTCGAGCCACTAGTGGGGAAGACTTCCGCCATTGCGGAAGAGCTAGGCAGAAGGACTTCCACCGTTGCAGAAGCACTAAGTGAAAGCCACAAAAAATATTTCTAAGTGTTCTGCATCGGAACAATTAGCGAAAGGGAATTTCGCCATTACGGAAGCCAAAATCCCTAAGGCTTCCGATGATAAAGACCGCCGACGCCGGAACAGTTTGGAGAAAGCCACGAGAAGTTTGTGTAAGTGTTCTGCGTCGGAACAATTAGCGAAAGGGACTTTCGTCGTTGCGGAAGCCAAACTCCCTAAGGCTTCCAATGATAAAGACTGCCGACGTCGATTGGAAGAAGAAAGTGGTTTGTCAGCCACCATTGCGGAAGCGAAATCACTGAAGCTTCTGACCAGAAAGGCTGCCGACGCCGAAAAGTTTAAAATTGTTCTAAGTCCGTGCCGATCGGAAGAAGTTAGTATTTGGCGTGCCACCGTTGCGGAAGCCAAAGTCACTAGACTTCCAATGTGTGAAGAAAACCGACACCGCGAGGAAGTTAAATTTTTTTTCTAAGCGATTTGGCGTCGATCGGAAGAAGAAAGTGTTTCGTGAGCCACCGTTGCGGAAGCGAAAGCACTAAGTCTTCCGACGAGAAAGACTGTCGACGCCGATCGAAAGAAGAAAGCGTTCTGTGAGCCACCATTGCGGAAGCCAAAGCATTAAGTCTTCCGACGAGAGAGACTGTCGAAACGTCGGAACGATTAGTGGCTCCAAGAGCCACCGTTGCGGAAGAATTAGTGGTTCTAGGAGCCGATTCTGCGGGAGATTTAGTGAAAAGAAGAGCCGATTTTGCGGGAGATTTAGTGAAAAGGGGATTCGATTCAATAGTTGGAAAGAGATCCTTTTTTTTTTTTACAAAGAGAGAATGTTGAGGTTGTAGTAGGATTTCTTAATGGATTTTGACCGTTTTTCAGTGGTTTTTCAGTGAATTTCAGGGCTGAAAATGAGAAATTAGCAACGAAGATAAACATTCTTTGATGAAGGAAAGCTAGTGTTTGGGAATGGGAAAAGAGGCAGTGATTTACAAAAGAAATTTGGAAAAATATAGTGTTTGGAAAAACTTGTAATTTTATAATTCTCCAAGAGAAGGTAAGTAATGTTGGTTTATATTAATGCTATGTATCTAACAATTGTGTTACTAACACATTTGCAGAGTCATAGTCACTTTCCAGGGAAGTATTCCAGGTGGTGCAGTTTGGAAAGTAAGTGGTGGTTCAGTATGAGAACCCATGATGGGTATGATGCTCGGGATTCTCATGAGCAAGCAAAAAATGCCATGGGAGAAAATGCCCGAAATAGAAATGATGACATTGAGTCTAATGGAAGGAGATTCCAAGAGACACCGTCGGATGTTGCAGCCACTATGAGAATCTTGATCAAGGCCCAGGAAGAGTAGCATCAGTTGAATGCTGCTATGCTGTAGAGTTTGATAGACTCACATAGAAGGATAGACTCTGGACGAGGTACAGCAAGACCAGAAGGCAGTAAGAGTAGTACCAGGAGAAGGAGAAGGACTTCTAGTGGATCATTTGATTCTAAAGAATCCAGCGGGGATTCAAGTTCTTCTTCTCATAAAAGGAAAAGAAGGAGACACCATAGGGATCACTCTCGGGATGAATTTAAGAAAGCTAAACCTCCTACTTTTGATGGTGAGATAAATACTAGACAAGAAGCTGAAGCTTGGCTTCTTAGGATAAAGAAGTACTTTCAAGTGCATGACTATTCAGGAAACATGAAGGCAAGAGTTGCCATATTCAATCTGAATGGAAGAGCATCCATTTGGTGGGAGCACTTCAAGCAAGTAAAGAGGATCAGTGAAAGGAGACTTAAGTGGAAGCAGTTTAAGAAGCATTTCAAGTAGAAATACCTCTCTGACAGGTATTATGATGACAAGATTAAGGAGTTCCATGAGCTGAGATTGGGACAGCAGTGGCATGGAAGAGTATGCGAATAATTTTTTGGAACTGTTGAGGTATATCCAATACATCAGAGATGAGAAAGTGAAGGTCCAGCATTTTCTGAGTGGATTACCTCAGTCCTACAAAGATAGAATTAAGTTTTATGAACCCAGAACTCTTGAAGAAGCAATAAGGAAGGCGAAGTATTGTTATGAGCAAAGCAAAGGTAAACCTGATTACCACAGGGCATGGAAGGACAAAAAGAACGAGAAGTTTGACCAAAGGAAGAAAGGTTTTAAACCTTCTAATTTCAGGAATCAGCAGAAGCAGCCATTGCAAGCTGCGAGTAAGCCAGTTGGAGTGGTAGGAGAAAATCCTAAGGATCCACAACAGAATAGAGGGCCAATCCAATGTTGGAGATGTGGAGGACCCCACATGCACAGAAGTTGTCCACTCGAGAATGAGAGTGCAAGGCTAGCTTATAACTTTCAAGGAGAAGAAACATTGGGTCAAATAGCAAGGGCAGTTCCTAGGATCTATGCAACACTGGAGGACCGCCAGGAAGATCACTAGTCAGCTGTAGTTGAAGTCGCAGGTAAGATTGTTGAGCAATCTATTTCTATTTTGATTGACCCTGATTCTATGCACAGTTACATTACTCCTAGAGTAGTGGAGAATTGTGCTTTTAAGAAAGTTAAGCATAGGAAGTCTTGGTTAGTTCAGCTAGCCATCGGAACTAAGAGAAAGGTCAGTGAAGTCGTTGAGAAATGTCCATTGGTCATGGATGGATTGGCCACGTGTGTAGATCTAAATGTTCTACTGCTTGGTTCCTATGATGTTCTCATTCGAATGGATTGGTTAGAAGCTCACAGGGTGAAGCTTGACTGCTACAATAAGAATTTTGAATGCATGGATGAAGAAGGGAACCTAGTAGTTGTGAAAGGCATTCCAAAGGTGATTTTGGTGAGGCAGGTTTTAGCAATGCAATTAAATAAGTTTTGTAGGAAGGGTTCCCAGTTATATGCAGCTCAATTTTTGGAGGAAAGGAGAGATGAAACTCCTAGGTTGGAGGACTATCAGGTGTTACAGGAATTCAAGGATGTGTTTCCTGATGAGATTCCAGGGCTTCCTCCAAAGAGGGACATTGACTTCACAATTGAACTTGTGCTAGGAGCAGCACCAGTGTCCAAGGAAACCTACAGGATGAGTACACCGGAGATGCTAGAGTTGAATATGCAACTGCAAGAGTTGTTGGAAAAGAAGTATATCCGGCCAAGTGTGTCTCCTTGGGGAGCACCAGTTCTGTTTGTAAAGAAGAAAGATGGTACACTCATGTTGTGTATTGATTACAGACAGTTGAACAAGGTTACCGTGAAGAATAAATATCCTTTGCCTAGGATTGATGACCTCTTTGATCAAATGAGAGGAGCAAAGGTGTTTTCCAAGATTGACTTGAGGTCTAGTTACCATCAGGTGAGAATCAAGGATGAAGACATTCATAAGACAACCTTCAGGACAAGGTATGGACATTATGAGTTTGTAGTGGTGCCATTTGGTCTCAGGAATGCACCAGCTACATTTATGTGCCTTATGAATAGTGTCTTCAGTAGGTATTTGGACAAGTTTGTTCTTGTTTTCCTTGATGACATTCTTGTTTATTCTAAAAACAAGGAAGAGCATGAAGAGGACTTGATATTGACATTGATTTTGCTCAGGGAGCACCAGTTGTATGCTAGACTGAGCAAGTGTGACTTCTATAGAGATAGAATTCAGTATTTGGGTCACATTATCTCAGAGGAGGGTATATCGGTGGACCCTGAAAAGATAGAAGCCATTGTGAATTGGCCTACTCCAAGAAATGCGACAGATGTGAGATCTTTTATGGGACTTGCAGGATACTACAGGAGATTCATTGAGGGATTCTCCAAAGTTGCACATGCTATCACTTCTTTGCAAAAGAAGGGGATGAAGTTCGAATGGACATCAAGGTGTGAAGAGAGTTTCTAGAAGTTGAAGAGTCTTCTCACTAGTGCACCAGTATTGAAAGTTGCAGATCCAGAAAATGATTTGGTGGTGTGTACTGATGCATGTGGACAATGGCTTGGAGGAGTCCTTATGCAAGACAACCACGTGATATTTTATGAGTCAAGAAAGTTGAAGGAACATGAGGTGAACTATGCCACTCATTATCTAGATCTTGCAGCCATAGTACATGCTCTCAAGATGTGGAGGCATTACTTGATGGGCAGGAGATTTGAGCTCAAAACAGACCATTGTGGTTTGAAGTATCTATTTGATTAGCCTACTCTGAATGCTAGGCAAGCAAGATGGCTGGAGTTTTTATGTGAGTTTGATTTTGAAATCAAGCACATAAAGGGAAAAGAGAATAAGGTAGCTGATGCACTCAGCAGGAAGATGCAAGGAATGCATGTGGCATCTCTTAGTATTTTCCAATCAGATTTGGGGTAGCAGATTGTTGGTCATGTTGTTGGAGATGGATTGTATGAGCAGGTAAAAGACAAATTGCAGCAGCAAGGTCTTGAGAAGAGGTATGAGGGATATAAATTGGAAGAAGATGGACTTCTCACTTATAAAGGTAGAATTTATATTCCAGATGTAGCATATTTGAGGAGAGTTGTTATGGATGAGATCCATCAAGCTCCGTACTCTAGTCACCCAGGATATCAGAAGACAATTGCTACAGCTAGAAAGCAGTACTTTTGGCTAGGAATGAAAAAGGATATGGCTGAGTACATTTCAAGGTGTATGAAATGTCAACAGGTAAAGGTTGAGCATCAACACCCTGCAGGTTTGTTGTAGCCTTTGCTCGTTCTGGAATGGAAATGGGAAGTTATTTCCATGGATTTTATTACAGGATTGCCGATGACTTGGAGACAACATGATTCTATTATGGTTGTAGTAGAAAAGTAACAAAGGTAGCACATTTTATACTGGTTAATTCTATGCATAAGATAGATGACATTGCAAGGATCTTCATGAAGGAGATATTCAAATTGCATGGATTGCTTAAGGCAATAGTCTCTGATAGAGATTTCAAGTTCACTTCCAACTTTTGGGAAGGGTTGTTTGCAGACCTGGGTACAAAGATAAACTTCAGCACTGCATACCATCCTTAGACAGAGAGAGTTAATCAAGTGCTTGAAGACATGATTTGCATGTATGTAATGGACAAACCAACCAAGTGGGAAGATTACTTACACTTGGTAGAGTTTGCTTATAACAATGGACAGCATGCATCCTTGGGGATGAGTCCGTATGAAGCTTTGTATGGAAGAAGGTGTAGTACACCAGTGACTTGGGATAATCTAGTGAACAGGATTGTGCTTGGACCAGAGTTGCTCAAGGATATGGAGCAAGAGGTTGTAAAGATCAGGCAGAAGCTGAAAGCGGCACAGGATAGATAGAAAAGCTATGCAGATAAGCATAGGGTGAACAAGGAGTTCAGTGTTGGGGATCATGTTTACCTTAGAGTGAGGGCAAGGAAGAGTTCCTTGAAGCTTGGAAGTTGTGCCAAGTTGTCACCAAGATATTGTGGGCCATTTGAAGGGCTTGAAAGAATAGGGCCAGTTGCATATAGACTTGCATTTCCTGCTAGCACTAGAGCTCATAATGTTTTTCATGCTTCTTTGCTTAAGAAATATGTACATGACCCTAACCATGTGATAAATTGGGATGTGATTCAGGTGGAACCTGAGGGAGAGTTCTGAATCGATCCAATGCGCATCCTCAATAGGAAGGTCACAATCCTCCGGAACCGAGCCATAGGGCAGGTAAAGGTGCAATGGGAGCACTATGGACCTGAAGAGGCTACATGGGAGTTGGAGGATGCCATGCGATTGGCACATCCATTTTTGTTCAATTTTGCGGAGCACTGAAGTGATACCAGTGTAGCATTTTGTTTGATTTTTTAAGTACCGAGGACAGTGCTATTGAAGGGGGAGGGGAATGTCACACCCCCGGTTTTAGCCCTGTTGCATTAAATGTACATGATGTATATATTGTAATGATCATGGTGTGGAGCTCAAGGCCAAGGCGCCGCCATTGATCGGTTATGCTATTTTTTGGATTTAAAATTGTCACTGATGGTATATCAGGGCATGCAGCATATATTATGTTTGTCATCATGTAAATATGCATCTATAATTAATTAAACGAACCTGACCAGCTACGATCGCGGCAACTAAAATGAGAAAGGGGCATGATTTTCACAAGGATAAGGATGTGGGGAAAATGTCACACCTTGGCCAATAAGGGAAAATACCCATGTGTCTTCTTTCTTTACCTTACCCAACCACCTCCATTGAAGAATGACTGCTGGTGGTTGAGGCAGTTATGGCCTTTGGGAGTGGGGTGGCAGGACTGTCAGTCCTCACCCACACGCACACTCCACCAGCAAGAAACACTCACGCACTTTCTCCACTGTGCATTACCTCCACGGTTGTCTTCCTTCCTCACGGTCTGATCACATTCATGCACAGGCTTACCTGGTCTCACTCACGTAGACATTCACTCTCTCCATGACAGGGCTGAAACACTGGTGCACTTTCAAATTTGCGTCCTCTCTCTCTGTTGTTGTTCCCCCACGCGCCAGGAAGAGCTGCTCGTCCTCACGCAAAGACCATAATCTGTCCATTATCCTCACGCACAGGTATTCTTCTGTTTTGGGGGCTCACACAATGAGCTGGGAGTTGTGCGTTTTCATCCACGGTTTTCCCTATGAAGGGCCATTCGCGGTTTTAGTCGTGTGTATTTTTTTCCTTACTAGTTTGTGGCCTGTACATATGTTTGTCTCTGTCAGCTGTGAACTTGGTCATTTCCTTTCCACCCTTGGACTGTGTAAGCCCCTTGGTGCCTTCATTGTTCAGATGGGGTCACTGGTTTTCCCCACGTTGTTGCCTGTGTTCGCTGTGATCTTCCTACATTTTGGGGATTGTTGTAAATTCGCTTGAGAGTCATTTTGGCCACGATAGGGCCAAGAATGACTCATAATTTGTCTTCCCTATCATAAGCTGTATCAGCTGTTTGATTTCATGTGTGCAATGGTGGGTCTTCGGACTATGTAGGGAGCAGGGATGGGGCTTAGTTTTTGCTTAACAAACCTGGTGGCTGGAAACCACACAGACAGTGCTAGAGGGCTGGCCTTCTTCTCCACCAACCCTGTATAGCACTGGAAGGGAATGCAGGGCCTGAGGGACTGTGTAGTAGAGAAGGGACTGATTCCTTGTGTTGGGTGTGTGTGGGTGTCTTAGAGGTCAGGATAGTTCTAGTGTAGGTGTTCTTGGCTCTGTAATGAGCTTACCATCTTAGCATTGAGACTTTCCCCAACTCCTTGATGGCCTGATAAACCCAATTGTGTTGGCTTGGTGGTGTGTGTTTTGTATATCCTTGGCTATGTGTAAGCCTGCTAGTTCCCTTATTCCTTGGTGAATCATGCCTAGCTCGGGGGTGGTAGCGCTGCTGAGAGATTAAGGAGCATGCTGGCCTATGGTTGGGTGGAACGTTTCAGTGGCGTAGCTGGTTGCGGATCGAGCTCTTCATAAGATAAGTGATATTATGCATTTTACTTCTGCAACTATATTTTCTGTTAATGATATGATGAACATGTTCAATGCATGCATGTATGAATGCTGTTGGTTTCCGCTATGTATGATGATTAATGGAATATGTGGATGTTTTACTTCAATGTATTTCCGTTCAGCATTTTGTTTCAGCAATTTTGTGCATGCTTATGTTCATGGGGCTCTTAGCCCGTGTCATTTAAGTTGGGTCGCGTCCTCTACGCCGGTCGGAGGCATGGGGACATGACAATGAAGTAGAGATCTTGAAGAGGTTTGGGATGACGGACTACAAGGCTATGGTCACAACTATGACATCGAACCTAAATCTCTTGAATGATGCTTCATCAGAGTCAGTTGATGCTACGATGTATCATCAGATGATTGGGTCCTTGATGTACCTGACGAACACGAGACCAGACATTTGCTTTGTTGTGAACACCTTGAGCCAGTTCCTGACAGATCCAATACATGTTCACTTGATTGCTGCAAAGCATATTCTGAGGTACCTGAAGGGTACAGTTGATTATGGGCTCGAGTACGATGTGAATTAGAAGATTAACTTGGAGGGTTATGTTGATTCATATTGGGCAGGCAGTGCCATCGATAGGAAGATCACTTCATGATGTTGTTTCAATATGGGATCAAGTGTGATCTCTTGATTTAGCAGGAAGCAATCCTGTGTGGCACTGAGTATAGCTGAAGCAAAGTATGTCGCAGCTTGTTCAGCTAGTTGTGAGGTAGTATGGCTAAGGAAGCTACTGTCTGATTTATTTGATCTCTAGTTGGATGCTACTTGTATACATTGTGACAACCAGATTTGCGTGAAGTTGTCAGAGAATCCAGTGTTCCATGACAAGTTGAAGCATATCGAGATCAAGTACCACTATATCAAGGATATGGTGCAGAGGGGAGCAGTGAAGCTCTAGTATGTTGTGACAGAGGAACATATAGCTTATGTATTGACAAAGCCATTGGCTAGGCTGAAGTTCGAGTACTTCAGGGAGAAGCTTGGTGTTCTCCAGATTGAGGTTTCCTCCAAGGGAAAGTGATGAGACCCATAGCCATTCTGACATGGTGAGAGGATTGGTTCCTTCCATGGTCAGATGTAAGGGCTGAGTCATTCTGTCATGGTGAGAGGATTGGTTCCTTCCATGTTAGATATGAGTGCTAGCCATTCTGTCGAGTAGGACAGATGTAAGGGCAACTGCCATTCTCTAGGAGAATGGAGGCACCTGGTCAGTTACCAGGAAAACTCAGTCTAGGACTAAGAATCCATTCTGATGTGATAGAGGGAAGTGTTCCCACTTGATCAGATGTAAGGGATAAACCATTCTGTAATGGCTAAAGGATTAGATTCCTTCCATGTCAGATGTGAGTGTTGGCCATTCCGACGAGCAGGTTGGATGTAAGGGAAACTGCCATTCTCTAGGAGAATGGAGGTACCTGGTCAGTTAATAGGTAGCTCAGTCGAGGACTGGGGGCCATTCTGATGTGACTATAGGATTGGTTCCTACAAGATCAGATATGAGTGCAATCCCTTCCATCATTTTGTGCAGGATGTGTTCCAGCCTGGATCGATGTAATTGCAAAGCCCTTTGGTATGATGTGATTCCATCCTGGATGGAAGTATGGAAATCTTCCATCATTGTGGTAGGATGTGGTTCTAACCTAGATGAATGTAAGTGCATATCTCTTCCATCATTGTGTGCAAGATGTGTTCTATCCTAGATGGAAGTGTGGAAATATTTTATCATTGTGTGTAGGATGTGTTCCAGCCTAGATGGAAGTATGAAAATATTCCATCATTGTGTGCAGGATGTGTTCCATCCTGGATGGAAGTGTCGAAATCTTCCATCATTGTGTGCAAAGTGTGTTCCAGCCTGGATGGAAGTATGAAACTCTTCCATCATTGTGTGCAAAATGTGTTCCATCCTGGATGGATATAAGTGTTGTGCCTTTCTGACGAGTAGGTTAGATATAAGTGTTGAAGAAGACCTACATGGAGGCTAGGCCTACAACCAGCATGAAAAAGGGATGGCTCTATAGAACTTCCTGTGATGAGAAGAATCATGAGATAGTACCGGTGATGATCCAGATTGAGTGATGGTCCAGATCCAGTGATGATGCCTAGTGATGACCCAGATCAAGTGATGATCCAGATCCAATGATGATGATCCAGTAGTGATGATGTCCAGTGATGATCTAGATCCAGTGATGATCCAAATCCAGTGATGATGTCCCATGATAATCCAGATCGAGTGATGATCCATATCTAAAGATGAAGATGACTTAAATATGAAGATTACTTGAAGACTAAGAATACTTGAAGATACGGATTATGAGATGATCCATTTGATATAGAGAAGAAGACCAGTGCTGAAAATTGTGTCGAAAGAATACCTTCCTAGTTAAGAGTGAGTGTTGATGTATTTGTAATGTTGGAATGTATTCATGTATGTATCTTAAGTATTGTAACCTGATGTTTATTCCGGGATGTATCTATAATGTAATTGAGTCATGTTTTCATTCCCCAATGTTCCGATCTGGAGGATTAATAATGTAAACAAGTCATGTTAAGTCATTGTGGGTAACCCTCTGATTGTCTAAGGGTTAAAGTCCCTGCAGTTCTGGGGCACTAGGGTTATTAGACTCTCCTGGTAGAGGTCATCCCTGGTAGGGTTTTAGTCATGTCGGGATTAGTATAAATAGAGAGCTAGACTCTCTATTTAACACACAACTCATACACACTCAAGTGTAGTGCATAGTTGAGGAAGGAGAAGAAACTGGGGCTAAACAAGAAGAAGGTTACTGCTGTCGAGAGATCACTTACTATTTTGGGATTTTACTATTTTGGTGCTGATTCTATCTCTGAGGAAGTTGCGGGGTTTTCTCCATTTATGGTTTCCCCAAGGAAAAACATTATGTTCATTGTCTCTTGTGTTTGATTATTGTACTTTTTATTCTCTCAGTTAAAGATCCTAAATAATGCTAGATTAATGTTGAAAAACTAACAATCCCGACATGTCTTATCCCTCGTGCACCTTGTAGTTGTGAAATGCATCTCCACCATAGATCTGGCCCATTCAAAATAGTGGTTGTTGGAACAAGGAGACCCTACAATATTTCGCAGCCTCACCACAAGTTATCCTTTGTGCATGTGGGCTTTGTGAAATATCCATCCGTCATTGATCTCAGACAACATTCAATCTCGATAGTTAAAATATTGAAGGTACAGTATATTTCACATACCACCATAGCCCATTCCTCTGCACATATTTACACGATGAAATCCTCCTCATCCGTCAATATGCATTACCTTCCCATCTAACAGTTGATATTGCTCATCGTTTCACCTTGTTCTACCCATTCCAAGATCCTTTTTAAAACCGTGCATATTCTTTTATCGAAACCTTTAATAACCGTTGATTTTCTTCACCATGGATCTATGCCATTCATTTTTTCTACTGGATAACTATGACCGGATTTTCACCTCTGAACCCAAATGCAAGGTTATAACTCAAGTATTTCGATGTTTGATCATTCCATACCATGGTATAATCCATTTTGACCTTCAGGATTAAGATAAGATTTTAAATCAACCTCCAAATCACCAAACATGAAGAAAAAAAATCCTATGCCCCCTTCTGTAGGGGAATTAGTGTAGATGCTTATGTAGAAATATCCAAATTTTACCACAAGTGCTAATAGCGGCTCCAACTCGGGGATGTTATCCTCCCTGTGAGGTAGAAAGAACCATGTAGACCAAGTGGTTGATCCATTGGGATGACCCCAATCATCTTATGAAATCCTCTGTCATGCTTTGAAATAAAAAATTGAACAAATGCTGAAAACAAACTGAAATAACAACTTAAAAGAAATTCTCACCAAGTCGAGCTTATTCACATCTACCTACCCTACTTACTAAACATTAATGCCTAGTCAAGTCACTTTTGACTTCGAGTGAATCCAATCAAGAAAAATATTCCATATGCAAATTTTCTCCTCATGCTTGATAAAAAATAGAAAAGAAGAACTAAATTGCAAAAGGTTATGATTGAAAATATGATCTTTCCTGCACATAGCTAATCCACCATCTTCACGGCATAGCTTCTACACATATCTAGCCACCAGGTCATGAAAACCCTTAGAAATTTTTTCTATGCACCTATCATGACAAGGCTACTCCATATATTTATCCATTGGATCATTAAATCCAAGGTAGTATTCAAATGTTTATGTCATCTGCTTGCCCCAACACTGCTGCTCAAACTGTACCTCCACCAGCTCCCTGTCAAGTTGTTATTCAAAATAATCATGCAAGGAATGCTCATGAAAACTTGTAAATGAGACCTTATCTACTTCATTCAAGATATCAACATTTAAAACTTGGTTTATTCCATGCATTTCATAGGGATATCTTCAATAAAATCAAGTGAAATAAGCTCTTCTTGATATAAGAGTTCTGAATTGGAAGAACAAGAAGAGACATCCAATTTAGGACCCTCATCTCTTGAGTAGCTATCCTCATATTTATCATATATGGGTGGACTAAGATCTTCTTCAAAACATGCACAGACAAGATTTTCAATAGTCTAACTGCGTTCTCCATCAAACAAATTGTAACACTCCTCCTGTATGGCACTGGGATGATCATCTTCCTTCTCATAAAAGGGAGGATTGGAATGCAAAGCAGGTTCTACTTGTTCCCCCCTTCTCATTATCCATTCCCAAAAAATCCATGACATTATTTCTAACTTCAAGTTTCTGAGTTTGATTAGAAATCCTTAATATTTGTATCATAAAATCAAATGAAGAAAAAGCAAAATGGAAAACAACTACCTTCCTATTGCTAATTATAATATTCATACCTAGTAGGATTGGAATGCAAGGAATAATTTAGTTGTGTATCCCTCTCCTCTTCCATCAGTAGGGGAGGTTTGTACATTCATGCAAATATTCAAGTGAGATTTAAGTCGAAACAACACACACAAATTTTTCTTCAACCATTAACTTAGGACCTGATTTATCTCTTAATTCAAACTACAAAGGAACTTCACGGATTCTTTGATTCCTTGGAAGAGGGAGTGGTCCTCTAATATTTTGGATCTTATTCTGTTGACCTTGATTTTCTATGGGAGGTGGGTTGTGATCCATAGTGAGGCTCTCCATCAACTCTTCCATGGCTTCCAGCATCACGTCCATCCTGGCCTCTTGTGGGATAGAGGAAAAAGGATGAATGAGATAGTTATCCTTCCCCCTCTCTCCTTCCTCTCTCCTTTTCTCTCTGGAAATAGTCAGGTTTATGTCTACCTCTATGGCATCATTCATCATATCAGTTAGGGAGGTTGATTTTCTTTCACTTAGCCATAGGGTAAATTCACTGTCAAATGCCTCAGCATATTGCAGTTGGGAAGAACCAAAGGGAGGTTCGAAATGGGAGGGGATGGCATGATACACGTTCATAAACCTGTCTGAAAACTACTGGACAAATTCACTCTCCCTCCTCTTCATGGAATGGAATTTGGAAAAACACTTCCTCAGGTATTCCTTTTCTGCCCACTGGTTCTTGAAATAATCCTCAAAATCCTGATAGCTTAGAATGGAGTTGTCTGGAAGGATGGTGAACCATTTTCTTGCCTCTCCGGCAAGTCTTTGGGAAAATAGTCTAATTCTAACATCCTCATGGTCTACTTCTTCTAGGTGAGTCCAGTCTGCAAACCACCCCAGGTGTTCTTTATATGAATACCCCTTCTCCCCAGTAAAATACTTGATTTTCTTGGCATACCCCTAGGAAGGTCATGAATAACAGAAGGGATAAGTATAGGGGAAAACATTTTAGCTTTCCCTAAGGTTTTAGTATTGATTTCAATAGGGATTTAAGGTAGTGCGACAGACAAAATCAACACGTTGTGAGGAACTTCATAGCTATGAAGGACTGTAAAACTAAATGATGGAGGTTTCTCAAGCTCTAAAGTGGTGGGAAATAAGGGCATGACAGCAGACTGCCCTGTAGTAGAGGATTTTAGTGAAGCTAATTTAGAGGGAAGTGGAGGGCATTCTTGGCCAGAAGAGGGTTGGATATCCTTTCCTAGGGTCTTAGAAAAATATTTAGTGTCAACTGTAGCACTGCAACTTTTGCAAGGATGATACTTTTTCTTATGTGGCTCGACTGAAGGATCTTGGTCAAAGTCATGCGTACAAGACGAAGGACTATTTTCAGTCCTTAAAGAAGGATACATAGGAGTGAATCCTTGGCCTTGTTATGAGTGGTATAAACAATGGAAAGATGTTTTTCCCATCCTAGGAAAGGATAGGAAAAAAATTACTAGAAAGGAAAATATATCCTGGAGAAGATTCAGAGTGGAGTACCTCATTTTTCACCATGCCTTTCCATGTCTTCACAGTGGGTTCATTTTCCCAGTAGAATATCCATAAAAACACTAAAAATATTTGTAGCTTCTGGGTGGTTGGTGTTCCCAGTGAAGTCACTTTTCAAAGGCTTGGAGTGTGGTACAACCAGCTTGTGCCTTTGACTGGATTCTCAACCATGTCATTGAACTAAGACAATGTCGTTTCCCCGAGGAGATGATATCAATTAGTTCCCCAGCAACGATGCCAGGATGTTATCACCTTGTAACTTTCCTATGGTTGTGGTAGGGAGTCAGAGGTGTAACCATTTCAAACCAACCTTTATACTATATTCTAGCCAATACAGTCAGAGAGGGCTCTCTCTTTGTCACAAAGATATTCACATATAAATTTTGATTTAAACAAGCATTCAAAATGTAAGACAGACATATAAGAAATACCATTTGGGCCATGGAGTCATAGTATGAATCATTCAAGGATATTGCAACAAATAATGAACAATGATTTTCCTTTTTGCATTCTAAGGCAAAGTAAGTGCAATATTCAACCAAATATATTCAAGTGGTGGCAAGAGAAAAGGAGGGAAATTCTAGTGCAGCAAGGCATAAGGATGAATTCCATAACAATCATCACAGAACCATTACAAATGCTACGTATAACGAAAGTAGCACTTAATAAAATGAATTCCTCACATATAATCTAGAAAGCATTAGCAGGAATTTACACATATGAAATGATATAAATAGGAAACAAAAACTAAATATTAACACCGTAATGAATATCATAAACTCAGAGAAACATTTTCCTTATCGCTTCCAAGAAAATTTACGAACCTACAATTTGAGCACAAAGGCTTTAAAGATATGAATGTCTAATCAATCCTCCAGCCCCTTACTTCCTCCAAAGAGGTTGCATTTATAGTGTTATGGTTCCTGATTTCCGATGTTGTAGAATAAAATAATGCCTCAAATTCATGTGCATGGTATTTTTATACCCTTATACATTCTTACCCATCTCGCATTTTTGTCTTGTGAAACGATTCTCGACCATAGATCTAAATCTTCGATCATCTACACCGTTAAAAGATGCAGCCTTTCTTGAGCCATTGATCTTTCCGAAATGAAATCTACGCCATTGAATTTATCCACTTGGTCTTCATTTCGCATCCATCTTCTTTTATTTCCCCTCGTATCTCTAAACTATGAAACAAGCCACACACATAGATCTTATTTATGAGTAATCACAACCGTCCAAGGATGCGGCCTTTACCCCATTTCACACTCCATCAACTTGCTAAACCTTGTGTACATTCTCATCATGAAACAGACTATGACCATTGATTAACTGTCTTCCATATATCCACCATCCGAAGGTGCAGGGTCTACCAATATTTTGCAATCCCAACATGGCTTATCCCTCATGCACCTTGTAACTACGAAACACATCTCCGCTATAGATCTGCCTCGTTCAAAATCATGGTCGTTGGAATAAGTGGACCCTATAAGATTTTGCAACCTCGCCACAAGTTATCCTCCATGTATGTGGGCTTCATGAAGTCTCCATCCATTTTTGATCTTGGATAGCATTCAATATTGACTGTTAAAATATGGATGTTATATATAGCATATTTCACATACCACCATAGCCCATTCCTCCACACATATTTACATGGAAAAATCATCCTCATCCGTTGATCTACATTACCATCCCATCCGATGGTTGATATTTCTCGTTGTTTAACCTCGTTCCTCCCATGCCAAGCTCCTTTTTAAAATCTTGCATCTTCTTTCGGAGAAACCTTTAATAACTGTTGATTTTCTTCGCCATGGATCTACGCCATTCATTTTTTCCACTGGATAACTATGAGTAGATTTTCACCTCTGAACCCAAACGCAAGGTTATAACTTGAGGATCTTTGATGTTTGATCATTACATACCATGGGATAATCCATTTTGACCTTTAGGCTTAATATAAGCTTCCCAAGCAACCTCCAAATCACCAAACATGAAAATATTTTTCCTATGCCCCCTTCTGTAGGGGAATTAGTACAGATTCCTATGTAGAAATCTCCAAAATTTATCACAAGTGCTAACACGATGATGATAAAATGTACTGATGTGGTATGGAACACTTATGGACTATATACCTTGAGAGAGAATATAACAGTTTGACACCTTCGTCTTCTAGGTAAAAGGGTTGTGTCCCCACCTTGATAGAACACCTTGGTCCTATGGGTAAAAGGGTTATTCTCCCACCTTCATTGACACACCTTGGTCTTGTTGGTGTAGGGGTTGTTTTCCCACTTTGTCATGACCCATCTAGTTGACTCTTGATATTATGTTGACCCTTGTTTGGTCCTTATGTTAGCTCTCCCTCATAGTGTGATACCTTAACCCTTTTTTATGTTTTTTATGGGTGTGACATTCTAGCATCCCCAAACAACTCATAGCTTGCTCAAGCAAGTTCAGACATGTCATGATTTAGAACAACCATCCCCAAGAAGGTCACGATTCAGTTCAAGCAGACCGAAGAAGGTCACTGTCCATTTCATAAAGAACCAAGAAGGTCACAACCCAACTTAGGAGTTCATGGTTCATACTTAAGTGGACTAATATATTTGCTGCATTGTTTGAGTGTGCTAAACTGTAGAAATCCATGGGATTTGTATGGGATACAAACTAAGCTCTGGTTTGTGTGTGGAATGTCATCATTACCTGATATTTTATGGACTGGTGTTTCTTGGTCTGCTGCTTTAGTAATTGGTGTTTCCTTATGGTTCACTTCAATCAAACACATACACTCAAATAATGTAGCAGAGATCTTATTCCACTCAAACAGGGTTATCGTTTCATCTAGCAACCCAAAACAACTCACAAACTACTCAATAAATCTATGGGCTTTGTGTGGGCTACAAGATGAGCTTTGGTTTGTTTATAGAATGCCATCATTACATGATATTTTATGGACTATTGTTTCTTAGCATAGAGAGAGACAAAATCTGATCTAATCTAGAGAGAGAGAGTAAATTCAATTAATATAGGTTATTCAACTATAGTAGAAGTCAATGTAAACCAGTCAACAAGCAAGGAAACCCCAGTCACTAGATTATATCAGATTTTGTTCTTGTAGTGACTTGTCTCTTAATAGACAAAATATGATCTAAAAAATTATTGTTGAGTATAAGGAAGGTTTCAACTCTCCTAGTGGGTTATATTATTTGTTTTCTTTGTACTTTGAGTTAGATTTACTACTGATGTTATTTATTGTCTTTGTATGATTTTTAGTTGTAACTAGACAAGAGTGAGATAAGATAAGTTTAAATCATAATTTTCATCTCTTTCAACTTTTACACTCTCGAATGTGGACCTTTGAGAGTGTTAAAGTTGAAAGAAATGAAAATTATGCTTTCAGACTTGTGTGGAATAATATCTTTGCTGCACTTTTTGATGTGCTAAGCTATAACAAAGCCATGGGATTTGTATGTGCTATAAAAATAAGCTATGGTTTATGTGTGGAATGTCTTGATTACCTGATATTTTATGGACTATTATTTCCTGTTCTGCTGCTCTAGTAATTGGTGTTTCCTTGCTTGGAAACTTGATTACCTTGATTGCTACTATAGTTGAATAACCTTCATTAAGTGAATTTATTCTCTCTCTCTCAGGTATTTCCTTTGTTCCTATAGTGACTTGTCACTTAATAGACAAGATCTGATATAAAAAAATATTGTCAAGTATACAGAAGGTTTCAACTCTCCTAGTGGGTTATCTTTTTTTTTTTCTTTGTACTTTGAGTTAGATTTACTACTGCTGTTATATACAAGTGAATACATTCTGAAGCTACAAATACATCAACACTCCCTCTTAACTAGGAAGGTATTCTCTTGACACAATTCATCAGCACAAGTCTTCTTGGTGGACAATGGGTCCTTCACCATTGTGATCGTGCTCTATTTCTTGGCACTTTCTTGCTAGACTGTGGGTCCTTCACCAGCATGACCATGATCTATTTTCTTGACTAGACTATGGGGACTTCCCCAGCATGACCGTGATGTGTTTTCTTTGTGGATTGTGGTTCCTTCTCCAGCATGACCGTGATCTATTTTCTTGACTAGACTGTGGGGCCTTCCCCAGTGTGACCGTGATGTGTTTTCTTTGTGGATTGTGGTTCCTTCTCCAGCATGACCATGATCTATTTTATTTGGTGGATTGTGGGTCCTCCCCATCGTTACCATGATCATGTTTTCTTATGTGGATTGTGGGGTCTTCCCCAGCGTGACAGTGAGTTTCACTTTTTGGGTGGATTGTATTTCTCCAAGCATGACTATGCAAAGATGCTTGTGTGTCTCTGCATTATGTGACACCATCCTTACCCAACATGAATGTGTGTCCTTTGTTAGGATGATTGTACTGGGTATTACTATGCTTGTTGACGATAAGTCTGGTTCTGTATGTTTCTTCTTTAACCCTCTCAGTTTCTCTCTCGAGGTACGTAAATTGTTTTCCTAGATTGACTTGTCCCTTCGGTGACAAGATCAAATCTGAAATATCCGAGTATATGGTTGATTCAAATATTGGTTATGATTCTTTACTGTTGATATCTATTGTACATCATTTTATCTTGTTGTTACTGTACATGGAATTTGATGATTCTCGAGGACCAACTTTAACGCAGTGACTAATGGAGTGTTAAGTTGAAAGAGATGAAAATTATGTTTGTTTATTACAGTTCAAATTTTATTAGAGCAGTACTATTATGAATCTGATTTTATATGTTCATGCATTAAAGTTTATTACTTAAATTAAAAACTCATCTAACCCTTAACTTCAACATCAAGTACTTTGGACACATGTACATGGCATATTCCATGCTTGGTGTTTATGGTTTTTGTTATTTGGGTTTCCTTTTTATCCTTGTTTAGTTTTCTTGGAAAGTATAGGAAGATTACTTTATAATTTTCTCTTTTCCTTTAATGACACATATAATTCTCATGTCCCTGATCTATGAATTAGTGTTATTTTTTCTTTTATGTCAGATATTGCTTGTTTACCATATGGCACTTATGAAGGTTTTGAGTTGGAGTTACCATATCACAAATAGGATATGGATGAGAATACATATTCTGGTTTTTAGATTTATTTTTAGATAGATACATTTGGATATGGCATTTATAATAGTACATATAAAAATATTTATATATATCTATATTAATGAAATTAGTCTCATATCTCTGTATATTTATAAAAACATGCTCACATCTATATGTACATACAAATATATGGAGATATGTATGAGAATAGGAGGAGGCAGGGAGGCCCATTTCAAAAATACATACTCACATTTGTTTTTCTTCTGATTTTTGGGGTTGTTTTGGTTCAAGATCTGGAGTTGGTGGTCTCTGAAGCCCATAAGTATGGTCTCAGACTCATACTTAGCCTGGAAAATAACTATGAGAACTTCAAAGGAAAGGCCCAATATGTACAATGGACTTGCAATCCTGGATAAAATCTCAACTCTGTTGATGATTCCTTCACTAATCCCATTGTAAAAGGCTACTATAAGAACCATGTTAAAGTAACTAAATCTACAAATTTTGTCGATATCTGTTTCATTATATGCTTAAGTTTCTTTCGTTATGTATATAGACATACATAGAACAATTTGCATACAATATGTTATATTTTTATCATTTAAGCAATATGATCTAGGATCTTATTTGATAGAATAACATGCACAACAAAAATCACAAGAGACAAGAGACACAAAGAATTTTCCTCGGGGGAACCATAAAGGATAAAATACCACAACTTCCTCAGAGATAGAATGAGAACCAAGGGCAGCAGTAAAACCCAAATACAGAAAAGATGATCTCCAACAGTTGTTCTCTCTCTCTCACTTGAGAGAGCTTCTCCTATCTCACTCATGCACCCCAGTGAGTGAGTGTGTATGTTAAATAGAGAGGATCACTCTATATTTATATTCTTTCATTCACTTAATGTCCACTCCAACAAGTCGTCATCACTTAACAATTACTTACCAGGGCTGACTTCTCTAAGAGAGTCTAATAACCCTAGTGCCCCACAACTGTGGTGACTTTGCCCTCCGATCAACAAGGAGGGTTAACCTTAACTCAATTGTGGGGACTATTGCCCCGACTTACAATCGAGGATTAACCTCAATGACTTTACATGACTTGTTTACATTACAGATACTTTCCAATAGGAACATCGGGGTACAATACATAAGATATACAAATGAATACATTCTAAAGTTACAAATACATCAACACTCCCTCTTAACTAGGAAGGTATTCTCTCAACACAACTTATCAGCACAAGTCTTATTCTCTATATCATTTGGATCATCATCAAGTCATCTTCATCAATTCTGGATCATCACTGGATCGTCATCAAGTCTAGATGATCACTTGATCTGGATCATCACTTGATCCAGATCATCACTTGATCTGAATCATCACTGGATCATCATTGGATCATCATCAAGTCTGGATCATCACTTGATCTGGATCATCATTGGATCATCATCAAGTTTGAGTCATCACTTGATCTGGATCATTACTGCTGGATCATCATGGGTGCTATCTCTCAATTCTACTCGTCACAGGAATTTATACAAAGCCAGCCATTTTTCATGTTGGGTGTAGACCTAGCTTCCATGTAGGTCTTTATCGACAGAGCCAACCATTTTTCATGCCGGATGCACATCTACAGAGCCAATATTTTTTCATATTGGATGTATTCCTCTACAGAGCCAACCATTTTCCATGATGGATGTATCATTACAGAGCCAACCCTTTTTCATGTTGGATGTGGCACCAACACAGAGCCTGTGCTTTTTCATACTAGATGTGTCATCACAGAGCCAGTCCTTTTTCATATGGGATGTGGCATCTATACAGAGCCAATCCTTTTACATACTGGATGTGTCATCATAGAGCCAGTCCTTTTTCAGACTAGATGTGGCATCATAGAGCTAGTCCTTTTTCATATTGGATGTGGCATCTACACAGAGCCAATCCTTTTTCATACTAGATATTTCATCATAGAGCCAGTCCTTTTTCATACTAGATGTGGCATCACAGAGCCAATCCTTTTTCATACTAGATGTGGCATCTACACAGATCCAGTCCTTTTTCATACTGGATGTGGCATCACAAAGCCAGTCCTTTTTCATACTGGATGTGGCATATACACAGAGCCAGTCCTTTTTCATACTGGATGTATCATCACAGACCAAGTCCTTTTTCATAATAGATGTGGCATCATAACATCTATCTAACCATGGAAGGAACCAATCCTGTCATCATGTCAGAAAGACATAGCTCTTGCATGTGACCATGGAAGGAACCAATCCTCTCACCATGTCAGAAGGGAACATCACTTACATCTAACCATGGGAAGAACCAATCCTACCACCATGTCAAAAGGGAATAACACTTACATCTTACCATGGGAGGAACCAATCCTACAACCATGTCAGAAGGGCACAACACTTACATCCAACCATGGGAGGAACCAATCCTACCACCATGTCAGAAGAGCTCACGGACTCATCACTTCCTCTTGGAAGGAACCTCGATCTAGAGAACACCAAGCTTCTCCCTGAAGTACTCAAACTTCACTCTAGCCATTTCTAGCATAGAATCACATCAGGTTTGATTACGTCCAAGGATAACCTACGAGCTTCGCTAGGATCTATTACATCCGAGGAAAACCTACAAAAACATTTATGTTTGAGCCACCTACAAGCTTCACTAGAATTTTATGCTCAGGCAACCTGTCTCGCTGGCTATGCTAGAACTCCCTCTTCCGAGAGATCTCGATCTGGATCACATCTAGGAGCTTCACTGCTCCTCATTGATCTCATACTAAAGCAGCATCCAGAAGTGATCTTCTTATCAATGGCACTACCTGCCCAATACGAATCCACATAACCCTCCAAGTTAATCTTTAGATTTGTATCATACTTGAGCCCATACTCAACTGTACCCTTCAGGTACCTCACTGCATGATTTGCAACCATCACATGAACATGTTTCAATGTGTTCACAACAAAGAAAATATATGTTCTTGTATTCGTCAAGTTCATCGAGGAACAAATCATCTGACGATACATCATGGCATCAACTGACTCCGATGAAGCAACTCTCAATAGCTTCAGGTTCGATGCCATAGGTTTGGTGATGGTCTTGCAGTCCATCATCCTAAACCTATTCAGGATCTCTATTACATACTTACCTTGTCCCAGGGAGATTCCATCTGCATTCTGCCACACCTGCATGCATAAAAAGTAGTGTATCATATCCAAGTCCTTCATCTTGAACTCAACAGCAAGTCTCCTTCTTGCAACTTTAATGAGTTCCTCTTTTCTATCAAGAACAAGTCATCGACATATAACAGGAGCATCACTGGTCTTCCACCTTCAACCTTGAAGTAAAGGTTGGAATATACTTTACTCTCAGTAAATTCTAGAGTCATCAGTAATCTGTCCATCCTTTCATACCATGTTGAACCTCAGTATCTTCTACAGTCACTCCCTCTAAAGTGGAGCATCATTCTCCCTCTGCCTTTCATACTCTATGCACTGAAAGATTCTATATCGTAGTGACAAGTAGCTTCCTCTGCTACTAATATTCTATGTATCCATCTAGGGTCACTGGTTACCAAGATCCTCTATCTTGAACCTTTTCAAAATTTCTTCTCGCACCCATCTATGAGCTTGTCATCCTCTATAGGATTTCATTTTCAACCTTGTAGCAAAGGTTAAGATCTTCATCACTATAGGTGATATTCAAGCTCCTCGTGAATTTGTTATCCCATGGGTGTCTTCTAAGCTTGTACAAGACCTTCTTTAATCTACACACATGTGTCTTCCTATCATGTGTCTTAACTTCCAATGGCTGCAAATCTCTCTTTGTAATTTATGCCTTCTTTCCACGAGAAGCCTTGTGCTACAAATATTTCCTTGTATCCCACAATGTTTCCATCTACTGCATGTTGGATCTTGTAGATCCATATGGAAGATACTACAGACTTCCCTTTAGGTCTCGATGTTGCATTCTAGACATCATTCTTCTTGAACTGGTACTCTCCTTCCCTTTCTTCTTAGCTTCTTCTTCATAGCTGGAAGGTTCTTCATCATTGACGTCTCTCAACAATGTTACAAATTGCACTATGTTTGAGATATCTTCTTTGAAAGTATCGGTGTATCCTTATTCATCTTGGATTCTTTCTTGAACTGTCATCACTTGTTCTTCGGAACAAGTCTCATCCTTCTTTGTAGGAGATTGTACGAAATCTCTTCCTACAAGTCAAATGAACCAGTTGTATGATTAGAAACATTTCATAATGCATATTCATAATGGTAAATTATTATGCATAAAGATATAATCATGAAACTATTTTATCCAATACAACATTCATCCATATCTCGCGGAAACTTTTCTAGATGCCTTCCATCTCTACCAAGACAACATTGAGATTGTGCACTAATCCAATATGTCAACAAAGAGGTTTCATTCTAGATAAGTAGAAATGGAGAGTTATATAGCACCATGAGCTACTTACCCATCACATGCATATTAGTAGTATATTGTCATTAATGCAAACATTCTATCATGCATAACACATAAAATGAATATAAACAAGTGCATAACAAAACAATATCATGAAATGACAATTGAATACTTATCTTTATTTGTTTCGTGGGTAGACTCCTTCTTTTAGCTTCATCATCTTCTTCATTCATAACAACATCATTTCTTATCCAAATGCTAAGATGGATAAGAGGTTCTTCAAGAGTTGAGTCCTTCGTATTCCTCATCGCCTGAGGGATCTTCTTTGCATGGTGAAAGCTTGATCTTCAGTTGCTCTCATATTCTTTTCTCTTATTATGAGTCAAGCTTCTTCTTGTGTGTGCTCTTCCTAGAGTCTGCTGAAAGTAATCACTTCCTTCTAGCACACATTCCTCGAATGAATGAATCCCTTAATCCTAGGAGGCCATTCAAGGTGGTTATCACAAATTTTGTATTTTCTACTTCTTCTTTTACTGCTTCAAGTTGTTCTTTGAGAGACCCTTGTAAAGTATGACTACATGGTCTCTGCATTCTGGATCTTCACATTCTTCAACTGTTTTCTCAAAGTCATATTTTGATTTATGTTCTTCCCTTGAAATAGCTTGGTCAAGGAATCAAATATCTTTTTCGGTGTCTTTAGGGAAGACATTTGTGGTATACTAGGTGATCTGTGATTGAATCAGCAATGATCTTCTTGGCCTTAACTAAGTTCTTCTCGTGTAAGGATTTTACCTCATCTCCCTCTAGAACCGGAACCTCTCTACTTATGTAGGTGTCCAATTCATTTTCTTCAAGAACTAGTGAGATCCTATACTTCCATGCTTGGAAGTTGTCAGTCTCACCAAGCTTTTCATCAAGCTACTGTGATTAGTCATCTTGAAATGAGAACCTCAACTGTAAATAGAAAAAGATTAGATCTTACCAATTTGAGGTGTCCATCCTGGTTCCGAAGCTGGCTGATCTAGGGTTTGTCAGAGAAACCCTAATTTTCAAAACTTGGAATATTTCATATCTAATTGGATAGAAATATAGACCTCTTCAAGGTGAGCTGTCCAATGTACTCATTTTTTAAAAACAGTGGAGGGAAGCTTCCAGAACAAGAAGCCCTAGTTTTCCAATTTTTTCTGCAGCAATTCCTGATACTATTTCTGTGGCATCTCCAAAATTAATACTTCTCTGTGTCTAAAATTCCGTACTAAGGTAGCCTAATCTATCCTCTTTCCAACATCATAGGTTTGACGAGAATTGGTTTCACCAATTAGGACTTATGAGAGTTTTCCCAAGGTGACTTATTTCATGATTGTTCCGAATAGAGAAGTTATATGGACTGCCACGTATCACCTTTTCATCATCAGAGTCTGAAACTTTTACCACATAAATTACATTCTGTGCTCTATTTGGAAAATATTTCAAAATTTTATTTGGACCTTTGTAGCCCAAGATATAGAAATTCTCCCTATGTGTCTTGTTTAGGGATGAATCCTGGAAGAGGCTGGAACCCTGAACTGGAGGAATCATATCTCCCAGAATATAGCGAATCTAAGGCTGAAACTTTTACATAGTGTACATCTGGAATTTATCTTCAGACCGTGAAAGTTTTGTCCCCTAATACTTCTTCAGGAATTTATATATCAAATCTACCAAAACATATCAATTTTAGTATTTTAGGGTTTTTCAAGCCCAGGGTCAAACTAGGGTTTGACTTTCCTACAGTTTTACCCAACCAAAAATATCGACCCAGGTCTCTAAACTTCGATTTTGATGAGGAGAGAAATCCTATGCTGGGCTCACTAAAAAATTCCTCTTCTGTAAAAATCCCTAATTTCCTGCACCAAAAACTGAAAATGCCTCGAATCAAAGTCTACTTCAACAGAGAGATGCGTCCTTTAATGGAGGTTCAACCTAGCCTCTTTTTGCTTATGGATTGTGGAGAGAGACCCAAAAAGTAAGAAGCCCTAGCTTCTGCAGCTGCACAGTGTCTTCTTCTCAGGTTAGCTCTGATACCATGTTATATTTTTATCATTTAAGAAATATGATCTAGGATCTTATCTGAGAGAATAACATGCACAACAAAAATCACAAGAGACAAGAGACACAAATAATTTTCCTCAGGGAAACCATAAAGGAGAAAACCCCTCAACTTCCTCAAAGATAGAATGAGCACCAATGGCGGCAGTAAAACCCAAAGATAGAAAAGATGATCTCCAACAACTGTTCTCTCTCACACACACTTGAGAGAGCTTCTCCTCTCTCACTCATGCGCCCCAGTGAGTGTGTGTATGTTAAATAGAGAGGCTCACTCTTTATTTATATTCTTTTGTTCACTTATTGTCCACTCCAACAAGTTGGCCTCACTTAATAATTACTTACCAGGGCCGACTTCTCTAGGAGAGTCTAATAACCTTAGTGCCCCACAACTGTGGGGACTTTGCCCTCTGATCAACAAGGAGGGTTAACCTTAACTCAATTGTGGGGACTATTGCCCCAACTTACAATGGAGGGTTAACCTCAATGATTTTGCATGACTTGTTTACATTATAGATGCTTCCTGATAGGAACATCGGGGTACAATACATAAGATATACAAATGAATACATTCCAAAGTTACAAATACATCAACACAATACATATACAAACAAAAGCTATTCAAATCTGCATTGGGCAATGCATTTTCTTGCAGACTTTATTGACTAGAGTGAACAACATCATTGGAATAGCCTACATGGATGACCCTAAAATATTTGCATGGCAGCTCAATAATGAGCGTCGTTGTCAAAGTGATCCTTATGGGAGGACCATCGAGGTCACCTACCACCTTTTGTCTTTGAATAAGAACTGGAAAATGGAAAAAAATTGTAACACAAGATTCAAACAAGAATATTGTGTTTAAGATCTTGTTTCTATTGTTGAACAACATAGTTATTAGATCTTGTATATTTATAGTTTTCTAGGGTTCTCTTTATAATCCTCCTTTCTAGTACTTAATTATTTTGGTAATTATTGTGTGTGAGCATTATGAGTAAACATGGTAGTTCTTTGGCTGTGATGATCAAACAAGTATGGATTGAGGAGATGACTACCCATGTGAAATCCATTAATGGAAACCATCTTCTTGAGGATGGTTTGAAACGATTTTTTGGAGAATAGAAAATCGATATCAATCCAGGCTTCTCTGTGGGGACATATTTCATCACCAATAACCAAATCAAAGGAATTGATTTTTCATTTTTTCATTCTTATCATGACATTTGGTAAGTCTCTATCTTTTTATCCCATATTTATATTATATTGGAGTGATTAAAAGTTTTAGAATAATATGTTTATACAAAGTTAGATTTGTTTTATAGACTTTTATGTATTGTTAAATGCTAATCTGTAATATTAGTAATTGTAATAAATAGTAAATTGTATTTGAGCAACTACTACTATTTTATTTTTTGAATTTTAATATTTGAAGTTAAAACATTAGAGTCTTATGTAAAACTTGAAATTCCCCTTTATGCAATGCATGTCTATCTTATTTCATACATTTATTTATATGTCGTATTAGGCTATAGCTATATTCTTGTACTTGCATCCCTTGTTTTGGGGGATCATGATGCGTACTCACTGCACTCTTACTCAACGTAGCCCTGTAGCCACGGATCCATGCAACCATGGAGTTGATGTTTAATCTTTGCAGACCTTTGAAAGAATGCCTATTTAGTTATTATGAAAGGAATGCGATCTATGTGATGTTGATCATTGTGGGTGAAGTAATGTGCATCCACAATATACATTGAATGAAGCAAGGTGCATTTAAAAATGCATGTGGGGTCATAAGAGGGGTATCATATCAATATACTAGGTGGAAATATAAAGGGGTATAAAAAATGTAAATTAAAAAATGGATACATACAATATATATAGTGAAAATAGGGGTTTTTTAAAATTGAGAAGACATATTGGGAGGGGGTTAAAAAAACAATTTTAAGAGGTATTTTCCAATATTTATTGAAAGTAGAGGTATTGCTTCATATGCTAGTGGTGAGGTGTTCCCTATAAATCAATATTGATTTGACCCTAACAACTTTCTAACCCCTTATGCATCTTACATCTCTTTTGCGTAGAGAGCATACTCAAATGCAATTAATTGATTAACCTTACTTTATATATATATATATTAACCAACGTACATTTATACCATACAACAATATATTGAAATTTAATACAATATTTAATTTGAATATATTTAGAATTTTAAAATATTTATCTAATAAAAAACAACAATATATTGAAATTTAATACAATATTTAATTTGAATATATTTAAATTTTAAAATAATTATATAATTAAGATAATAGGATAAAGGAATTAATAAAATTTAAATATTTAACAAATTGATGGTATAATAAGTTTAAATCGTATTTACAAAATTATAATAAATCACAAAAAAAGTTAAACTTTACTAACCAATTAAAACAAAATTAAATTTAAATTATGCTGAGAGGTGTTACCTGAAACCTAGATTACCATCACCAAGGCCACGCTTCCTATCTAGGTTGCACATGCAAATAATATAAAAAAAGAAAAGGGACCAAAAAGTTGTAAACACTCCCTTCATTTCTCTCACTGCATTCTTTGACGTGCTCAAAACAAAATTAAATTTAAATTATGCTGAGAGGTGTTACCTTAAACCTAGATTAACAGCACCAAGGCCACACATCCTATCCAGGTTGCACATGCAAATAATATAAAAACGAAATGGGACCAAAAAGGTTGTAAACCCTCCCTTCATTTCTCTCGCCGCATTCTTTGACGTGCTCACTCTCTGCAATAGCTCTGCGACTCACTGCGACAGGTGAGCCATGGCTTTTCTACGATAAGCCTTCCAAGTTTTCAAGGTTTGGGTTCCTCTGGCAGATACCATTGTTTCCATACTGGATAGCTCTTCTACCTCCAATGGTGCATTCCACACCATGTTGCGCCCAATAAGGGGAGGTGTGTCCTGGCATCACAGGAGGATCTGATGATCCCCATCTGGACAAGCTTGTCATGTTCACATGTTAGGGACTCAATGAAGGCATTGAGTGTAAGCATCTTCCATCCAGGGGTTGTGAGCTTCCCCACACGGAATGTAGAAACAAAAAATGAATAATCAGCCATGAGTTTGGAGAGTATGGCAAGGATGAGCTGATCATCCTCCTTCTCCACTTTGCATTGCTTCAAGAGTAAAACAATATGCTTGAACTTTCTGAAGAAATCATTCAGAGTCTCGAAATTGGAGGGCTTGAGAGACATGAGTTCATTTTTGAGCTGGTAAACCCTCACGTCATCATGATTTCCATATAGAGTTTCCAATTTGTCCCATATTTCTTTTGAAGTCTTCAATCCCGCAAGATGGAAAAGAAGATCTCGAGAAATAGAGAGGCACAAGAAACCGAAGGCTTCATCCTTCTTGTTCAAGAATCTTGATTTTTCTATGGTTTAACCGGGCTCATCTTCAGTGTCCATGGTGACTCTAAAGAGTCCTCTGGAGCGTAGTTGAATCTCCATATCACCTTTCCATGAGTGGAAATTGTATGGAGTCAAGAGATCTACTGAGGAGGCCATCTGGATCTGCTGGAGTGAATGGTTCACCTGTAGAAACCTGAAAATCAAAACAGAAAGGGAAATGTAAGGTCGGATAGCCTACACATTTTAGGATTTCATCACACCCAGCATATTCAATCAAGCAAGCTTGATCAACAAGTTCTTTACTTGGGGTATTAAGTGGTAAGCCTTGGCTTCTTGTGTAGTGCTGGATTTTGGAGCTATTGCTCAAATTTCATGCAAAAATCTATCAAAAAGCTTATTTTTGAGAGATAGAGCTTCATCCCACTATAAGCTCTGATACCATATTAATCTTGTATATTGATCTAGGAACAAAGCATCAATCTCATCAAAGATTAATCAACAAATAACTCATGAAATGGTGTAATCAGTCTACAGGAATAGTAGCCGCTCTGTATTCACATAAAGAATGAATGATTACAATTACAATGTCATGCTACTAGCATGAATGAATGAGCAATTCGAATCCTCAAGGAGGTCATTTGAATTGAATGAGTGAGTCTAGCTTAACTGACTGTAAGCCATAGTCCACACTCAATTAACCACTAATCAAAACCCTAATTGACTCAACTGAAGCTAGAGTGCAATAAATGACTGATTCTCAACTGAAAGAGATTAGGCACATGTCATAGAAATCCAACCATCAAGTGTTAGAGCTTCAATGACTCCAATGAACCCCGATGAGGTTAACTGAAGTTGAACTGAACATTAGAATTTGGTGGAGGCACCCCTGTTGATTCCAGTTCATTAATTAATCATTAAATAATTAATTAAATGAAAGGAGGTGCCTTCACTAACTTGTTTAACTAATTGCAACCACTAGTTAGCAATTAGGTGCATTAATATCACTCAGATCACCCCCGGAGTGCTCCAGTTAGCCTCCTCGAATGTAGGAGAAGGCTAAATTAGCCTCCTTGACTGAAGGTAGGTGTGGGTGTGACTAGATGATGACATTTAATGCTCCACTGATGTCAATTAATGTCAATAATATTAACGATAGTAGTTTAACTAGGCCAATTTGACCAAAAAGAGTGTGTATGGTGGTAAATGTCTCCAACATCTGGTGGTGAACTGTCTTTGGATGCCATGCTGCTTACAAAAGTCTAAGAACTCATGTGAATCATATTCACCTCCACCATCTGACTTGAGCATTTTAATGGACTTTCTAGACTGCTTCTGAGTGAGAGCCTTAAACTCTTTAAACTTGGAGAAGGTCTCTGATTTGTGCCTGAGAAAATAAATCCATGTTTTTCTGCTAAAATCATCAATAAAGGTCAGAAAATAAAAACTGCCTCCTATGGATTCTGTTTGCATGGGTCCACAGAGTTCTGTATGAACTAACTCAAGTTGCTCTTTTACTCAAGATGTGGAAGTGAGAAAATTGTCCCTATGATGTTTACCAATGATACAATCCTCACAGGTGTTGGATTGTTTATGAATAACCGGTAATCCTTTAACCATTGACTATTTGTGCAAGAGATTGAGACTTTTGAAGAGAATATGACCAAATCTATAGTGCCATAACCAGGATTTATCTTGACTAGAAACTGTATGAGCTACATGATGTAGAAGGTTGGCACTCCTAAGACTAAGAGGAAAGATTATATTCTTGGTCATTTCAACTTTGGCTATGAGTCTCTTACTGGGAGGCTTATCATAGATATCACACTGTGTATCATGAAACCTAACATCATACTTATTCTGAAGTAATTGACCTATACTGATCAAATTTACAGTCAAATGAGGTACATAAAACACCTCATGAATGAACATTTTTTCGTTTTGCTTAGTAAGTACAGGAATAATACCTTTTCCTTTTGCTGGAACCAAAGAGTCATCTCCTAGCTTGATATTCATGACAACTGAGGAATCCAGAATAGAGAATAATGACTTGTTACCTGTCATGTGATTGTTGTAACCGCTATTTAGTAGCCATAGATCTGAGTTGCAGTGTTCTTCAGTTGCTTGATAAGACAGAAACATCACCTTTGATGAGCCTTCTTCTTCTTTGGAGACATTGGCTCTGCTATTGTTCTGGTTATTGTTCTGGTCCGCTTGCTTTTTTCTGCATTCTTGTTCATAGTGCCCATACTTCTTGTAGTAGTTACACTGAACATTGGACTTATTGGTCCATCTCTTGCCTCTTCCCCTTTGACCTTGAGAATTGTGTGTTAAGAGCCCGTGTTAACCCTCCTCTTTATTTTGTTAGTATATTTTATTGGACGCATATGCTTTGTAAGTTGTCCCATTAGTATATTGTATTATCTCACATTCATGGGGATTAATAGTTGATGTTAAGTCGTCTATTTAGCATGTTGTATTATCCCACATTCATGGGGAGTAATAGTTGTTTAGATTAGACTTAGTATATAACTAACTGTTGAGGCCAATGAAATCATCAAATAGTTATTTTGTATTGGATTAAACTTTCTACCCGACCATTTTCACCGATTGGGATGACCTGGATCGCATGAGCTGTCACATCATGCGTTGCTGGTCGTCCGATTGGTGCAAATGGTCGGATAGAAAGTTTACTCCATTTTGTATTGAGCTTGCTCAAAGGAGGTTGCCCCCTCGAAGTGGCATGCGATTAATAGAATCTCTTCTATGATCCATTATTTTTTCTATATCGTGCATTCTCATTGTTTATTGCAAGAGGTTCTCCACATCTCGTATCAGAGCACTTTCCTTGGAACAAGTGGGGATTTTTTTTTCTTTTCTAAGAAAAAAAAGAGGGCAAAATTGGGTGGAAACTTTCAGATCAATTTCTGAAACTTTCTGCACAAAATCAGAAGAAACAGGTTGTATATATGAATTTGTCTTGCAAAAATATGCAGTTTAAAAAAAAACCATCTCGTTTGGAGTTCCGAAAGTGGAGATATCGCGGATCTAAAATCAGCAATTTTTTAGAATTTCAACGATGGCTGTGGAAATTGCAGACCGAAACTCTTTTGACCGGGTGCCCATATTTCTATTCTGATTTCATGGTTAGACGCATAGTGGTTGTTCTAGTTTAAAAAACAGGCTATAATAGCAATTCCGAGCAATATAGATCAGGTTATGCTGATTTTAAAATTTTCTCTCAAAACCCTAACTCTAATTATGGGTTTTATTTGGGGCATCGGGTGGAATTTCTGCCACATTTTTTTCTGGTATAGTGATTATTGCAGTAGTTCTTCTTCTTGCAGTTGTACCATTCATTCGGATCAGGGAATAAACCCTATCCTCTTAACTATGGGAAGTACTTGAACATAGCCCTAAAACTCATTGTGAGGAGTATCACAAGAACCCCGAAGTAGTTGGCCATTGAGAGGACCTGCCAAGAGAAAAGGGCAACGACCCCCACCAGATTGACTAGATTCCCATCTGTGAGGAAAACCAAAGAGCTGTTGTTTTTGTCCAAGTGGTTAGTAGTTTTACTTGCGTCGTGAAGAGAGGGGTGCTCCCCCAATACTCAAGCTTGAGACAGCCTTGGTGGCCAAGTGACTATCTTTGAACCATTAGGAAGCCAAATATACCTGGGGTTCATATCTATTTACAGTTGATAACGTAAAAAATTCCTGAATTGTCACAGATCATTTACTCTATTTTAAGTTGATAAAGCACAGCTTTCTTTCTCAACCATAGATCATTTCTTAAAAAAAAAAAATCCTTACTGTTGTCACCCTCAAATAGACAAATGGAAGAAGAACTTGTCACCCTCAAGACCAAACTTGTAGATCTGGATCAAAGATTTTTGGACCTCCATCTTCAGCATTCATCCATGAGCAACCGACAACAGCTTGAGTCTTCTGTAGACACCGAGTTCTCTTCTTCCATCAACTTTCGTGGGCTAAAGATTGATTTCCCTAGCTTCAATGGTTATGATCCAACTGGATGGATACACAAGGCAGAACAATACTTTAATATGCATAACACTTTTGATGTCACCAAAGTCTCATTTGCATCATTTCATTTGGAACGTGAAGCCCTTCAATGGTTCTGTCGGTACATCAAGGATCATGAAGAGCCCCAATGGACAGATTTTTGCCAATTCCTTTTGCACCGATTTGGCCCTAGTGGTTTTTGATGAATTCACAATAGCACTCACCAAACTTCGCTAGAATGGCAATGTGAGAGAGTATAAATCAGAATTTGAGAAATTAGTCAAGCACACAGAAGGATTTTCTGATGCATGCTACAGGAGTTGTTTTATAAGTGGTCTTAAGGATACAATTCCATCTAAGGTTAACATGTTCTGTCCCAACACAATGATGGAAATCCTAGGGTTGAATAAGTTGACAAAGGACAAGATCAAGGCTCAACAATGTACCAAATCCACTTTTGTTCCATTCATAGATATGGTTTCCCAGAGATGTCCAATCCCTCCAACTCCTAGACCCACTCCTATCAAGCATTTGTCTGAAGCCGAGATGCGGGAACATAGGGAACAGGGACTTTGTTATAATTGTGATGGGAAATTCACCTATGGACATCAATGCACTAAACAAAAGCTCTGTCTCTTGGATGTGGTTTCTCCCCCTGCACTTGAAATTTGTGAAGCTGCTCAGGATCCAGTAGACGATCAGGTTGACCCTCATTCTCATGACGAACACCCAGAGATATCTCTCCATGCATTAGTCGGAGTCACCGCCATGCAAACCATGCAGATCAAGGGCTTCTTCAAGAAGATTCCTCTTACAATACTCATTGATTCTGGTAGCACCCATAACTTCATTGACCCTCAAATTGCCAAACAAGCTGATAGTTTTTTCCATCCTTGATCCATCTTTAAAGTCATGGTTGCCAATGGGAGCACCTTACATTGCAAAGGAAAGTGTCGCAATGTGTGTATCTCTATTGGAGATTATAACTTGCGCTCTAACATGTTTGTCATGCTTCTAGGAGGATGTGATGTGATTTTGGGAACTCAATGGTTACGCACACTTGGACCCATCTTATGGGATTTTGTTGAACCATAGATGCAATTTTTAGTCAATGGGAATGAACACACATTCAATGGCTTACAACCAGGTTCTCTCAGAATCACCAGTTCCCATCGCATGGAAAATATCCTTAAGACAAATTCACATGGTGTCATCGCTCAGCTCCATTTCATTCAGATGCAACCTTCAGCATTATCAACTACTCCCTTGGAACTTTCATTCCGATGCACCCTTCAGATGCCTGATTTTTCCAAGCTCTTCACTCTTGAGAGTGATGCTTACAACAATGGACTTGGGGTTGTCCTCTTTCAAGATGAACATCCCATTGCATTCAATGACAAATCCCTTTCTGGAAATAATTTATCAACCTCTACATATGAGAAGGAAATGATGACCATTTTGCACACAGTACAAAAGTGGTGGCAATCCCTCATAGAGAATCCTGGAACAATGAGTCTCATCTCCAACACAACATAAATGGGTTAGAAAACTCAGGGATTATGACTATAAGAAGGCTCAGGACAATATTGTGGTGGATGCTCTTTTCCACACATTTGATGCCCATATTTCTCTTTCATTTATTTCTCTACCTATTCCAACTTGGTTACACTATGTTTAGCAAGGCTATGTCAATGACTCCTCATTATCTGAAATCATCTAACAGTTGGCCACTAAACCTTCTGTGGTACCGTATTCATCTTGGGATGAATTTTCTCTGAGATACATGGGTCGTATGGTGCTTCCCCAGAGCACAGACCTTAAACATGTGGTCTTTTATGAACTCCATGCTTCTCCATCGGTAAGGCATTCTCAGTTCATCAAAACATATGAGCTGGCAAGACGTAACTTCTTTTGGAAGGGTGTGCAATGAAAAATTCAACATATGGTTGTTGAATGTGCTCCTTGTCAGCACCACAAGGGTGAAACTACACTCCCTTCTAGATTGCTCGAACCTTTTCCCACCCATACAAGGATTTGGACATATATTTCGATGGATTTCATTCAAGGGATCCCTAAATATGGAGGGAAGACCGTAATATTGGTTGTGGTGGATTGACTCTCCAAAAATAGTCATTTTTGTGCTCTCAACCATCCATATACCATGGATAATTTTAGGGGCGAATTTTAGCCTAGTGGGCTATTTTTCCATGTTTTTCTCCCAAATAAGATTCGCCATTTTGCATTTTTTGAAGCCATGTTTCACCCAATTTTGATGGGGTAAAATTTTTTCACCGTAAAAATTGCCAAATTATTATATAAATGATATAAAATCCTTGGAAATTAAAATATTTTTTGAAAAATATCGCCAATCATTTTATAGTTGTCATTTTAAGAATTGGTAATATTCACCAACATTTATACACTTTTAAATAAGTATGGTTCCTTAAAATCATCCCTACCATATACCACCTCTTCAATCGCACAAATTTTCATGGACCAGATATTCCTTCTTCATGGAATCCCTTCTTCCATTGTCTCAGACTGCAACACAACTTTCACAAGTCATTTTCGCCTCACTGACACCAAACTGCATATGAGTTCAGTTTACTACCCACCAATATATGGTCCAACTATAGTCATTAACAAATATTGGGAAACTTATCTTCATTGTTTCAACTCTGAAGAACAACATCAGAGGGAAAAGTGGCTCTCTCTCACTGAATGGTGGTACAATAATTCCTACCATACTGCATCTAAAATGACTCCATATGAAGCAGTTTATGGTCATGCACCTCCAGTTCTCCTTCCATCCACCCCTAGTAGTTCACCAGTTCAGGAAGTTGACATGGTTCTTCGAAACCAGCATCAGATTATTCACCTCCTGCAAGACAATCTTCACATAGCAAGAGCCTGCATGGAACAATAGGCTGATCAACACTGTTCTGAGTGCACTTTTCAAGTTGGTGATATGGTTTTTCTTTGTCTGCGGTCTTACAAGCAATCCTCCTTGAAAGACAAAGGGAATCAAACACTCACTCCAAATATCTCTGGCCCATACATAGTTCCTCAAAAGATTGGGTATGTTGCTTATAAATTGGCACTTCCTCCTTCTCACATTCAGCAAGTGATTGGCACCAACATCAACGCAAAAATTGTTTTACCAGAATGGGATAATGAAGGATCCATCATTTCGAAGTCGAATGCAATCCTCAATAAGCGCACTTGTTAGCTTCTCTCTCGGTCCATCACAAAATTATTCAATTCAGTGGCACAGCATGGAACCAGAGGATGCTACATGGGAACCACTCCATCAAATTTGGCAATAGTTTCCACATCTTAAGCTTTGAGGACAAAGATTTTCTAAGTGGGAGGGGATGTTAAGAACCTGTGTTAACCCTCCTCTTTATTTTGTTAGTATATTTTATTGGACGCATATGCTTTGTAAGTCATCCCATTAGTATATTGTATTATCCCACATTCATGGGGATTAATAGTTAATGTTAAGTCGTCCAGTTATTATGTTGTATTATCCCACATTCATGGGGAGTAATAGTTGTTTAGATTAGACTTAGTATATAACTAAGTGTTGAGGCCAATGAAATCATTGAAGAGTTATTTTGTATTGAGCTTGCTCAAAGAAGGTTTTCCCCTTGAAGTGGCCTGCAATTAATAGAATCTCTTCTGTGATCCATTATTTCTGCTATATCATGCATTCTCATTGTTTATTGTAGGAGGTTCTCTACATTGTGAGAGTGTTCTGAATGCTCTGAGTGTTCATGATTGTGACTGGTTCTGTCTTCTGTAGATCGATACCATCGACCTCTTCTTCCTCTACCTCATCCTCGTCTGCCTCAACCTCTGTTGAGGGAAGCCTGAGTGTTGAATGCATTGGTCAACGATTCTTCTTCTTGAGTGAATCATGCTTCATGAGATAGAAGAGATCCAGTCAATTCTTCTAGGGTTAACTTAGACAAATCTTTTGCTTCTTCTATGGCAGTCACTACCATAGAAAACTTCTTGGTGAGACACCAAAGAATCTTTTGAACAACGATCTCTTGTTCTAGCGGTTCACCATAGGTTTGGAATTGGGTCACATACCCAAAACCCTAGTCATGAACTAATCCATAGTTTCTAACTCTTTCATCTTCAAACTTTTAAATTGAAGGCATAGGGTTTGCATTCTTACCGTTTTAACGCGATCTGTTCCCTTGTAGGTTGATGCAAGTGGATTCCAAGCCTAATGTGCACTGGTAGCACCTGAGATCCGTGGGAAAATGGACTCTTCAATGCAACTTTGGATCATCCATGTGGCTGTGAGATCTCGGTCTTGGCGAGCTTCGAGAGCATTCTTCTGGGCATTATTCATTACAGCCAGAGCAACCGCTTCAGGTTCTTTGAATTCGGTTTCTACCATATCCCAACATTTGTTGAGTTGCAGAAATGTCTTCATTTTGATAGATCAAAATTCATAGTTAGATCCGGTCAGAACAGGTCCAGAGATCGGCTTCAAAGAACTTGTATTAGCCATCGGATATGACTAAAAAACAATATTTGCCCTTTCTTTTTTTTTAAATAAAAAAAAACTTTGCTTAGCCTTGTTTTTTTTTTGAATAAAAAAATACCTTGCTTAGCCCTTTTTTTTTAATATAGAAAAATGAAACCCTTGTTTTTTTTTAATATATATATATATATATAATAGCATCGCTCCAAGTGATCAGGAAATGAGTGATGGGGGGGCACAGTGCCCGAAATCGGTGCAAGACTGGGCAGTTCACCGCTTTTCCTAAACACAGGCAGAGCGGTGGTACCGCTTTGTGCCTCTTCAATATGTGCGGTGGCACTGCTTTTCTCCTAGGTAAAAGGAGCGGTGCCAAAGAGAGGTAACGCTCTCTTTTTTTTTAATAATGTTGCGCGGCCTTGCCATAATAAAAAAATTTCCCGAGCTAGGTTGCCTGGGTAACCCTATCTGGAACAATGGAGATCTCTGGCAAACTCTGGCAATAGCTTCAAATGGAGATCTCTCGAAAACAATGGAGAACTCTTTTTTTTTTAAATCAATGTAGATCAAAAAAAAAATCTGGCAATAGCTTCAAATGGAGATCTCTGGCAAACAATGGAGATCTTTTTTTTTTAAATCAATGCAAATCATATCAAAACTAAAAGAAATCTGGCAATAGCTTCAAAAACGGATTCAATAGCTGTCGTACAGCTCCACATTTTTTTAGGGTTAGAGACAACCCAAATATCAGATCTGGAAAAATAATAAAAAAATAGAATGTTGTAGCTCCGTAGAGTGCTTTCCACTCTATAAAAAGGCTTACCCCAACAATGGAAGGATCAGGCCATAAGCTCTGATACCATGTGAAAGAATAGAATGAAGCAACAAAAGCACTATGGGCAGTTGATTGCCTTCTCATTATTAAAAGCAAATTAAATAGGAAATGGAAAACAACAATACTATGGGTGAATACCATAGGTGAGTAAATAATGCGGGTTACCTAACTCACTAGCTTAACTATGAGTGAGATTACACTCTTCAACAAGAAAGATTAAGGCCAAGGTGTGCTATTTGCAGGTTAAACTAGAAGAGCTTCACAGAACTAAGATGGACTACACCGCCTGAACCCTAAAATTTGGTTCTCTTTGAATCGGCTATCCCATTCCATTGAATTTTAAAGTTCTTACCACTCATGACGGCATACATAACATGGGGCTTTTGAAACACTACAAAATTAGAAGGAACCGAGAACAACATGAGAGAGACCGAACCAATTATAGTTATTAATGTTTGTTATTATTATAAATATTGTGTAAGGGGCACCGTGAGGGCCACAGATCATCATGCCCCAATGCCAATTCGTATTCACAGTTCAGAGAGATGTGCAATTCCAACTCACTGCAAGTTTTAAGAGACCAATACATCTCCAATTTCGACAAGCTTTTCAGTCCCAGATATCTCCAATTTCCACATACTTAGATATTATCTCAGATTTTGGATTTGACTTTTTAACTTCCAATTCCCACATACTTAGATATTATTTCAGATTTTGGATTTGACTTTTTAACTTGTTTGAGGTGATCAACAATATTAAATTTAATTATAATCAGTTATATTAAATCTAATTATAACATTATTAAATTTAATTACAAATGTATAACAAAAATTTATTTCATGATTTAAAGATTTATTTCATAATTTATGTGTTTAAAAACATGTTGCTTTACTACTACATAGATATATTATATATGTACTAGCACATAGATAATATATCTATGTACTAGTACATAGAATATATCTATGTGTCTAAACATGTATCCATATATCCATGGTAATTTTTTTTAACCACTGAAAATCTAATGAAAATCTAATTGGCACTGCCAAAAGCATGTTTTAATGTAATGATTCTCATGGTAGCTCTGATAACCATTTTAAGACATGCCCAAACCTATGACATGGACTCAAAGTTCTTCCAATCTTGCAAATGGTGTGTCTAGATTGGAGTTGTGGTTTATTAAGGAATTAGCTTTTGACCCGACCATTTGCATCAATGGGATGACCTGGCTCGTCTGAGCTTTCACATCACTCATTGTTGGGCGTCCAATTGATGCAAATGGTCGACACAAAAGCTAACTCCATTTATTAATTGTGTATATGCTTGTGTGAACGTGGCATTTAGTGTGTTTGTCCTCTATTTCAGTGACAAGGACGAGGAACAAGAAGAATCAATAAAAGCATCATTGTTCCGGTACTCCTCGGTGCTGCACTTACAATGGACTTCCTTAGCGGCTGATACTATAAGTTTAAATCTTTATCTTGTTGTTTACACAATCAATTTGCTAAGTTTGGAGGTTTAAATTTTACTGGGTGAAAACTCTAATTTAAGTGGTTTATCTTACCTTAATGGTCATATCTTTAGATGTAAGTTATACATTATGTTTTATATGTACTATCTGATACGATATTCTATTGATTAAGATACGGTATAGAACAAATTTGTGAGCCTTTTAGGTCTGCAACTTTTGCATTTTTATTCACTCCATAATGATTTAACAGTGATATGATTTTAAATGTTATCAGAGCACATTAAGATCATGTCCTAGTTATCAGAGCATGAATGATCCAAAGGGCTCTGATGTGCGCTGCAGATGAAGATGTTGCTGCGTTGTGACTATATGGAGCAGTGTTGAGTGCCCAGGATCATGGAATGAAATGACCGTCAAGTTAAAGAGCCGTTCAAGATAGAAGTCCAAGATTTGGTGCTGCGTGAGAAGAAACTCTAGTCCCTCCTACAATTTTGTGAAGATCGAAAGTGGAGTCGTCGAGTTGATAAAAAGACATTAAACCCTGCGAAGCTCTTCGAAGATTGCAGAGGAGATTAAAAGACTCTACAACAACCATGGAGAAAGGAAAATTCGGCCAGTAGTTGGACAGAATCGATAAAAATCCACCATCAGTTAAAAGGTATAACGATTTCATTAATATGGCATTATGGCATTGTTTTAAATAATTGTGAAAGAGACCCATGAAGAGGCTGTGAACATAATTGATAAGGAATTATCTGATAATGGTAAGGAGATACCGATTTGCGTGTCAAGAAAAGGTCGTGAAAGCATCTAACAGTCGCAAAGAAGCCGCCACCATCAGATCTAAACGAAAATTTATCCTAACAAAAAGGAGTTGTCGCTAGCTATTTAAAAAGTTCGCGGGAAGAAGCCTCGAGTCCCCGTTAAATCTTACCTATCACATTTTTTTTAACGTTTGGGCGTTTAACATTCCCTTTCACTAAAAGCTTTGCCTAAATATGTACCTGTCAATAATAACATTTTAGTATTGGAATTTAAGAATATAAAATGAACTAAATGTAAATGGTATTGATGCAGGAGAGAAATATATTTTTCTCTTCATACACCTCAATCCTTTGAACCAGAGATAAAACTTTGTTCTCTATTTATAACTATGTTCTAATTCCTTTATTTGCATTAACTCTTTGATCACAGAGTACAACAAAGAATGATGAACTAGGAAAGTATTTAAATCCACTCCAACTCCAAGAGACCATACTACAAGAGTGTCCCAATGATGATCATAAAGTTAAAATATAACACCCAATGCTCCATTGATTTTTCATCCCATTCCTCTCATAAACTAATAATTTCTACATGTAAGAAACCATGATTTTCCTTATCAGGCCTTTGTTATGGTCAAATTTTTGTTATAGATTCAAGCTACAAGTAGAGAAATATTCCCTTGACATTGTGCATCCATGAGAGTTTCCAAATAAGTGAGGCAAGGCATTATGGACCATGTGTCATGTCCCATCGAAACCTTAGAATCATGGACCATGTGTATGTCCCATCGAAACCTTACCGTTCTCAGTGGTTGACATATTGCTATTTGTCTCAATAAGGCTTTGGCTATCATAGACCCTGTGATCAAGTTGGTAGAGAGCTTTGAAAAAGAAGGAAGTGTAGGTAGAGCTAGCCACATGGTTCGCATGAGAAGGTTTTCCACCCCCATTGAATGATAAAGGTTTAATCTATTCCACTAGCCAACCTCCTTAGGAGAATTATGAAAGGGAATGAGTAGGGGTTGTTAGGGGTCATTGATACACCACTTGCATTTAGTTGGCTAAAGCCCACACATGATGACCCAAATCATATGGCATTAATGATCTTTCTTTCTATTTTAAATTTCTTTGTGTACTAACCTATGTGCTATTATTTGCTTATGTGCTATTATTTTCTTAGACTATGGTAGATCAACTTCAAGATTTTGTTGTTTTTCAATAGGAAATTAATTTGTCCATTTATGATGATATGGTGGTTCTCATTGCAATTTGTTGCCTATTTTGTAGAATGTTATATGTACATAATGTTTATTTAGTAAAAATTAGAGAGGATTTTGACAAAATAAAAAAGATAACTAAAAATTATTAGCTGGCAAGGGCAATTACTAATGGTTAACAACAAAACAACTTTAATGAAAGTTCCACTTTTAAGGGGAAAATATGATTAAAAAACCCTCCTTGTTGCTCATCTTGTTGCTTGTTTAAGGGATCATCATCTCTAATGAATGTTCAACTAAATATATCCTTCAATCCAAATCAAACTCAAGTAAATCAACTTGATATATAGGTTGACTTCAAATCAACTTAGTGACTCGGCTAATCTATACCGAAGTTGCCAACTCCAACTCAAATGGCTCAATACCAAAGTCAACTTCGATTAGGTTTGATGACTTGGCAACTCTAACCAAGTTGACTTTGACCTTGGTCCACTTTGGTTCAACTAAATGATTCACAATCAACATCAATTCCACAAGGTCAACATCAACTAAAGTCAATTAAAAAAAGCCTTCAACCAATGAACAACTCAATCATTTAAATAATTGTGGTGTAATTTTTGAAGGTTGTTACTAAAACAATGACATGTAATCAAAATAAATTATCTATATATGAAATTAATTCTAATTGATAAAGAAATTCATTATAACAAAATCTTCTTGGCACTTATACATTTGTATCAATGTCAATTTTAGTTTTTTGTTGTTGTTGTCTATGTATGATCCAATCAAAATCTATTGATAGTTGTGATGAAAAATATACAAGGATGTGCACAAATATATTTATGAAAATTCAACTATTAATATTGACCTCCCAACCAATATCATGTTGATTATTTTGGTAGCAAAGCCCAACCAAGGTCCTAATATGTAGAAGTGAAAAAGACAATGCATCATATCATGATTTCTTAAGAAATTATACATATTAGCATATGATAGCAATGAGGAATACGAATGGTATATTGATGAAATTGGACATGACCAATTATAAAGTAATACACATTTGTTTACATAAAATGATTATGGCCTTTGGGAATTCTTTGAATGGTAAGAATGGGTTAAAAAATATTGTTTTTCCTCAACCTCAACCTCTTCTATGAAGTTCGTGATTAAATTATTAACACACGTGTTTATTAAATCTTCTATAATGAGATAGTGATTTTTGTTGTCTCTATAATTATGGTGATAGAAGTTAATATCTCATATTTTGGGCTTCATTGAGAGGATTAACACTGTAATAAGTGTATAACCAGATTCATTTAGTCGTATCTTGTTATGTTTAAATGCATCTTGATTAAGATTTAAATGGACTTAGTTAAATGTTTAATTACATCTTGATTAAGATTTAAATGGACTTAGTTAAATGGTTAATTGGAACAAAAACTTCGGTGTCCTATCAACCTTTACCCACCTCAAGTTGAGTGATTGTGCTACTTTTCATCTTTCTTGTAGAAGCTCTAAAAAGCTAACAAATATTAGTTGACAAGGTAAGCTTCTCAAAATCTAAATCACTTTGAGAATTTATTTCCTTAAGGCCAATTTTTTTTCAATGATAAGAATCATGTAAGAATTTGTCTTGTGTTAAGTTTCCAAAAGATTGAGTTGCCCATTAAATATTAACTACCACTATTACAAGAAAGCAATATTCAGAAAATCAAACAAGGCAATTTAATAAAAAGTCAGTTACATCATTAATACTTTGAACATATTGACAAGTAACCCTAGTAGAAAGATTGAAGCCTGTAAAATCTATCTAATAGGCGATGTCAAGTTATTTCTATTGGAATATAGAAGTTAATAAAAACACACCAAAACCTATCATTACGAACAATTAAGCTTTGCAATTGTAATTGAAGAGTGGGCATTTAAAAAAAAACATACAAAAAATGATCTAGAGAAAACAGAAGAAAGGGGAAATGGGATAAACTTTACCAAGGGCAAGCAGCCAAGCCTTGAACCCGTAGAGTCGACGTGGAACGAGAAAACCCTCCAGACTCCAGCGAGTTGGTTTATGCTTGCAACTTTTGATAGTATGTCAATGACAACTACATAAATTAGTAACCCACTCACCTCAGATGGAAATTTTCTGATTATAACCTCAAAGATTCAATAAGATATAGCCAAAGAATTAACACACAGAGAGGCAATATGGAGCAGAGCACAAAGGCTCGCTCTCATACACAAAGGAAAGGCCAAAACCAATTCAATTATTGATAGAGAAGTAGTTACAATAAATAGATGACAATCATCATAATGAATTAGATCTTAGATCCAATAAAAGTGGATCTCAAACCAAACCGTGCTAAATATAGAAAGTACACATCAACCCAATCCCTACAAATTTGCCTATCATTTCTACATTATTCCAACATACCCCCTTAATGTAGAAATGGATTTTATACAACACCTAATTTCTGCCTAAGGATTTCAAAGTGAATTTTGCCAATGGGTTTTGTAAATATATCAGCGACATTATCACTTGTGTTACAATACAGAAGTTTAATTTCCTTAGATTCAATCTTTTCTCTGACAAAGTGATGTTGCAGCTCAATATGTTTTGTCCTTGCATGATAAACTGGGTTGTGTGCCAGCTTGACTGCACTTTGATTGTCACAATGTAATTTTGTGGGTTCTGCTTGCTTTTCTCCAACATCTTCAAGAATCCTCCTCAACCAAACAGCTTCACATGTAGCACTAGACATGGCTTTATATTCAGCTTCTGTGGATAATAGAGAAACAATTGGTTGTTTCTTGCTGCTCCATGCTACGACCCCGGATCCAATGTTGAATGCATATCCTGTAGTAGACCTTCTGTCATCAACGTTTCCTGCCCAATCAGAGTCAGAAAATCCTGCCAATTGAACATCAAACTTATCAGTATATAAAAGACCAAAGTTCATTGTCCCTTTCAGATATCTAAGGACCTTCTTTGCATCCTTCCAATGGATTTCATTTGGCTTAGCCATGAATTGACTAAGAATGCTGACTGCATATGATATATCTGGCCTTGTAGTAGTGAGATAATTCAGACTTCCCACCAACTGTCTATACAAAGAACCATCTGCATCTTTCATTCCATCTTGATTGCATAGCTTCACATTCTGTTCTAAAGGGATTACTGATTCTTTGCAATCACTCATATGGAATCTGTTTAATATTTCCTTCACATACTTACTTTGAGTGATCATTGTTTTTCCAGATTCTTTCCATACTTCAAGTCCCAAGCAATAGTGAAGTTCACCAAGGTCTTTCATTTCAAATTCCAGTGACAACTGATTTTTGATTTCTGCAATCAACTTACATGCATTTCCTGTGATAATGACATCATCAACATATAAAGATATTAAGCAAACATTTCCTTCCTTATCTTTCTTCACATAAAGGTTAGGATCACTTTTGCTTTTCGCAAAGCCTTTCTGATTAAAGAAGGTATCAATCTTTATATACCATGACCTAGGAGCCTGTTTCAATCCATAGATAGCTTTCTTTAACTTACATACAAGGTGCTCCTATCCTTTCTGTACAAAGCCTTCAGGTTGGACTAAGTACACTTCTTCTTTTAGTTCACCATTTAAGAATGCAGATTTTACATCTAATTGATGGATTTTCCAGTTATGAGCTGTAGCTAATGCAACCAAAATTCTAATTGTATTTAATTTTGCTACTGGTGCAAAATTTTCCTCAAAGTCAATTCCCTCCTGTTGAGCATAACCTTTGGCAACTAGTCTTGCTTTAAATCTGTCAATACTACCATCTGATTTAAGCTTATGTTTAAACAGCCATTTACATCCTATGGGTGTTTTGTTCTCTGGTAATTCTGTTAGCTCCCAAGTCTGATTCTTCATAATAGAGTTATATTCTTCATTCATAGCTTCAACCCATGCTTCTTTATCTTTGGCTTGTTTATAATTCATTGGTTCATTCATTGCATTGGACATTAAAGCATAGTCATCATACCTTGAAGGAGGACAAATCTGTCTTGATGAACTTCTTAGTCCTACATTACCTGTAGGGGTACCATCCATTATCCTTCTGCTTTCTGCTGTATCTTCATCTGAACTGATAGAAGTGCTCATGTTGCTTCTGCTATTTTCACTGGTGCTACTTCCATTGCTTCTGCTATTTTGACTGTGGCTGGTGCTGCTTCCATTGCTTCTGCTACTCTGTTCTTGCTCCTTTTCTTGTGGCTGTTCCACTTCCTGTTGCTGAATGATGGAATTTCATTTCACATATTCATTAGTAGAGCTGTGTCCTTGGCCATATTTATCACTTGTATCTGCATTTTCATGGAACACTACATCTCTACTTGCAATTAACTTATGAGAGCTAGGGTGAAATATCTTATAAGCTTTATGATCATTGTGATATCCAATAAAGATACATTCAAAGGATTTAGCATCTAGTTTCCTTCTATCATCTTTTGGTATATGTGCAAAAGCTTTACAACCAAAAATTCGTAGATGCTTAACTTCAGGTTTATATCCATAAAGGACCTCAAATGGTGTTTGTAGATTTAATTTCTTTGTTGGACTTCTATTTTTCAAATATACAGTAGTATTAACAGCTTCGACCCAAAAACCATTCGACATGTTCTTACCTTGGAGCATACTGCGAGCACATTCAACTAGTGTCCTATTCCTTCGCTCAGCTACTCCATTTTGCTGAGGAGTGTGGGATACTGTGAATTGTTGCTGGATTCCATTCTCCTTACAGTATTTCTTGAAAGCTCCAAACACGTACTCCCCTCCATTGTCAGATCTGAGAAATTTAATGCAGTTTCCTGTCTGCTTTTCGACCATCATTCTGAACTCCTTGAAATATTCGAAGACATCTCCTTTTCTTCTTATTGCACCGAGAGGCGCTCTACAGCCCAGTATGGGGGAGATCTTGTCACGTGATGTAACGTGATGTAACGTTACTAACATGTCGGCAAAAAATAATAGTGAAAGTGAATATTATGGGGGAGATCTTGTCACGTGATGTAACTTGATGTAACGTTATTAACATGTCGGCAAAAAATAATAGTGAAAGTGAATATTATGGGGGAGATCTTGTCACGTGATGTAAGGTTACTAACATGTCGGCAACAAATAATAGTGAAAGTGAATATTATGAGGAAGATCTTGTCACGTGATGTAACTTTACTAACATGTCGGCAAAATATAATAGTGAAAGTGAATATTATGAGAGAGATCTTGTCACGTGATGTAACGTTACTAACATGTCGGTAAAAAATAATAGTGAAAATGAATATTATGGTGGAGATCTTGTAACATGATTTAACGTTACAAGACCTAGATTAATTTAAAAAGTAGACCAGTACCTTATTTTACGCTACATAATTCTCTGCATACACGATTCCTTCAGCAAGAAGCGTCGTATTTTGAAGCATTACGTCTTAAAATTCTTGGATTCCTCCCATCGACTCTATTTTTCCTGGGAATTCAACGAACCCATCTGCGCTATTTTCCACTCTGAATCATCGATAATCGAATCCATTTTTACTGATGAATTGATCATCTGCTCTGCTCAGAATTGTTTCAATGGGAAACAAGATGACAACCGAATTTCATAGGCTTGCCAACGCCCGTAGGGCAGTTAGATACATCTGCTGTCCTAGAAAAAATAGGATGTGTTATTTCACGGGGGATTGTAAAGAAAATAAAGATATCAAAGCCAGCCTTCCTATAGACATTCGCAAAGGACACTTTGCAGTATATGTTGGAAGTGAGTGCAGTCAGTTTATAATTCCTTTAAGTTATTTGAATCATCCTCTCTTCCAAGCGCTATTGGAGAAAGCCGAGGCCGAGTATGGATTCCATCATAAGATGGGGCTCGCCATTCCATGTGAGAGAGTTGATTTTGAATATAGTGAACATTGCTTTTTTTTTTTCAAAAAATTCTGAACCATGTCAGAACAAGCTGCCTGTACCTCCTCCCAGCTCCAGCTCCAGCTCCACTGGCGGCAGTAGCCTCCCCTCCTTGGCAACTCCAGCTCCACTGGCAACCCCTTCCCCCTCCACGTCCTCCCCTGCCGCCTGCACATGCCTTAAGATTATGCCCAATTCTCATAAGTTTTAGTTCCTTAGGAGTGAAGGTCATTCTGCTGGCCAGGTTCATACTCTTTTCTATTATCTGGATATTACACTTTTTTGTTCTTTAATTGCTATTTCTTAATAGACGCACTAAGCTCTAATGCTTTGGTTTGTCCTTCACTCTTCGATTTGTTCCCAATATGTTTGGTACTGTAACTTCGGGACAGTTTCGTATATAACACCATTAAAAAACGACTATAAAAACACCATAAAAAACGACTGTGCATTCCCCTTGGTAAATCATTGTCTTGTGGAGTTCTGTATGTTTGACATGTTCCATGGAGCCGTTCCCCTTAGTTTTGATGTACTCAATTTCTGTAAATATTAATATACTAGATCTTGAATTACCAAAAGAGGAGGAAGAACCTGTTGGATATGGAAGTGATAGCACCTTCGTAAAGTACCTCTGCTGCCTCGCCATCTTGGTAAGAAAGAACGAACGATTCCACCCCATGTGACACGGAAAATTGAATGGAGGATATCAACCTTATGCAACAGAAATAGGTGTATAAAACATTGAGAACAAGCAGGGAAACTGCGGCCTTCTCTAAATTGACATGGGAATTTGAATGGAGGATATCAACCTTATGCAACAGAAATAGGTGTATAAAAAATTGAGAACATGTAGGGAAACTGGGGCCTTCTCTAAATTGTATAAGTGCTCAAATCAGCGCCACATACAGTGAATTGGGTGAATATATAGGCATAATATGTAAAGAATTAAGATGTTTCAATGACTGAAAGAATGTCAAATTGAGAAGCAGGTAGAGGGCTCAATTAAGTGGACGAATGAACTCTTTGGTAGAATTTTCTTCAATAAAGTTTTCGAAGTTACTTTTAAGGTTATAGAAATACCATCAACAACATAAATGTTTCTTTTATAGACTTGAAAGATGATTTGGTAAAGTTTCTTTAAAAATGAATGAGGAATGAAATTCAGAAAGAGACCGTGTTGAGTAATTTTAAAAAGGAATGAAGAATGAAATTCAAAGAGAGACAGTATTGAGTAATTTTAAAAATGAATGCAGAATGAAATTTAAAGAGAGACGGTATTGAATATATATGTTTTTTCAAAAACCTGAAATTGAAATGAGTTAATTTTTTTTTAAATGAATGAAAAATGAAATACAAAGAGAGGCAATACACTGAGATCTGTACAATATTATTAAAAATAAATGAAAAATGAAACTCAAAATGAAATTCAAAGAGAGGCAAAACACTGTCAGATAGGAAAAAATAATAATAAGCATAAAAATGTCAATACAAATGGGAAAATTTTTCTATTTATATCATAATTTCGAGATATTTAATTTAAAAGATAGTTTTATTAATAAATATATTTTTGAAACAATACATATAAATTTAAAATGTTTCTATTTATATCATAATTATAATTTTGAAATATTTAATTTAAAAGATAGTTTTATTAATAAATATATTTTTGAAATTTGCATATATATTTAAGAATTAATTCTTATTCAGTTCCAAGATAATATAATAATACATTATATGTAAATAATAGTAAGAAGTTTAGAGTTCATTAATTTATCTTATAATTGAAACTGCCATCCATTCTCGTTAGCTGTTGCAGCCATGGCTGCACTTTTGCATGGTATTTCATTCATGGGCTTCAAGAATGGAAGTTACAGTGGGACACCATCGCTCTTACTCAGAGCTACTCCAAATCGTCTTTTGTCTCTTAACAGTGAGATTTCTACGAATTCCTATCCGCATTTCATTTAATGGCCCCATTCAGTACGCATTATTTAATTTACATGTTTAACATTAGTTGATTCCTCGTCTTTAAACGGTGGCAATACTTTGTCTCAGGGAGAAATATCACCATCAGAGCAGCAGAAACAGACACAAATCAAGGTTAGTCTCTCATGCCATGTTTTCTAAATATTGCTACTTTAATTTTTATTGAAATTCCCATGAGGGCCCTAAATAGTATATCTCAGTGGTTTTGAATGGCAGTGGACATTAATTTTAACCAGATGAAACTATTTTTTTTCTACATTAAGTTCAATTACGTTTTTTTTTTAACTAAACAAGAAGTCCACTTTTTCTGACTACATAGAAGAAAGGGTTAGATATTTAAAAGCCCAGTTATACCTTTTGGGCAATATATAACAATAAGTAACTAAGAATGAATATACATTCGGCATGTCTTACCCGTTCTTGGTTCCCTTGAATTCTCCAAGTTGTCCGGCTGCTGGAAGATTTCCTTCTTGGCACTGTTGAACAATTTTCTTTTCCTAGATTAAAAAACGACACGACTGTGCATTGTTGATAAACACCGAGATCCTTAACACTATCTGCATTTTGTAATCCGTAACACCGAGAGAGATCCGTAACATTGTCTGATTACATTCCAAAGATTCAGAGAGATCCGTAACACTGTCTGCATTTATATATATAATTTGGAAATCTGTGTCTGAGTGATTATGCGGTAATGCATGATGCCTGTGATCTAAAATTCTGTATATAATAATCATTGTTGAGTTGTGATCCGATCTTTTGATCTGTGGAATGTATCACTATCAGGCTCGAACTATGTACGAGTTCTCTTTTTTCTGATTTAATTCATTGATCATCTTCCAACCTGGTATTTTATCTAAACTCTGTTATCTATTTCGTTCTTTCTGCGTTGGTAGATACAGGACGACATAGTTTGTAAAAATATGTGTTATGGTATTATATTAATAATTATTATATTGTTATAACCTATGCATCCTTGCCAAAAGTCAGCGTTAGGGAATTTGTGACGGATCTGGAATTATTGTCTTTATTTTTCATTTTAACAATTTAATCAATCCTTCATACTTATTACTTACATCATGATAATCCTCATAATTAAATCTGTGTTTTCAAGTTAACCTATTCCTTAAAATGTTGATCAAACTCTAATTTTGTGTCACCGCCCACAACTGGAACCAACCTAGATCCAAATCCTAGGCTCTATCAAGCGCTGAGAGAGATCAAATCTCCCGAGGTGCAAACCTCTTCTCAGGTATTGCACTCAAGGTGCTTTTCGAGGAGAGGTTTGCACCTCGGGAGATTTGATCCCTCTCGGCGCTTGATAGAGCCTAGGATTTGGATCTAGGCTGGTAAAATAGACCCATGTGTATCTAGATCTATCAGCAATAAATGTTAGAAAATATGATGCACCTCCTAATGATCTAGTCTGCATAGGTCCACATACATCTGTATGGATTAATTCAAGCAGATCAGTTTGTTTCTTCTCTTGATGTATTGGGAATGCATCTCGGTGTTATTTTCCAAGTGCACAAGCACTACATTCTAAATGCACATTCTTTATAACAGGTAGACCTTCAGCCATAAATTTGTTCTAAAGCAGCATAAGATCATGATGATTAATGTGTCCATACCTTTGATGCCAGAGTTCCTCTGTAGTGATGATGGTGGATTCCAATGCTTGATGACTGTCTTTGCACACTTCCAGCTTA
>LPNX010721143.1:73274-244343 GCA_001517045.1 Pseudotsuga menziesii | reverse complement strand
TGGTTTGTCCCAATAATGACCATCTACATTATTTCTAGAATGATCAGTCTGAACCATACCTTTATGTTTTGAGTGAAATTTTCCTCTGTCTTCATTCCACGATCTGCCTCTATCTCCATGCCACTGTTTGCCTCTATCTCGGTTCCATGAGATGCCTCTGTCTCCATTCCATGGCCCGCCCCATGGTTTGCCTCTGTGCATATATCGACCTCTTGCCATCAGTGCGAGATCAGAACCTCGAGCCTCGAGATCATAAGTTTTCATCCTCTCTTCTTCTTGAAGCAGAATACCTGTGAGTTCTTCAAAATTTGGGGGTTTTTCTCTTGCTGCAAGTGCTGAAATAAACACTTTGTAATTGGAATGCAAACCTTTCAGGGCGATAGTTACTTGATGAGTACTATCTACTGCTTCACCTATAGCTGCCAAGCTATCACTCAAATCTTTGATGCAAGAAATAAATTTACTTACCCCTTCATTTGCTTCCATCTTGATTGACAGCAATTTGGTCTTCAGAAACAAGATACGATTTGCATCAGTTGTTTCATATAGTGTTTTAAGCGTATCCCATGTCTTTTTAGACGTATCACATTTTCTGATGTGAGGGATAATCTTGTCTTGGACAGACATTCGCAGAGTCACCTTGGCTTTGGCTTCCCTTTTGTTCCAATCTGGGATTAATGCAGGATCTGCAGGTTTCAATTCAGTGCCATTCACAATCGTCCAGCCACCAAATAATTCAAGAATAGTCTGCAACTTGAATTTCCAGTTGACATAATTCTCTCCATTTAATTTGGAGGCTTCATTGATGTATGTATTAGCCAGTTGTTGTTGAGCGCCGGCAGCCATTTCACTTAATCTGAGAATAAAAAAAATCAATCAGTAAAAAAAATTCACCTTTCTCAGCTATTCTGGAGCAGCCTCTTCACGAGCTTTCTCAGCTTTCACACCCCAGCTGCAGATCCCTCTATCTCTTCACGGCAGAAAGTAGCAGCTCGGGCGGAAAGTAGCAGAATCGGAGCTCTACATAGGTCTTTACAGCTGCAAACTTTGACGCGATCCCAAATTAACACAAACAGAGACAGTGTGGAGCTAAGCAGTGATCTCCTTGATCACAGGTCGGCCTTCTTTAGGCAGCTATCTGTAACAGCTCGGCGCTCAGTATTTCCCCAGGTTTGGCATCGATCAAAATAAGGAAGGCACGTTTTCATCCATAGCAGCGATTTGTCCTCTGGTCATCTTTCCCTTGGCTGCGATTGGGCAGACCGATGGCGGCGATTACCTTCTGAAACTTTGAGATCCTTTTACAGTGCACAATTGGGGGATTTCTTCCATGTAGTGCAAGCAGCGTGAGCTCCACCTCTTCACACAGACCTCACGGCTATCAACACAATGCTCTTAGCAAGAAGAATTACCTTATTCTTGAAGAAAAAAAATAAAATGGGCGTCTCTCTCCAATTGGCAGCGTCACAATGTAGCCAACTTCACAAGCAGCGATCCCCTCAAGAATGGGACCATGTATATCAACAATTCTCCTTCAGCGTAGGAAGCGACAAGCCAACGATCTCTAGCTCTCTCCAGCGATTTGGGCAGCGATCCTTCCTCCACGCAGGCAGGCCACCAGGCTCTCTCAACCGGCCACGAAAGGGCTCTTCTCATAGTAGCCACAGAGATCTATTACAGCAGGCCACGAGGGCTTCTCAACAGGCAACCAAAATGGCTCTCACACAACACCCATATCTTTGGCTCTGATACCAAATTAACACACAGAGAGGCAATGTGGAGCAGAGCACAAAGGCTCGCTCTCATACACAAAGGAAAGGCCAAAACCAATTCAATTATTGATAGAGAAGTAGTTACAATAAATAGATGACAATCATCATAATGAAACACATCTTAGATCCAATAAAAGTGGATCTCAAACCAAACCATGCTAAATATAGAAAGTACACATCAACCCAATCCCTACAAATTTGCCTATCATTTCTACATTATTCCAACACAAAGAACAACTGAAAAACAACCAGAATATTTTTCTTCTAATTCCAGAGCCTAGTTGACGCATTTCATTCCTGACAATTGCATAGATTGACTAATGCCCACTTCAGTTGAGAATTCAGTGATGACCGGTTACAGAGATTCGATAATACCCATCTAAAATACATAGCCTCGAACATGCCTTGTCTCTTAATCCAGAGTCTACTTGAGCCACTCAATCAATGGCAATTAGAAGGATTGAGAACAACCACCTGATAATTACTTGCAACAAGCCCTCCCTGAATCCGGAACCCACCTGTAGTTTCATAGAAGCACCATGATGATGTGATGCTTCTCTGTATTCTGATTGCATAATTAGGCATTCCTACTTAAAAAGACCGATAGTTGCCATCATTTCTTGCTAGCTAGAAGGGGGCAAGAGAGAAGCCCACTTACTCCTTTGCTTTGAGCTTGTCCAAGCAAAATCTGGTACTCTGCTTCAACTTCACAAAGTCATCCGGGATCTGAGTGGTGGTACTCTGCTTCAACTTCACAAAGTCAATCCGGCATCTGAGTGGTGGCCTGTGGGTGGGCTTTATGTGATTCCAGAAGTGCTAAATATAATATACAACAGTGGCAACAACTGTTTAAATAAAAAAACCAAAATTCATATCCCACAAACCATAACAGTGCCCACAACATGCATTGCAATAGAAAAGGGACCTATGAAGCCAGTGACAGGTTACTCTGCTTCAACTTCACAAAGTCAATCCGGGATCTGAGTGGTGGACTGTGGGTGGCTTTATGTGATTCCAGAAGTACGAAATATAATATACAACAGTGGCAACAACTGTTTAAATAAAAAAACCAAAGTTCATATCTTACACACAATAACACTGCCCACATGCATTGGAATAGAAAAGGGACCTATGAAGCCAGTGACAGGTTAACTTCTTGTCCAAATTATGATAGAGAGACTGGATCACAAAATGGAATGCAAGCTCCCAATACTTTCTTAACAAATCTACTGCCTCCATTTCAATGGATTGAAAGTTTCAACTTCTGGGCTTGCGGCCTGCCAATTGCCAGCAAATTGGAGATTTGAAATTGGGCCATCACCCGCATTATGATCCATCAGGAAATCCTCATTCATTTCCGATTCAAAAATATTAAGAGATTTACCTAGTAGTCATTTATGCTTTTAATAACATTAAAAGATTTACCTTCAGTCATTTCTGCTCTTAATAACATTAAGAGATTTACCTTCAAGTCGTCAATTATCAACGTAGCCTCCAAACCCCACTCCAACACTACAGCCTCCTTAGGCAGTATTTAATATAGTTATTAATGACGTTTTTAAGAAAATATAGAACGTCAAAATAACTGTGTATAAAAAAAATTAAACGTCCAACCAAACGTTTTGGTAAAAACATTTCCCGGCAAAATGCCCGTCAAATTCCAACGGGCCGTGAGCACCATCCGTGTGGCTAAGAGAGAAGTTGCACTGAAATAATCCGTGAGGAAAAACGTCGTAAAACAAGATATTTGTTTCACCTTCCGTGAGTCTTATGCTATGCATTTCTCATTTTTTAAGGCATTCTATTTATTAAAAAGTTTCTTTTAAAATGTTAATGGGACAATAGTAAAGATCTACAATGAAGGAAAGTTATGAAATGAGCCTTATCTGCACAAAGAGTGCTTTCAAGGATAAGGATTTTTTAATCTACTTTATCTGCACAAAGAGTGCTTTAAATGATTTTTTAATTTAATAAAAAAGGGTAGCAGTGTAATCTTGAAAAAGCCGCTTGCTTCGTTTGGAAAGATATGACCGATTAAAGAAAAGTCGTAGAGCATCTCTTGTGATCGAGTTACATAGATTCTTATGCGTGGCGAAAATTAACCAACCTTGTATGCAGGCTTTAATGAAGTTGTCTAATAGACAGTTGACCAAATAGACGATTCGATCTCAAGCTTGACAATATTATTTACTTTGACCTATAGACGATAGCTGAGGCAACCGTGTTCTTAAAAGTCGAAAAGAAGGACGAGCTACCAAGGGGCTAAAAGACAAAGCAATGCGCAAGTCAAGTAGATGATAACCCCAAGAAAATGGTAAACATGTCTAATCATGAATTAAGAAAGTCTTAAACCTGTTGAGTCTATCGTCTTAAACCTGAGTGGAGGAGAGTATTAGGTCGTGAGAAGATGATGACAAAGAAGTACTAAGACAGATATGAATATCTAGCCCTTAAAAACAATGACAGTTTAATTATTCTCAAAGCTGCCAAGGGTGGGGCTACGGTGTGAATGAACAATGACGATTATGACAACAAGATGTTGGGCATCTCAATCCGAGTGGCAGTTACAACAAGCTTAGAGGTAATCCCATATTGAAAGTTATAAAAGAAGTTGAGAAGGTAATCAATGAATCCAATTTGTATGAAAGAACCATAAAGAAACTATATCTACTAAGAGAAATCATTCCAAGAATTTATGGATTACTGAAGATTCATAAAAAGGCGTTTCTTTAATACCAATTGGTTTATCCACTTATGAATTGGCCCAGTATGTGGCAAACACTTATGAATGGAGTAGTCTAACGGGTCGACGATTTCGCCCGGCATTAGACTACTCCGTCTACCCACTCTGTTAACTATCTCGTTTTCCGGAGTCCGACAAATCCATCCAGCCAAGGGTCCCACGGGGTCTTCACTTAGTGAAACCATGCCATAGCACGTTCGTTCATGGCATATGAAACAATACCCCTATTTTCAAAAAATATTGGAAAATACCTCCCAAAATCATTTTTTTTAACCCCCTCCCAATATGCCTTGCAGATTTTAAAAAACCCCTATTTTCCCTATATATTGCATGTATCCATTTTTTCATTTACATTTTTTATACCCCTTTATATTTTTACCTAAGGAAAAAAAAAACTGAACACAAGAAAGGGCGACACTTGATAGGCGCCCTTAGGCAAATCACTTTATTAGGAATTAAAATGTATCACATGATGTCAAAACAAATAAGAGAGGGTTTATTTGTACCAATCTCAAACAGTAGTGTGTTTTCCCCAAGAAGGGTTCAAAAATGAAACTTACACCATTTATAACTGCTTCTTTCCATCACGGACTTTTTATCCAAACACCATTTTGGTATCTAGGAGATTGTACAACTTCAGAAACAAAATTGATTTGGAATCTTCAATGCATACTGTTAATCTCTTTAGATTAAAAGATTAACTATATCAGTAGTAACTATACACTATATTTTTATTATTTCTATTATACAATAGATCCTTTGAAGTCACAAAAGACATTGCATATTCTTTCCCATCACTTGCAAATATAAGACTAAGACTCCTAAGTAATTTGATACAAAATAGTAGTGTGAGATGAATTTTGAAAACCTTAATAATTCCTACTCTTTGAAATTATCAATTAAGAGGCCAAGCATTCTTTTGGAGTCAATAGAGGATTGGATTCAAATCCACATCATCCTAGTATATCCCTATCATGAGCGCTCTCTATGTCCACTCCTCTTGATTTATGTAAACATTTTATGTCAATGTCAATAGAAGAATGTAACTTAGTGACATCTCACAATACATAGATTGTCTCCATATATTGTCTTAATGCACTAACAATGGGCATTTTTTCATTTTCCAACTCTTTACCATAGTTGTTGTAGAACACTTAATGTGTGAGTTGTAGTGTGGTTATGTTGCATATATAGTATGTATTTAGTTACACATGTATTTTGTAAATCATATAAATAATATATTTACTAAAATAAATCAAAATAATTTACAAATTTGCTTTATAGGAAAGCCAACTCTATTACAACTTCATGTCCAAAAATATTAAATCATAACAACAATATGTGGAGATTCCCTTGGGATTAGAGTATTCTACTAATAAGATACATACACACACTTGTTTTTTACATAAAGACGGCATTGAAACGAATTTTTTGTTGTTAATATTTTATTACTATTTTTAAATACCAAAATTGAGCAAGGAATTATACATCTCCTTCATACCAAACTATAGAAAACACTTCCAGACACAACTAAGTAGGTCCAACTTAGTAGGTATATAATCACATTTAATTTCCTTTGAATTTATTTTTCTTTCAATAGGATTCAAGGAATATAGCCCTATACTCTACAACCATTATTCCAATGGTAAGACATTAGTTTCAAGCCATTACATTAACTTCTAACAATGTGTCAAGATCATGACTTTATGTATTTTGTGGTGTATTAATTGCAAATGTTTCTTTGATGGTACAATTGGTCTCTTTAATGGTGTGATTTGGACTCTTAATGCCAGGCAAAGGGAGATATGCTAACAAAAGATGCCAAGAAATGCTCTACCAACAACCTCAAGATTTACTTATTTTGTTAGATATATGCTAATAGCAGATGCCAAGGAATGGCCTACCAACAACCTCAAGATTTACTTATTTTGTTAGAGATATGCTGACAGATTTACTTATTTTGTTAGGGATATGCTAACAGAAGATGACAAGGAATGCTCTATCAACAACCTCAAAATTTTCTTATTTTGTTAGATCTTGACCTACTTTTCATGACATGCTTCATGTTTTGGATAGTTTTTTTTATTAAAAAATGGGTATCTTTGAGAATATCATTCACCATGTATACCTTCTTTAGAGATATATCAAGTGAGCTGTTTAAACCTTGTTTTTATATATACACACTTACTAAAATATGTGAGATATATCAAGCCAGCTGTTTAAACCTTGCTTTACATATACACACTAAGATATGTGAAATTAGGTAAAGGCACATGTTAATTTTTGTTTGTGCCTTCGTATATGTGAAGGCCATCTGATTCTAGTAGTATCTCTTGTATATATCTATTGAAATATTAATCATTCTCTAAAAATAATCTGAAGTTTCTACATTTTTAAGAAAAATATGAAAAAATTTCTGCAGTTTTACGACTTTGTTGACACAATCAAACTGGCCATGGCACAACAAGGTTCTCTTTATTCTGAAAAAGGATGTGCAGATGAATTTGATCAAGAATTAATATATTTTGAAGAGATTTCTTGGTAATGGACAAGAGCTAAGATGAGGTTAATTCAGAGTTGAAGTATCGAACATAAAAAGGCTGTGAAGATGAATTTCACAGTTGAAGGTACTTTGATCCAAAATGAATAGATTTTGAGGAGGAAAATTTCTTGGTAGTGGCCAAGAGCTAAGAGAGGTTAATTCAGAATTGAAGTATCCAACATATTAAAAGAAGAAACCAACATATCATATGTAGACATAACATCTTGAGAGGCAAATAGACTTCGAATTTGATCTTATTATCAAATGTACAAGCACTTATAGATTCATTCTATATGCCATGGTGATCAGACATACTCAATCTATAGATCACACACAGCTGTGAATATATTTATAAAATCTTAGCACTCAGACTGAGTACAAAAACACCACCATCCAATCATCGTAGATGATTATTTTTCCCTGTCATAAACAGTTCACTTCACGGTTCCATATCTCAATCCCATTACAAAATCTTGACCTGGTATAAAAGATAGATTTCAGCAATAAAAACTACACTTTACAGTTTCTCATGTACAATATGCATTATTTCTGAAATGAAGGGAGAGACAGAACACCTGTTTTTATTCAGCAAAATAACCTTCTCCTTTTTGAACCATTACGCTTGTTTTCTTCCTCAAAAAATATAGGAAAAATCACAACGGTCTTCGCCCTAGCGAAGTTGAGCAGGGCAGATCGTTCTTCCGTAGCAATACCCTCAGAAGGGCTTCTATGACCTTCAGACCCCACATGAATTACTTTACTTGGTTGGTTTATTATCTCTGAGTAAGTTGTAATAGAATGTTCAATAGTTGATACCTCTCCTGAAAGTTGCACAGTTACATCACCATTGTTGTTCTGCTCATTTAAGTACAAGCATACAATAGCACAGTCATCAACCTTGGAAGTTGGGAATTTATGCTTCCATGCACTGACTGCTGATTCCACTACTATTCTAGCAGCAACAGCTCGAGAAGATACTGAAGAAACAATATTAATAACTTCTTGATTGGACAAAAATTCCCAGACCTAAAACAACAATCAAAACTGCTACATTTATAAAGGATGCATTGACAAATGAAAAATTGGTAGTGTTGAACAAGGCATATGCTGAATAAGAAAGAGAGTATGGAGATGAAATTAGTCCTTTTCCTTTTTAAGTTTTTTGGACTAAAGATTACATGGCAGAAGATTTTAGTATTTTACCCCATCAGTTGCAACCACGATAAACTGATCTCTGCTGGTTAGCTATCTGTGTGTAATTTCAGGCACGACAATAACACCAAAGTCCTTGAGACAAAAATCTCCAAAGGCCCGGGTCATGGCAAGACAAGGAGAGTTTTCATTTGGTAACCATACTCTATGCACATGGGGTTCATCCTTTAAAGCATGGAATCGGCCTTTGCACTGCTTGATCCTTTCTGCCTCCCCTGACATATAAAAGCTTTATCTCAGCTACCCTTGCATACATTACAAAACCTTTAACAGTTCATGAGAGATCCCTAGAGCTAAAGGAGGACGAAGAGTTACTAAATTCACCTTTCTAAGAATGGAGAGTTACTAAATTCATTTTGCCCATTTACAATAGGTATTGCACTAAGTTACTAACCATCTTGCAGGATTAAACCTACCTTCCTAAGAATGGAGAGTTACTAAATTCATTTTACCCATTTACAATAGGTATTGCACTAAGTTACTAACCATCTTGCAAGATTAAACCACAAAGTGACCTTAAATAATATCACAGGAATGTGGACATAATAAATGGCTGCATAACTATCTATATTCAATATGGCGGTCAGATATGAGATACATCAAATGTAGAAATTAAGATCTTAGGTAAATCCACAATCAAATTCAGACTCACAAACACAAATTGAACAAAACAAACAGTATGCAAAACTTGTCCTACAAATACTGCCCATAAACAATAAACTATTGTAGAATGAGGCTTTGGGCCTTTGGATCTGTTCTTCGCATGACTTCAGACAATGTTGACATTATGATTAAAGTGATACATATTAGTTCTAGAAACAAATAATATGAAATTGCAGTCACTATAATTGTTTCAATTGTGCAGTCACTCAAGAGATAACATCCACACAGAATAATTTAGTAAAATTTAGTAACATTCATTTATTGGGATTCATGTGAGTTAAAATTCTCACCTCGAAGGTTTGATTAAACCATTCGCATCTTTCAATATAGGGATTTCGGCCTTCTTAGATGGAGAAAGATGCAGAGTCTCCCACACACCCTGCAATTCAGAATTCAAACAAAATTACCAACAGACAGCAGCATGAGTAAGCGAATCAAATCAATAAAGGAAAGCAAACTGTTATAACACCCTGCAAACTGTTATAATACAGTTGGAGAACAAAAGATAACATTTTTTAATTTCTGTATGAATATGCTTTATTTCTAATCAAGTTTCCTTTTGGAGATCAATCATATGGAATGTAAAAGCCATCGGTGCCCTTAAAATTTTGAATGACCTAGGTGGTCTATCAACAATATAGTTTTTGCTTATCTATAATTATTAAATAAAAAAACAGTATACCATTACACATATACAAAGTTAGAGATAAACTCCAAAACTAATCAGAAACATACATGGAATCCCATTCAACATATAAATGCCAAAAAAAAAAAAAACATCTATCAAATTTAGTATCTACAATGAAAATGAACAAATCAATTCCCTCACTTCCAAAATATTTCTGGTAACATTCCAAAGTGTTGGAAGAGCTCTGCTACCAATGTGACATTCTGCATCCACATTCAAGTTTTGGTATCTCACTTCCACAGTTGGTAACTCTATTCCCACCCTGTACATCAAACACCACCACCACCAATGAAAGAACTGTGAGCTTTTATATCTCTAAAGAACTCTCTTCAAAATCTGATCTGGTTTCCATAAGTTCTGTTTTTAACAAAGTAAAATAGGATTCCAGGCTCTGTATAACAATCTGGAAAATAGACAAAAAAAGAAGAAGATCTGGTTTCCATAAGTTTTGTTTATAACAAAGTAAATTAGTAGGTTTCCAGGCTCTGTATAACAATCTGGAAAATAGACCATAGACAACTCTGCATAACAATCTAGAAATTCTTATTCAATGAATAGCGAAGTTAAGTTACCTGTCGATTCTATCCTTGAGCTTCCTGAGAAACTTTTCATTATCCTACTCAGCGTCTGTGACCAGCTTCTCAATCAACATGTGCCTCTCCAGAGGCCTGAGGTGACCCACATCCACAACACGCCTATTTATCACCTGGACACCATTTTCATCGTACTCATATTCTTTCAGTATTGATTCTCTCATTCTCTTATAACTGGGTATATATTCTATGGCTGCCCAGTGTAGAGCTTCATCATCATCATCCTTACAATCTGCAATCACATCTTCTTCTCCAAACTGAAATGATGGACGACCTAAGATACCACTAAGATTACTCATCAGGCTGCTTCTGAAGCTTGTACTCTGATTTCCCATGCTCCTTCTCGCTTCAGCTATTTCTTCTATGAATGTACTCTGATAACATTTTTTAATTTCTGTATGAATATGCTTTATTTCTAATCAAGTTTCCTCTTGGAGATCAATCATATGGAATGTAAAAGCCATCGGTGCCCTTAAAATTTTGAATGACCTAGGTGGTCTATCAACAATATAGTTTTTGCTTATCTATAATTATTAAAAAAAAAACAGTATACCATTACACATATACAAAGTTAGAGATAAACTCCAAAACTAATCAGAAACATACATGGAATCCCATTAAACATATAAATGCCCAAGAAAAAAATAACATCTATATAATTTAGTATCTACAATGAAAATGAACAAATCAATTCCCTCACTTCCAAAATATTTCTGGTAACATTCCAAAGTGTTGGAAGAGCTCTGCTACCAATGTGACATTCTGCATCCACATTCAAGTTTTGGTATCTCACTTCCACAGTTGGTAACTCTATTCCCACCCTGTACATCAAACACCACCACCACCAATGAATGAACTGTGAGCTTTTATATCTCTAAAGAAATCTCTTCAAAATATGATCTAGTTTCCATAAGTTCTGTTTTTAACAAAGTAAAATAGGATCCCAGGCTCTGTATAACAATCTGGAAAATAGACAAAAAGAAGAAGAAGATCTGGTTTCCATAAGTTCTGTTTATAACAAAGTAAAGTAGGATTCTAGGCTCTGTATAGCAATCTGGAAAATAGACCATAGACAGCTGTGCATAACAATCTGGAAATTCTTATTCAATGAATAGCGAAGTTAAGTTACCTGTCGATTCTATCCTTGAGCTTCCTAAGAAACATTTCATTATCCTGCTCAGCGTCTGTGACCAGCTTCTCAATCAACATGTGCCTCTCCAGAGGCCTGAGGTGACCCACATCCACAACACGCCTATTTATCACCTGGACACCATTTTCATCATACTCATATTCTTTCAGTATTGATGCTCTCATTCTCTTATAACGGGGTATATATTCTATGGCTGCCCAGTGCAGAGCTTCATCATCATCATCCTTACAATTTGCAATCACATCTTCTTCTCCAAACTGAAACGATAGACGACCTAAGATACCATTGAGATTACTCATCAGGATGCTTCTGAAGCTTGTACTCTGATTTCCCATGCTCCTTCTCGCTTCAGCTATTTCTTCTATGAATGTACCCTGATAACATTTTTTAATTTCTGTATGAATATGCTTTATTTCTAATCAAGTTTCCTCTTGGAGATCAATCATATGGAATGTAAAGCCATCGGTGCCCTTAAAATTTTGAATGACCTAGGTGGTCTATCAACAATATAGTTTTTTCTTATCTATAATTATTAAAAAAAACAGTATACCATTAGACATATACAAAGTTAGAGATAAACTCCAAAACTAATCAGAGACATACATGGAATCCCATTCAACATATAAATGTCAAAAAAAAAAAAATAACATCTATCAAATTTAGTATCTACAATGAAAATGAACAAATCAATTCCCTCACTTCCAAAATATTTCTGGTAACATTCCAAAGTGTTGGAAGAGCTCTGCTACCAATGTGACATTCTGCATCCACATTCAAGTTTTGGTATCTCACTTCCACAGTTGGTAACTCTATTCCCACCCTGTACATCAAACACCACCACCACCAATGAATGAACTGTGAGCTTTTATATCTCTAAAGAACTCTCTTCAAAATCTGATATGGTTTCCATAAGTTCTGTTTTTAAAAAAGTAAAATAGGATTCCAGGCTCTGTATAACAATCTGGAAAATAGACAAAAAAAAGAAGAAGATCTGGTTTCCATAAGTTCTGTTTATAACAAAGTAAAGTAGGATTCCAGGCTCTGTATAACAATCTGGAAAATAGACCTCAGACAGCTCTGCATAACAATCTGGAAATTCTTATTTAATGAATAGCGAAGTTAAGTTACCTGTCGATTCTATCCTTGAGCTTCCTGAGAAACTTTTCATTATCCTGTTCAGTGTCTGTGACCAGCTTCTCAATCAACATGTGCCTCTCTAGAGGCCTGAGGTGACCCACATCCACAACATGCCTATTTATCACCTGGACACCATTTTCATCATACTCATATTCTTTCAGTATTTATGCTCTCATTCTCTTATAACTGGGTATATATTCTATGGCTGCCCATTGTAGAGCTTCATCATCATCATCCTTACAATCTGCAATCACATCTTCTTCTCCAAACTGAAATGATGGACGACCTAAGATACCACTGAGATTACTCATCAGGCCGCTTCTGAAGCTTGTACTCTGATTTCCCATGCTCCTTCTCACTTCAGCTATTTCTTCTATGAATGTACTCTAATAACATTTTTTAATTTATGTATGAATATGCTTTATTTCTAATCAAGTTTCCTCTTGGAGATCAATCATATGGAATGTAAAAGCCATCGGTGCCCTTAAAATTTTGAATGACCTAGGTGGTCTATCAACAATATAGTTTTTGCTTATCTATAATTATTAAAAAAAACAGTATACCATTACAAATATACAAATTTAGATATAAACTCCAAAACTAATCAGAAACATACATGGAATCCCATTCAACATATAAATGCCAAAAAAAAAAATAACATCTATCAAATTTAGTATCTACAATGAAAATGAACAAATCAATTCCCTCACTTCCAAAATATTTTTGGTAACATTCCAAAGTGTTGGAAGAGCTCTGCTACCAATGTGACATTCTGCATCCACATTCAAGTTTTGGTATCTCACTTCCACAGTTGGTAACTCTATTCCCACCCTATACATCAAACACCACCACCACCAATGAATGAACTATGAGCTTTTATATCTCTAAAGAACTCTCTTCAAAATCTGATCTGGTTTCCATAAGTTCTGTTTTTAACAAAGTAAATTAGGATTCCAGGCTCTGTATAACAATCTGGAAAATAGACAAAAAAAAAGAAGAAGATCTGGTTTCCATAAGTTCTGTTTATAACAAAGTAAAGTAGGATTCCAGGATCTGTATAACAATCTGGAAAATAGACCATAGACAGCTCTGCATAACAATCTGGAAATTCTTATTCAATGAATAGCGAAGTTAAGTTACCTGTCGATTCTATCCTTGAGCTTCTTGAGAAACTTTTCATTATCCTGCTCAGCATCTGTGACCAGCTTCTCAATCAACATGTACCTCTCCAGAGGCCTGAGGTGACCCACATCCACAACATGCCTATTTATCACCTGGACACCATTTTCATCATACTCATATTCTTTCAGTATTGATGCTCTCATTCTCTTATAACTAGGTATATATTCTATGGCTGCCCAGTGCAGAGCTTCATCATCATTATCCTTACAATCTGCAATCACATCTTCTTCTCCAAACTGAAATGATGGATGACCAAAGATACCACTGAGATTACTCATCAGGCTACTTCTGAAACTTGTACTCTGATTTCCCATGCTCCTTCTTGCTTCAACTATTTCTTCTATGAATGACTCTATACCATCTGAAGCTGCAAACTGAGCCATTGTGGCTGCTACTGAGCTGTGCGAAGTTGAGTTGAATAGCCGCTGCTTCCTTCGATCTGGCTGGCTACTAAGAAATCCCATTCAGGAAGGTAATCAATTCCATTTGGGTCTTTTACCCATCTACCGCAGAGGGGGGAACTAACCTATGGCCCCTCCCTCGATTTTCTTACTAAGTAAGCCCCTAGAAAGATAGGAAATACAGATAGATAGGAGAGATTCATTCATAGGCATCTTCCAGGTAGGCAAGGGCTGGGACCTTGTACTGAGAATGGACCCACTCAAGGGAAGCAGACCAGTCAGGACTTGGTGTACCTCCATAATTTATTTTAAAGGCCGCCTTGATAGTATTGTCCAAAAACCTTTCAAGTAAAGGCCAACTCTTCATTTGTTAATCAGGACAAGTTGGAAGAATAGATAATAGTAACTAACCCTTTCTCATTTTTACCCGATGATACTGAACCCCCACAAGCAAGGGTTTTGCTCCTGGGAATTCTGTTTTCATTATTATGCTGGGAACACTACTGGGAATGCTCTTAAAAGCCATAAATAGATGTCATATCATCGCTCGTTAGGCTCCATCAACCATCCCTCCCAGCTAGCTCGCTCACCATCCAGCGATCCAAGCAAGAGCCGTAGCAGAACTGCTTAATTCAACGACATACGCCCCCTCATCCAAACAAGCAAACCCCACTGTCCTGGAAGAGATATGGTATTAGAATACACCCTATCTGACTTACTCTTGGAAGAGTGGTGTTGATCCATGCAAGAAGCTTGCAGGAACCTACCATGAAAGGCTTGGAGGACTGGTGAACGACGGGAAAAAATGTTGAATAAAACGTACCCCAACATATTGGATATTTAAATAGTAAAAGAAAAACCCTAGTTACCCCTAATATACCCCCAATATATTGATTTTTAATTTTTTAATTTTAACCCCCCCAATATTAACAGACGTGATATCATATTGGTCCCTAGGTGACGCCCCCGTGAAGGGTCCCACATGAATTTTTTTCTAAAAGCTATCGATCTATTCCTGCAAAATCAAGAAAATCAAGTTCTATTTTCTACATTCTTCAATCATTTCAACTCTGTCATAACCTTAACGGAAACCAAAGAAGGGGGTATGGAAACACCAGAGACAAAGATCGTGAGTACGCTTCTCAGAAAAATGTGAATGGGCCTCCTGTGCAGTTAGATATGTTTCCATTAGCCCCATTTCTTCCGCCAGGGGAGAAAACCTTACGCCAGATCAGTATATTTCTGCCCTCTATAACTCTTAATTAGATTAATCGTTCATCTTCATAGCACGGATTCACTTTTATAATTGACATGTTAGGTAGGTATTTTTTTTTTGGTTATTTCGAATAATGATGTGATCATGATCATCTTTTACAGATAAACGGGGAAGTGCTACTGTTATTATCAATATTATTATTGACATGGCCATCTGCTGAAAGTACACTCATATTTCCCTCCATGGAATGCAGTGGCGGAGAAAGGAGATCACAACCGATATTTATGGTATCCGTTGCCATGTGCTCTGCCATTTTCTTGTTTGGAATTAACATCTTCGTCATCATCAATGAGGTCGGTGTCTGTGACAAAACTCTTCCACAACCAATGTTTTTTGCACACTCTGTCCATCATTTCTTCGATCGGCACATTCTTCGTCTCCGGAAGGAGAAACAACACAAATACGGACATAATTAGCACCCAGCTAGCAAAGAAGAAAAATATTTTGTATTTGAAATGGCAAAGCATTGACAGAAATGCCTGTGCAACACCAAAAGTGAAGAGGATATTGATGCACACGGTCACGCTCTGTCCAGCAGATCTTGTTTTCCAGGGGAAAGGTTTCGCTGGGAATCAGCCATCCTAGAGGTCCCCACGACCATGCAAAGGCTAACACAAAAATACACACCATCAACATGATTACGATAGCTATAGGTTGAGAAAGCTGCTAGCCATCCTTCAACCCCGTAGCCAAAAGGATTCCAATAACTACCTACAATTTCACACAATATTCATGATTCTGACATTGAAATGAACAACTCACTAGGATAAACAGAGCAGTTAAATGGAAATGAGAGAAGAAGTTCAAAAATTGGGCTAACCTGTGCAATGGACATATGTACTCCTGCTTCGAGAAGAAGCACTCTTCGACCAAGTTTATCAACCGAGTAGATGGAGATAATAGTAGATATGACATTGACTGCACCAGTAATAACCGTAGAGTAAAGTGAAGCATCGCTCTTGAATCCTAATGTCTGGAACAACACGAGAGCATAAAACATAATGGCATTGATACCAATCAACTGCTGGAAGATCTGCAGACAAATTGTTATGATAAGCTGAGGTCTATTTCTGCGCTTCATAAGGTTTCGAAATGGATGCTTAACTTGGGAAGCTATTCTACTAGCCTGAACTAATTAATTGAACTCTGCATCCACGTTATTGGTTCCCCTAATTTTTCTCAATACTTGCTTTTCATCTTCCAGGTGTCCTCTTTCAATCAGATTGTTGGGTGTCTCTACCAAAAATATAAACCCCAGAGTTAGCAGAATTGCAGGGGCCCATGCCAAGCCCAACGAAAGCCTCCATCCCCATGGCTTGCTTGATCTTAGCTGTAAAATAGTTCACTATATTTGCGAACAGAATTCCTATTGTAATGTTCTGCTGGAAGAGGATGTTTGGAGCCCCTCGAATTCTAGACGGTGCTATTTCTGACAGGAAAAGAGAAACCACCTGTAGTTACAGCAAAACAAAGGCATGTTCAATACATCAGTGTTCCAATAAGATTGATAGAGAAAAACAATGCTAAGTTTAGGATTTCTCTGAAATGAAGGCATACAGAGCATAAGGCAGCTAAAGAGATTTACAGGACAATTAGAAGCAATTATGTATAGACGATAAGTTTTAAAGCAAACGAGTTTGATTATGAGTTTTTAAAGAAGCTTTAAGAATTCCATTATAAGCAAAGTTTGTCGTATCGAAGGCGTGTCAAAAATTTACAGAGCTATATTCAAACAAATCCAGTAAATGCAAGAATATCACGATCAAAACAAGTTAACTATTAAAAGCGATTTTTGCCTGGAGAGAATGAGCAGAGGCGATTTATCTCTAAACTATTTGAATCCCTGATTTAAGTCAAAGATTCTGCCTACTGACGAATATGAATCATCTCTATACAGACCTGATTAGCTAATCCTACTCCACATCCAAGTAATATTCTTCCGATGATGAGCATGAGAAGTGCTGCAGCATTCAAGATGACTCCCGCAAGAAAGAATATACCGGCGGTAAGCATGGTCGGTCTCTGGCCAAATTTTCTGGTAGTATATGACGCAAAAAATGTAGCTACCAGACTGGCTAGATACAGAGATGAAGTAAATAGCTGTAATCCTTGATTGTCGTACTTGCAATATGCATTTTCCTTAGCTTCATGCTCCTTACCCGCGACCACGGGGAAAAAGTTCCCTAAAAATTCGTTCATGCCAGTCACTCCGCCTTCGCGTTCATATAATCAGTCGTCAGATCTTGAATAAAGAAGAAAATTACTATCATTTGCATGAAGAGCAAGACATTTAAGTCAGTGATTAATCAAGTCACAGCAATGCACGACTTCAATTAACAAATATTTTCCATGATTGGAGGAAAAATAATCCAAAAAACTTTTCCTAAAGGTATGAAGAGCCAAACAACTTCAGATCGCATCAAAGAGCATTCAAGACTTGTGGACCACTTGAAATGCAGTATATTTAGTATACAGAACTGTATGAAAGTGTCAAATTCGTAAGGATTATGCGAAGGTCTTTCGTAAATTTTGTGAACAAACTCCAGACATATTGCTCCCGGACGCCTAAAATCCACTAAAATGGGACGGGAAATACGAATATGCGGTCAGACTGTATAAGAAATCCAACTTGCTTGAGGTGTCCAAGAATTTTATAATAGAGAATATTTCTCTTATATCTACACCGAAGAAAGTTACAGGACAAGATGATCCAATCGAATGGAAATAGTTTTGCCTTTGAAGAAAAGCAGATTTGGAAAAAATTCCAAAAGACTAACGGAAGAGTGGACCCTGCCCTTCCAAGCACTAAATGATGACGAAAAGAATGACAAAAAATAAATACGAGATCTTCTTTAGAAAATATCCAAGCACAATAACAAACAGCTTTAAAATGTGCAAAATTAAAGCAATCTACGAAAAAAAAACAGCAACATTTCAGATTTCTGCACAAAACAGACGAAAAATTTCCAATAAAAGCTTTTAGGAAAATCTCTGCACACACTGGACAAACAAACCGCCGAAATTAAAGCTTCCAAAGCTTACCAAAAAAGGATTAGTCTAATTAAGAGTTAAAGAGGGCAGAAATATACTGATCCGACGTAAGGTTTTCTCCCCTGGCGGAATAAATGGGGCTAATGGAAACATATCTAACTGCACAGGAGGCCCATTCACATTTCTCTGAGAAGCATACTTGTGATCGTGATCTTTGTCTCTAGTGTTTGTCCGGCCAGTACCAGAGCTCCATACTGCAATCCATACCCCCTTCTTTCGTCTCTGTTAAGGTTTCGATAGAGTTGAAATGATTGAAGAATGTAGAAAATAGAACTTGATTTTCTTGATTTTGCGGGAATAAATCGATAGCTTTTAGAAAAAGATTCATGTGGGACCCTTGGCTGGATGGATTTGCCATACTTCGGAGAACGGGATAGTTAACGGAGTAGTCTAACGCCGGGCGAAATCGTCGACCCGTTAGACTACTCCCTTATGAATTGGCCAAGTATGTGGCAAAACTATCGAGTCATCTAGTAGGGAATATTGATTCCTAGATAAAAGAAGACTCTAATGATTTTGTAAGAATCATTCAAGATGAAAAGTTGGATTATCTAAATCTTTTTATTAGCTTTGATGTTGTCTCCTTTTTAACAAAGATTCCCTTAGATGAGGTATTTTGTGTCATCAAGAATGTTTCAGATGGTGAGGAATATTGGTTAACAAAAGTTTGCCTTAGGTCAAGTTTCTTTAGTTTTAGAGGTAGCTTTTATGAACAAACTAGTGGTGTCTAAATGGGATCCCTCTTATAGTTGCTAATAAATGCCACAGAATGTGACCAACTCATCACATTGCTCGCATGCCACTATGCTCATGCATCAAATTTGGTCATGGGGCCATCTTACATTGGTATTGTCAACAAATATCTTTCATCTAGTTGGTTTTTAGATGATATGATTCAAGAGCCCTTCTTTAAAAATTTTCCATGGATAGGTATATTTTGATTTATCTGTTTTGTTGAGTCGTTGTCTGTTAGTACCCATAGGAGTGGCTTCGTATCATGACTCCTTGCGTGGAGATCAAACCACGGCCTTATTTGATTTTGACAATGGTGTTTTCGTCATGCTTGGAAGTCATTTGTTTTCAATTGCAGGACCACTTAGTTGAGGCAGTCGTAGTTTTAGGTTAAATAGGCAGTTTAGAGAAGGGAGAAGGGTTCTGCTCTTCAACATTTAGAATTCCGAGTTTGCAGAGAAGAGGACAGACTTGTGTATGATCCCTACTTGTAAAAATTTTGAAGAGTCGGAAGGAGACAGACCCGAACTGTGTGTTTGTGTGTTTACTTAATAGAAGAATTAGTTGTGTGTTTGTAGTGTCGTTAGCCTATATGCATTTACTGATTTTGTTGTGTGTTCATGAAGAGCTCACTTTGGCGATTTTTTGAACATCTGTGTGATTCTGTGAATTTCTTGATTCAAGTGTTAAATTGCTGCTTGAAGATTTGAAATACTGTGTAGATGTATGCATAGAAGGGTTAGGTTAGAAGAATCGAGAGGATTGAAGGCTGGATTGATCGATTCCATGATTAATCGGTGTCATACTTAGGTTTTCTGCGACTAACCAGTTTTGCAGAGAACGGACGACGGCAATCGATTTCGCGGGAGTAGATCGGATGGTTGAAAAGTTGCGGAGGGAAAGTTTGGGGGAGGAGACTTTGAAAAGTTGGTTGACCATCCCGCATCTCGATTTCGGGAAGGTCATTTCGGAATGAAATTTGCGGGGAGAAACTTTGGGAAGTTGGCATCCTGCATCCCACAACCTGATTGTGGAACAAAATTTGCGGAGCATGACTTTGGGTGTTTTGAGATCCCACATCTTGCAACCTGACAGCGAAAACTCTGCTGCGAAAACAAATTTGCGGGAAGGAAAGTTTAGTGTGGAATTTGGCCATTAGGCTAAATTTGGAATTCATGCTAAGTGTAGGAGCGACTAGATCCTGGAAGTGTTGGTTGGGGATGGCTATGGTCTACCCTGCCTACACCCATTTTGGTATTAGAGTCGGAAGAGATTTCATGTTGAGGAATTCCACAATTGAGATTGTGGGTAGAATTTTTGAATGAGCAGGGAGAAGCTCTTAGAATAAAGAAGTGTAGCCATAGAAGCTTGTAGAGAGTAGAGAAGAGTGCTCAAGAGGTTATGGATAGAGGACCAGCATTGCCGAAAGACCAAGGGCCGAGAAGAGGTTTGGTGAGGTAAGTTGTAACAATGCGAAAGAGAACAGTTATTGTAGAGGCTTAGTGTGAGAAGATGGTTGCATGCATTGGAATACCAATAGGTCGTGACAGAGGTCGACCAGGAGGGAACACAGAAGTTCTAGAGGAAATGAGAGACTTAAGGGCACATCTGGAATCCATGGAAACGGATAGATGAAGAGACCCAGAAGTAGGGGATGTAAGCGAACCTGGGGATGAGGAGCAAAGAGAAGAAGTTGCACCTATGCAGGAGACACCAAAGTTAATATATTTCAAATCTATTCTGGGATTGACTTCAAGGCCGAGACCAGAATTTCCTACCTATGATGGAAGTCTCGTCGCGGACCATCTCATTGACTGGATCAAGGAGCTAGATAAGTACTTTGAGTACAATGAGATAGAAGAAGACAAGAGAGTCAGATTGGCTGTGACGAGGTTAAAAGGGCATGCATCCTTGTGGTGGGATAGTGTGCAAACAGAAAGAAGAAGGAAGAATCAGCCATTGATAAAAAGCAGGGATAGAATGGTGGAAAAGATGAGGGCTAATTTCTTGCCCAAAGACTACTAGTTAATTCTGTATAGGCAAGTACAGAACCTTAGGAAGAGATTGTTAACAGTGAGGTAATAACTGAAGAGTTCTACAAAGTGAAGCTAAGGGATGGATATGTGGAAGAGTCAGCAAAGAAGGCTGGTAGATATGTTAATGTTCTAAGGATGGATATCCAAGAAGAGATCAGCATGATATCGCCCAGAACAATGGAGGAGGCATATCAATGTGCCTTGAGGGTAGAAGAAAAGATAACGAGGAAGTAGAGCTTCAATAGAGTTTGTGGTTCAGCCAAAAGACGAGGACAAGCGAATGGAAGAGGAAGATTTGGACCACAAAGAGGAGAGTCCAGTAACTCTATCCAGCAAGAGCAACATGGTAGAGGAGGTGATTCTAGCAGAAGAGGACCTTACTAAGGAGGTAGAGGTAGAGGAAGAGGCAGAGAGATTGTCGTTTGGTGTTACAAATGAAACCATTTGGGGCATAAGTCATTTGAATGTCTAGGGAAAGAAGACATAGGACATAAAGGAGCTTATGTGGCTCAGAATGAGCAACAAAAAGAACAATCGACGATAGAGGAAGTTTTGCCAAAGACAGGAGAGTCATTGATGATGAATAAAGTCTTGTTGAAACCTAGCAAGGAGCATGTAGAGCCTGCTCAAAGGTAATCTTTATTCAGGACTATGTGTAAAGTCCAACGAAAGTGTTATAAGGTGGTGATTGACAATGGGAGTACTGACAATCTTGTTTCCACAGATATGGTGGAAAATCTAAGTCTAAAGAAGACCAAGCATCCTGTTCCATACAAAGTATCTTGGTTACATAAAGGACATCGAATCCTGGTGAGTGAGCAGTGTGTAGTTTATTTCCAAATAGGTCCATATATAGACAATATTTTGTGTGATGTGATGCCCATGGATGTTTGTCATATACTGCTAGGCAGACCGTGGCAATTTTTTAAGAAAGTAACTCATGATGGTAGGAGTAACTGTCATAGTTTCAAGCAGAATGGGATAATACATGTACTACACCCTTTGCAAGAAGGTAGTACAGTAGGACAGTCAACATCTAATGTTCTGATGTTGTTAAGGAAGGAATATTTGCAACAGGTTGAGGAAGAAGAGCTGAACTATGCTATGTTATGTAAGCCAAGAGTGGTGATGATGAAGACCAATGTGGCAGATCTACCTGAGGAGGCTCAGGAGATGTTGAGTGATTTTAGTGACATTGTGGTGGATGATTTACCCAATGAATTACCACCAAGAAGGGATATAAGTCATCAAATTGATTTTATGCCAGGGGCTAGTTTACCAAACAAGGCAGCATACAGATTGACACCTCAAGAGAATGAATACTTGAGGAAGTAGGTCCAAGGATTGTTGGACAAGGGATTGGTCCAAAAGAGTCTGAATCCATGTGTAGTACTAGTAGTACTGACACCAAAGAAGGATGGTGAGTGGAGGATGTGTACTGACTCCAGAGCAATTAAAAATATCACTATCAGATATAGATTTCCATTGCCAAGGATGGATGACATGATGGATTTCCTAAGTGGGGAAACATACTTTTCAAAGCTATATTTGAAGAGTGGATATCATCAGATCAGGATCAGAGAGGGAGATGAGTGGAAAACAACATTTAGTACAAATGATGGGTTGTATGAGTGGTTGGTCATGCCATTTGGATTGTCCAATGCACCAAGCACTTTTATGAGATTGATGAATGAAGTCTTGAGAGATTTCATAGGTAAGTTTGTGATAGTTTACCTTGATGACATTTTGGTTTTCAGCTAGACAGAAGAAGAACATATGAAGCATCTGAGGTATGTTTTAGAGAGGCTGCAATAGGAAAAGTTGTTGATAAATGTGAAGAAGTGCACATTTATTAAGATAGAGCTCGTATATTTGGGTTTTGTTATCTCCAAATAAGGGTTGAAGATGGATCCAGAAAAGGTGCAAGGAATCATTGATTGGCCTTCACCAAGGAACACATTTGAGGTAAGAATCTTTCATGGATTGGAAAGTTTCTATAGGAAATTTATAAATAAATTCAGTGGTGTTTTTGCATCTATCATTGAGACAATTAAGAAGGATAGACAACCATTTCAATGGAAAGCAGAGGCTAAAAAGAGTTTTTAGTTCTTGAAGAAGAAGATCACTAAACAACCAGTATTGAAGTTACTGGACTTCAACCACCCTTTCCAAGTGAATCGTGATGCTAGTTGAGTAGCAATCGGAGCCGTACTCAGTCAAGAGGACATTCCTATAGTGTATTTCAGTGAGAAGTTGAATGATGCCAAGAAAAAGCATTCATCTTATGACAAGGAGTTTTATGCTATTTTTTAAGTAATGAAGCATTGGAGGAACTACTTGATTCCTAGAGAGTTTGTGTTGTACTCTGAAAACCATGCATTACAGTATATTATGTAGCAACCTAAGTTGAACCTGAAACATGCCAAGTGGGTTGAGTTCTTACAGAGCTTTACCTTTGTGTTGAAACACATAAGTGGACAGTCAAACAGAGTAGCTGATGCTTTGAGTAGGAGACTGTTGATTATGCAAGAGAATTAGATCCAAGTGTTGGGATTTGAGCATTTAAGAGAGTTGTATGAACTTGACATTGATTTCCACGAAGCTTACATGGATTGAAAGAATCCAGGGAGCCATGGATGGAGTATACCCTACAAGATGGTTTACTCTTTAAAAATATTAAACTGTGTGTACCAAGGTATTCTATGAGAGAGAACTTAATACAAGAGAAGCATAATGGAGGCATGGCAGGTCACTTTGGAAGTGATAAAACCTTCATATAGTTGGGCCATTTCTATTTTTGGCTAAGGATGAGGTTTGAATTTGCGAAGTTTGTAAGCAGATGCAGAGTATGCCTATTCCAACTAGGCCTTGGGATTCTATGAGTATGGATTTCATTCTGGGTTTTCCAAGAACATAGAAGGGACATGATTCTATCTTTGCAGTCGTTGATAGATTCACTAAGATGGCACATTTCATTCCATGCTATAAGACTAGTGATGCCACACACATTGCTAACTTGGTTTTTGATGAATTTGTGAAGCTACATGGTTTACCTAGAAGCATTGTATCAGATAGAGATGTGAAGTTCACAGGTCATTTCTAGAGGACCTTGTGGAAGAAGTTGGGTACTAGACTGAACTTCAATTCAACATATCACCTATATTCTGATGAACAAATAGAGGTAGTTAATAGGAGTCTGGGAAACATGTTGAGAAGTCTGATTGGGGAGAGTCCTAAGCAGTGGGAAAAATTATTAGCTCAAGCTAAGTTTTCGTATAATGATTCACTAAACAGAAGCACATGGATGAGTCCATTTCAAATTCTGTATGGAATGCATCCAAGAGGAGTGTGTGAACTTCATGACTTAGGTCAATTGGAGAAAAGGAGTGCTGATGGAGAGGAGTTTGCAAAGATGAGTAGTGAACTACAGGAGCAAGTGAAAGAAAGGTTACAACAGATTAACACTAGTTACAAGGCCAGAGCATATTTCAAAAGAAGAGAGAAGAATTATGAAGTAGGAGATTTGGTCTTATCATATCTAAAGAGAGACAAATTTCCAAAACGAGAGTATAACAAGCTGAATATGAAAAAGATTGGACCCTGCAAGATACTCAGAAAATTTTCAGCAAATTCTTATGAGTTAGAGATTCCTACAGGAGTGGTTATTTCACCAATATTTAATGTAGCCGATCTATATCCTTATGTAACAGGTGACATTGGAACCTTTGTAGAAGGTGAAGATCCTATTGAAGACTTACAATGGGTGGGGCAGATTCCTGTGGCACAACCATTGGAAGTTGAGGCCATTCTAGACACTAAAGTGGTAAAGAGTACTAGGAAGAAGGACTATCTGGAGTATTTGGTCAAATGGAAGAAGTGACCAATAGAGGATTCTACTTGGATGAGCGCTACAGAGTTGGAATCCAAGGGTTTCACAATAGCTGATCTAATGAACAGGGGTTCATAAATTTTCTACCTTGCGAGACTGATGCAAGAGCATCGCGGCATGCTAGCAATGTGATGAGTTGGTCACATGATGTGGCATATATTTTGATTTATCTGTTTTGTTGAGTCGTTGTCTATTACCAGTAGGAGCGGCTTCGTATCATGACTCCCTGTGTGGAGATCAAACCGCAGGCTTATTTGATTTTGACAAGGACGTTTTCATCATGCTTGGAAGTCATTTGTTTTCAGTGGCAGGACCACTCAGTTGAGGCGGTCGTAGTTTTAGGTTAAATAGACAGTTTAGATAAGGGAGAAGGGTTATGTTCTTCAACATTTAGAATTCTGAGTTTGCAGAGAAGAGGATAGATTTGTGTCTGAACCCTACTTGTAAATATTTTGAAGAATCAAAAGGAGAGAGATCCGAACTGTGTGTTTGTGTGTTTACTTAATATAAGAATTTGTTGTGTGTTTACAATGTCATTAGCCTATATGCATCTACTGATTTAGCTGTGTATTCGTGAAGAGCCGACTTCAGTGATTTTCTGAACATCTGTGTGATTCTGTGAATTTCTTCATTCAGGTGTTAAATTGTTGCTTGAAGAGTTGAAATAGAGTGTATATGTATGCATAGAAGGGTTAGGCTAGAAGAATCGGGAGGATTGAAGGCTGGATTGATTGATTCCATGATCAATCGGCATCATACTTAGGTTTTCTGCGATTAACCAATTTTGTAAAGGACGGATGACGGAGATCGATTCCGCAGGAGGAGATCAGATGGTTGAAAAGTTGCGGAGCGAAAGTGGCAGGGAGGAGACTTTGAAAAGTTGTTTGACCATCCCACAACCCGCATCCTGCAACCCGATTTCAGGAAGGCCTTTTTGAAACGGAAGTTGCGGGGAGAAACTTTGGGAAGTTGGCATCCTGCATTCTGCATCCCGCAACCCGATTGCGAGAAGGCCGTTGCAGAATGAAAGTTACGGAGCACGACTTTGGGTGTTTTGAGATCCTACATCCCACAACCCAAGAGCAAAAACTCTTTTGCGGAAACAAAGTTGCGGGAAGGCAATTTTAGTGTGGAATTTGGCCATTAGGCTAAATTTGGTAGTCCTGCTAAGTGTAGGAGCCACTAGATCCTAGAAGTGTTGGTTGGGGATGGCTGCAGTCTACCCTGCCTGTACCAAAATTGAACTCAACAAATTCTTTGAACACCTTAATAACCAATCTGAGGATATTAAGTTCACAATGGATCTGGAGGAGAATGGGAGTATCCCATTTCTTGATGTACTCATATCCATAAAGCATGACTGAACTCTAGGACACCAAGTCTATAGGAAGAAAACTGACACAAAAAGATACCTTCATACCAACTCTCATCACCACCCCTCCTAGAAGATGGGTGTACTCAACACTTTGGAAATTAGGGCTATAAGAATTTATGATGAAGAACATGTTGAACAAGAAAATGACCACTTGTCCAAGATCTATCAAAATACCGGTTACAAAAAGACAAAAATTTAGAATGCTTTAGTCAAGGATGAGCATAAACCCCCTATTTGTAATCAACCAACATCCTTAAAAGAATACCTTCCTTACATTTAAGGAGTCATAGACAAGATTGCAAGATTCCTAAAGAAAACAGAATATCTATACATAAAATTCGGTTAGTTAAGGATCCAATGGATCAATAACAATGCCGATCTGTCTATAAGGTTACTTTTTTTTGTGGGAAATGTTATATTGGGGATACAAGGTGCTTCTTCAGTGTGAGTATAAAATATATAGAATATGTTACAAATGAAGAGCTCATTTCTTAGCATTACTTGAACATTCCCTTAACACAACATCATATTTGTCTATTTCTCAGCATTAGTTGAGCATTCCCTTAACACAAAGCATCATATATTCCTTGAAAACAATGAAAGAGCTCATTTCTTAGCATTAGTTCAGCATTCCCTTAATACAACATCATATTTGTCTATTTCTCCACATTAGTTGAGCATTCCCTTACCACAAAGCATCATATCTTCCTTGAAAACATATCAGGGCCACCACAAAAAACTAGAGTTCTTTCCACCCTTCCTTAAAGATTTTGAAAAGCTTTATCCGTTGAAAAACCCCAATATGCATTTCGGAGTTACTTAGGAACTGGCTTGGCTCTGTCATCAACACATGGAATTTTGTGGATGTGCACATGCAATAACTCACCTTTTATCAATCAATGCTGAACTTTTTGGAGGTGGTACTGGCTCTTCATGCCGGCCGGATAGATCTTCCTTGACCTGGGTCCATTCAAGATAAGATGCCACACTCCCAATAAGTAATAAATCAAATGGCAAAAGAGAATCATTACTTTAAAAAGAAGATGGGAGAAGCTTTGGAAATATCTAAGCATCCTAATAACCTAAAAAGAGATAAATTATGAAATTAGAAATGTGTGGTTTCTTATGATAAAAATAAATAAATAAGAAAAAATTATGTGTGCTAATCTTTCAAATCCTAATTCATTGATTAAAGCTAGTCCCTAACCTTCCCCATTTTTAGATTAAGAGATTCATCTAAATTCTTAATTTTGGTAGTTTAGTTGGTAATATATATATAGTTTGAAAATTAAAACATATGGTTAACAACAAATTAAAATAATGATTTTTTTTCTTTTATAATGAATATAGAAGTTTAGACCATTATATTGTTAAGTTTAATCCCAAAAGTTTAGTTATTTAATAGTAAATTTTAATATAGTAGAATTAAAAGTTTGGAACTTTTTAGCCATGCTTAAAATTTTATGTTTTGGTTCGTTGGAAAATTGATTAAATTTTATTTTTTAGATTGCCAATCTCAACCTTTAGAAAAAGTTTGTAGAGATCGCGGTTACAATTTGATTAAAAACAGAGTTTTTTTTTTTTCAGAAAGAAAAAAGCCTGTCCTTGTTATTCATTGAATCAAAGGGCATCTTACATAGCAAGCTCGGGAAATGCACTACAATCAATGAGGACACAGTACAAGATGTAAAGCCATACCATCTGAAAGATACACAACTTGTTGAGTGCTGAGGGGGAGATTCTAATGCCATCTATGATGTAAAAAATACACCCATCAGTAATAATTGTCATGTCCATCCATATCTACCGTGTACATGAAGAGCATGTGAGTAGCAAACTAAAGGAGTCGGCTCACTACAAGAAAATAAGGTGCAAAAAAGAAAGGGCACAAAGTCCTGCACCGAATCAAAAGATTTTAATATTTCCATGGGAGGTCAATTGACCCTCAAAAAATTAATGGTATGTGCCAATATCCAGATCCAAAGAGAGAGCAACTTTAGATAGACAGTCAGCTTGCTGATTATGTTCACGGTAGATATGGTCAAATGACAACACTAGGAAGTGTGTGCAAAGATTCCTAGTTTCCCTACACTAGTATAGTAGCTCAGGTGGAGACAGGGAAGAATTTCCCTTTGCCTAGTTAATGACAACTGAGGAGTCCCCTAGAACCTGGAGTGAGGGAATGCCCATCATATGGGTGGAAAGTAGAAGGGCCAAAAGCCCAACCAGTTCTGCTTTTGTATTAGTGCATTGACCAACCCCCACAACAAACTCAAAGGAATGTAAGTTCATTTAGGTGCAGGCTGTACCCAATGCCACCACTTTATGCTGAAACACCATAAAAAAAACCGCATGGATATACAATACTTGGACTAGGGCCCAATATTTTGGGTATTTTCTTCTTTTCTGAAGGTGGGCAGTACATCTAAGAGAAGTGATTTACCTGCTGAATCAAGCCCAACACTGACAGCTTATATCCCTCAAAGATAGATTTATTTCTAGCATTCCACAGAACCCACATTGTAAAGAAGGGAAGGTAAAAACAGATATTACACTTCGAGAAGCGATCAGTCCACTTCCCCAGGAGATCCACAAGAGACACAGACTGAAATGTAGGTTCCAAGTGGTACTGTTCACGCAGTATTGAGAGCAGGTTCAGCCAAACCGGGCAGAAGCCAAAGAGGTGCTGTATGCATTCTTGATCTGCTAAGCAAAGAGCACAAACTGAGGGTCCAATCCATCCCCTCCTCTGAAGGTTATCCCAAGTAAGCAGTTTATTTGATAAAGCTAACCAAACAAAAAAACTGATCTTTTTTGGCAGTGTACCATTCTAAATAATATCTAAGAGTCTGCTACCAAGAGGAGGGCATGATGATGAGACAATGGAATCATACACCGCACTGGCTATAACAGCACCATTCTGCGGGTTTAGAGACCAAACTAGTGTGTCTATTCCTGAAACCAGACAAAGGCCACACCTATCCATACTGATAGTGAAATTCTCCCATGCAATTTTCCATTCACCATCGATACCCAGATCAGTAGCAGAGTACCAGTAGTCATGAGGGCCCAGTAGAGTGTTGTGGGCACTGGCAAGGGAAGAAATATCTAAGTCAGCAAGGAAATCGAGAAGATCCAAGGGGAGAGATAGAGATTTGTCAACACCCACAATCGGGTCAATGCCTAGACAGATGCTGTGGCCATCACCCACATTCCATGCAAGTCTGTGGCCCAATACAGGAAGAGTTTGCAGAAAACCCCTCCAAAAAATAGAGCCACCACGAGAACATAAGTTTTTTCCATGTAGCCAATCTGCCACATATATCTACTTCAGGTATTTGTGACTAAGAACTTGATGCCATATACCATCATGCTGAAGGGCCCACCAAATGTTTTTCAATCTGAAAGCAATACAGAACCAAGACAAATTCTTAATGCCCCAACCCCCATACTTTTTTGGCCATGAGAGCTGTTTTTAGTTTGCTAGATGGTATTTGTGCTTATTTCCAGCCGAGCCCCCCAAAAAAGCAAAAAATAAGACTCCTGATCTTGCTGATGATAGAGACAGGTATGGGGGCAAGTCCCAGCTAGTACACAAGGATGCTGCTAAGTACAGCTTGTACCAGGACCAAACGACCTCCAAGTGAGAGCAACCTATGCGACCAATGAATAATTCTACTTTCGAATATCTGAATGAGCCAAAGCCAGTCATTACTCTTATATCCCAATGGCTTGAGATGATAACCTAGGTACTTGAAACCAGTGGTGATGCGGTCCATTTTATAAGGCATAAATCGAGCAATATCCACACCCACATCAACATCCAGGTTGCTGAAGAGAAAGCTATATTTTTCCAAGCTAATGCACATGCCAGATGCCTTGGATAATGTACTCATAATGACATTGAAGGCCATCCACTCAGATAGTGTACCTAATCCCAAAAGTATAACATCATCAACAAAGAGAAGGTGCGTTAAGGCAAGTAAAGGGGAAATCTTGATGCCCCTGATGAGGCCATGAGACCTAGCATCCACAATCAAGAGGCTGGGTCCTTCTATGACAAGTATGAAGAGCAAGGGCGAGAGGGGACATCCTTTTCTGATGCCTCGTGAGGCTTTAAATAATTTTGAGGGTGTGCCATTGACCAGGACAACGAAATTTGCAGAAGAGATACAGGCCATAATCCAGTCAACCCCAAGAAGAGGAATGCCAATCTGGATAAGGATGAGTCTGATGTATGACCAGTATACCCTATCAAATGCTTAATTAAACAATTTACCCTTAAAAATTTATTAATTATGTATACAATATTGTAAATTCATATAATCTTGAGGTTTGGCCTCTTACCTTTTTAGGGTTTTATAATTATATTTACGCATTTTATTTAGGTTTTTTTTATTAAATAATTATTATTTTTATTATACTATCTATGTTAATAATTTTAAGGTTTAGATTATATTTTTAGTTTTGTAATTGATATTATAGATTTTCTTAGTATATAGTCTAAAAATTCTAAGATTTGGGTTCAAATAGGTTAGTTTTTTGTTTTTGAGGGTGATGGATCCATTTCTACCATCAAAATTGGGATTAAGACATAGTTACATTTCAATTTTGTAAAATAAAAAATGTTGGATTCCTCGAAAAAAAATTGTTTGGTCCAAATCATTGAATATTTAGACATATCTTTTTCTTAGATTTCTATAATGTGTGATAAGGAATAAATATATTAATAGAACTTGATCTCCTACTCCTCAACCCAACTTATTTTCATGAATATGAACCTTGATATTTGTTAGAAACGATGACATTGATAATGAAAACTAGGGTTAATATGGATACCACTCATCACAAAATGAGCTAGGTTGTTAGTTAGGATTATTTTTTCTACTATAATGGATAGATAGGGTTCTAAATGGGGATCCTTATAAAGAGAAGCAAAATATTAAGAAACAATAAGTAGTACAAGGGTAGTTCTAATTTCTTTCCATCTACCCTCATCAAAGTCTATTTTTATATAGGTACCATGTAGATGGAATGATATTCTACATGCTTTAGTTTTTTAATATTTTTTGTAAAGAATCCCTTAACGATAGCTTGCTTCTCGTTGTTTCCCCAAAGTGTAACCCACTTTTATAGGAAGCTTATATGGCTTGTATTTAATAAGTTTTATTCTTCAATAATAATATTGTTTTGTCCTTTCTTATGTCTCTTGAAATTTAAGTCCAAACAATTTCCTATATTTTAAGTTTATGTTTATGTTTCAATTATCTTTTTCTCTCTTTCTCTCAATTTTTGTCACGGAAGTTAAGTTAAAATCTTATATTATTTTTTTTGTAAGGTCCTTAAAGCTTCAGAATTTGAACTTGCGCTTTGATACCATGTGTAGCATCCTTCCTAGTGGACAATGTTGTGTGTACACACATAAACCTCTCCACTAGGAAGGGTTCTACAACTGCATTGCTTAGCCTAAAATATAATGAAGCATGCATTATGCCATTGATACATTTTATAAAAGTGTGATGATATAGTATGATGATTACAATTTTATAGCTTTCAAGTTGTGTGTATGAGGTCAGGAATATGTCTCTCTCTTTGGTTAGCATTATTTCACGCACGCTAAGACAATGTTTGTAGTGTTTGCATAAGCACGCTTTTAAGGGTTTTTCTAATAATTATTGCTTGATGGAATATTGAATTACATGATCCTTGAAGCATTTGAAAGTTTAGTTTAGGAGTCTAGATATAGGATACTATATTCAAATATCTTTTATTTTATTTTGAATTGGCCATCGAAGAGGGATCTGAAAGTGTTTTTACCGGTGGGAACATCTCTTGATTGATCATGCTCAAATATCAAGTCCTTTATTGCTTGAATCCAAAACAAAAAATATCCATGGCCAACACTAAGAATTCTTTGCAAAGGCATTGCTTTTAGCAAGTTGGATTGTTTTGATTGTTTCTCTTAGGATTATGCGAGCATTTCTTCATCTAAGAAGCCTAACATTTTGGCTTCTATTCCATTTTGTACAAAATATTTGTGACATTATTTGTATCATTAGTGGGGGAATTTAGAGAGTAAAGCATTTGAGAATTAATCACTGGATTGTGAGATGTAGTGGTCGAATTTGATGTCATTAGAGGGAAATGGTGGAGAAATAAGTTTTCGAGAATCTGCCTTGAAATGGAAAAATGTAGCGACTTTAAAAGTTTGACTTGTTTCCCAATTCTTCATGCTTGTTTGCAAAATTGTAGCATTTATGGGTGAATCTGAGTACATATAAGCTAAAAAACAGTTTGTAATGAGTTGATATACAAATGATGTACAATTAGAAAATGTAAATAGCATTCTCCTTGGATTCAACCATGTAGCAGTTTATGTACGTTGTTTTGTTCTTGGCATAAACAAACTTTTTGAATTCAAACAAAGATTTTATTTTTGCGAATATAGTTCTTATAGAATCCCGTTGGATAAGTTGTGTCACTATGAGACATAAATAATTAGCTATGCTTAGTAGTGAAATATTGTGTGTTCAATTAATTTTACATAGGATTAGTCAAGTTCATGAATCCCTATTATTGAGTGACATGATAATATTTATCGAGGTTTTATTGACAAAATTGAAAATGTCAATAGATAATGATGCTTATATGTGCACATATTTTCTTGATGTGCACATAATATGTACAAGCAAAGAGAGGAGAACCTGTGACAAAATTCCTTTCTAAGATGAATATTTAAAGTGTTGCATGATATATCTCTTTGTCAGACATTTATTCCTGTAGGTAGGGAATAAAAAGAGGGATCAAATTCTAGTAAATAAATAGTAAAAGTGAGCACAATAAAATTGATACCCAAAATACAAAACATATGCCAATGTAGAGAGATTAAATCTTAAGACGAAAAAAAGTTAGATATGTGCAAGATACAAGATTTGTTCTTCATGATCTAGAGGAAGTGGAGAGGCACTAGATTCCTTGTTACAATAGTGATTCTAATTGTAGGTTTTATCACTCAAATATGTAAAGTACCATTTGTCATAATGGATTCTATCCAACAAAATATGTAAGTTTTTGTTACATATATGAAGCTTATTACATTTCATGGAATAAGGAATGGAATATGAAATTGTAGAAATGTGAAGTGCTAGGAAACGTGCGAAAGGTGATTGACAATGATTTCAAATAGCTTCAAGTTCATGCTACTTTACTTGGTTCAATGAAGAGTTCGTTTTGCATGAAGAATGCATATATGTACTATTTTTACTCATGTGAACTTTATACTTCGAGTGAGAATGTGCATATATTGAAGTTTTGGGACAATATTTTAGCTTTATGTAATCAATATGAACTCAAAAGAAACAATTTGAATGAATTGTCAAAGGATTGAAATATGATGTCTTGGTTAAAGTTTGTGCTTCCAAAGAAAGAAAAAGTTCATTGGTTGGAAAAAGGGAATTGATATTATCTACACAAGATATGAGAGTATAGTAATCATGCTACTTGTAAAGATTCTACTTATAAGGTTGCTAAAATTTTATCTAGAATTCTTCAAAGAAAGAAAAACCAAAGAATAAAAGGATCTGCCTTAAGGATGAGGTAGTCATACTAATGTTGAATGAAATCCTCAATAAGAGAAATTCCACTTTGAATTATAGTAGGATTGTAATTAAGAACATAAGAAGGCATCACAAAGACAACAGTTAAAGGGAATGGGACCCACAAATAAACTTAGGCACCTATAGAAGATGTTAGTAATATGACTCAAGATGATGTTAGTACTTAAGAGAGGGAAGATACCATCACATCAACCTTTATAATTCTATAAACAATCCTTGGACCTTGTATCAATTTTTTCCCTGGTGTTGGATTATTGCACTCACTCTTGTTAAGATGTCCATGTTGATGATGCACATATTGTATGTAGAAGATGCCATGTTTCATTCACTCAAGAGAGAAGTATGTCGTTGAAGGAGAAATGGCCTTTATTATATTTTTTATACTATTATAGATGCACTTTTTCCAAGGACAATTTATAGAAGAATGTAAGGGTATGCTTGCAATTAATGCAAATTTTGCATGCTATTAAGGTTGATATGTCTATATATACTAAGAATTTGACCTACATTTAGAGAGTAGTAAGGAATACATTTGTGTGGGATATGGTTGTTATTAATTGTGCTTCTTGCAACCTATTGTAAAAGTGTACTTCCTCTTTTTCTTAACAACAATTGATTGATACCTTGTATGACTATTGGTGAATAGCATGGTTATCATTAATCACCAATATTGCTTGCATTTATTGAGTACTATGGATTTCATTTCTAATTATCTCTCTATTTTTACATTAACTTCTTATGTGGTTATAACAAAAACAATAACATCATTTAGTTTTTTAATGTTTTAGTCACTCGGTATAATTTGATTGAAGTATTATCTAAATTGCATGAAATGTGCCTTATGGGTCCATTTATGTTTTTGTATGGAAATATGGAAATGCGTGTGGTATAAAATGAAACATGTTTCACCATTTGGAAACAAAAATGGCAAGCAAGATCATTATTGTTATCTCTTCATGTATATGATCTAAATGTGCCTTATGGTTCCATTTATGTTTTTGTATGGAAACATGGAAATGCGTGTAGTATAGATTGAAACATGTTTCGCCATTTGGAAACAAAAATGATAGGTTAGATCATTGTTGTTGGATATTCATGTATATGATATAGATCATGGATATTGTTTGAATAAATCATTTTACATTGTATTTCTTATCCTATATTTTTCCCATTACAAATTTGTTGTGTTCAAAATAATGATAAGGAAAAGATGGAGTCTTTCCCTCTTGTCAACCATGTAATTTGATTCCATAAATAAACCTTGACATTGCAAGTCTATGTCATGATATGAGTTATACTGAAGTGGATTAGATACATGTGACATAGAACTTAAGGATTCAATGTCCTCCCCTGGTTTCATAATGTTGCAACATTCCAGATTTAAGTTCTCCAAATATGTATCAACATTGTTATTTTCTACGGGGATCGAATCTGTTTTTGGTGCATTCATATTAGACATATATTTTATAACATCCAAATACATTGTGGAATTTGGATAATATTATGTGTTTTTGAATTAAAAATCTACCTACATATCATTCAAATTTTAATTCATATGAAGAGGGTCACTGTTAAACTTCTTCAAGGAAAGTCATTCCATGTTTTTGGTTTTGTTCGCATTATAGTAATAATGACTTATGATAAGTTAGGTGAATTTAATTGAGGGATATATATAGTGTTTGTGGAAAATATTGATGTGACATGTGAAAAAAGGGAGTGTACCATAATATTTAAAAACAACAGCTCATTAAAATCAATAATGTACAAAATAAGTTTTAAGAAAAAAATATCAAAGATGAATATATGCATATGTATATATTTACCAACATACATACAAAATGATCTCGTAGGTTTCTATGAGGGGGAATCTAAATCACCATTTTAAGCTACTATGAGGGGGGTTTAAAACCACCAACATAGGTTTCTATGAAGGGTGTTTCCAACTTCCCTCATAAGTTTCTATGAAGGGGATTTTCAAGCATCCTTGTATATTGTTATGGGGTCTTCCACACTGACTTCATAACTTTCTATGAGGGGTGTTCTAAACAGAATCCATGATATATTATGAGGGAGGTCCTAAACAACCGACATAGGATGCTACAAATGGGTTTCTCAACCATCCTCATAAGTATATATGAAGAGGGTTCTAAAATTCCATCATAGGTTTCTATGAGGAAGGTTCTACATTTCCCTCATAAGCTTCTACAAGGTGGGTTTCTAAAATGCACTCATAAGTTGCTATGACAAGGGTTATAAAACAACCTCTTAGGTTCTGACAAGGGGAATTGTACAGTGCACTCATAAGTTGTTAAGAGGGAGGTTCTAAATTTCCTTCATAAGCTTCTATAAGGGGGGTTTCTAACTAGCCCAAAAACCTGCTACGAGGAGAGTTATAAACCTCCCTCATAGGTTACTATGAGGGGGGTTCTAAATCATCTCCAAAATTCAATTATTTTAATGGTGGTTTTTGAAAATATATAAACTGCCCCTATAGGTTGTGATACATAGGGGGTTCTAAACCTCCCCTAAAACTCATTTTCTAGGGGGTTTCCAAACCCCCCTAAAGGAATCACTACTAAAATTCAATCCTTTTAGAAACTAATTTTAAAGAGATATAAAACACCCCCCAAAAATGAATTTTTTTAATGTCGCTTTTTCAAAATTTTATTACAATGACCAATTTTTCACTTTTTCCCTATTTCGAACCTTGACTAGTTTTGATGTCTATGTCTCCAAATTGACCCAAATGCTCCCAAATATTCTCAAAAAGTGTATGAATGATATTGATACTTGAATATTATGTTCATGGATTATTTATGACCCTCCAATTACTTCTTCAAACTTGTTTAATGTTCTGGTCAAAGTAGGAGTCTTTACTTGCAAATTGGAGTTCTGATTCCCCCTAGGTAAATGCTAGAAATGGCTTCTCAAATGCTCCCCAAACCACTAGAATTTATGAATAGAGGAAGAGGATTTTTAAATTACATTTTTAATTTCTCATATGCATCATTATTCAGTTTATACAGGTTGTTATGACCCTCTCTGAAATAGCTACAAAATCACTAATTTAACCCTTGGGGAAAAGGCACCAAATATTTTCCAAATGCAATTAAACTAAGTAAAATGGATTCAAATGCTTAATTTATAAACATTAAAATTTTAATACACATAAATTAAATTCCATTCATCATAAATATATCAAATATACATTATTATATTTGAAATAATCAGCATTACCATGGCATACATCAATATAGTGGGGAAATGGTCATTGTTTGCTCATTAATAGTGATTTTGATATAAAAATCTTGGTTATTTCGACCTGATAATTTATGAGAATGAATAAAAAATAATATTTAAATTATTACAATCATAAATAGACCAATATAATATCTCCCAAAGAGTACAATATCTCACCTAAAGAGGAATCCCTCCATGAGCAAGAATATGCCATAAAAACTATAAATGGTTGAGAGAAAGTGTTGCAATAGAAGGAAAAATGATATTAATTGTATATTAAACCTACAAATAAAAATTCATTAAATATCCATGAAATACCTGAGTTTCCTCTCCAAACACCAACTTGGATGGGAATCTTTCACCCTCGAAATTAGCGAAGGCCATAACTAGTCATCCACTAGCTCTCTCAATTCACAAATGATAAAAAGGTATTATCTTGGTTTATTACTATATTTCATAAACATACTTATCCTTCTAAGGTTACCAATCCATCCAAAAACTCAAGCGAATTCGAATTAGGGTGTGTGCTCATGATTTTCCATGTGTCCTCCCTTTCCTAGCCCTCCATCTTCCACCAATTCAAGTAGGAACCCATTGAGCTTCCCCAAATCACATTAGCACCCCCTTGGATTCTCTATTTCCACCTTACATGTCATATATGTTATATGGCAGCCTTTATATCTTATTTGTGTCATAGGTGTCATAACATCTTCATCATTGTTGTCATAGAGCTAAGGAATCTAGTCCAAGTGTCTCACTAGCTCCAAAATGACTCTTCCTCTCCCATGTAAGTTACATTTAATTCCAAATTAGACATATGATGCATATGGCCAAGTTTATTATCCTTATAAATAATCCAATAACATTTATGATTCCCATGGATTCGAAATTGCAAGAGGAGGATGCCATTTGGCACAGAACTTATAGCTTGTGTGGCCCCCCTAGTCTCCGTGTGTCTTCATGCTCCATTGCCACTTCAAGTTTCTCTTGTATTTATTTAATAAGCTCCATTATTAAATATTTATTCCATTCTAATGTATGAACATCATTTATTATCTCCCTTATTAAATTTCCAAATGTATACATCCAACCTACGGAACTAGTAGGATTGATGGAATTGTCCAGCTATGTACTTATTTGAATGGGGACATTACAGTCCTCCCCACCCAAGATTGCTTGTCCTCAAGAAATTTCATATTTGGATTTTTCAACCTCAAATATACCAAATCATTAATCTGAAAGGTCCTTTCTTATCTATTTCTATCTGCATATTGTTTTTGTTGATATTGGGAAACCTGCAAATTGTCTATCAAAAGCTTTAAAATTTCTTGGCTCTCTTCCACCCAATTTTTAGATTTTGGAGCTCTACTATCACCAAATATCATCTCAACAAAGGCAATTTCATCATAACCATATAATTATTTTTAAGGATAAATACCTATTGACATATGAAAAGTGGCGTTGTTGCAAAACTCACCCAAGTGTAGCCATTTTTCCCATGCTTTTTGCTGCTCTCCCACATAGTTTCTTAGGTACCCTTCCAACCATTGATTCACCCTCTCTATTTTTACATAATTTTTTGGATGATATCTTGTACTTGGAGTCTACTGAGTGTCCACCAATCTAAAATTTATTTCCAAAAAGAACCCATGAATCTACAATCTCTATCACTTACAATGCTCTTGGGGAGCCCATGCAATCTAAAGATTTATTTGAAAAAAATATCAGCCACTTGTGCAGCACTAAAAGATGATTTAACAAAAAATAAATGAGAAAAAAATTTCAATCTATACACTACCACATATATGCAATCCTTATCCAAATATTTGGGCAACCCAGTGATGAAATCCATTGAGATACTGTCCCATTTTTGCTCCGGAATGGGAAATCGTTGCAATAAACCAGCTAGGCATGTAAGTTATGATTTTTTTTTCTGACATAACTTAAATTAATTCACATATTTATGAACATATTCCTTCATCCCTTTCTAAAATAATCTTTGTCTCAATTTCCTATAAGTTTTGAAGATCCCCGGATGGCCAACTAGTGGGAAAGCATGTGCTTCTTGCAAACTTTTTGTACTAGAGATTGGTATAATTAGTCCCAAATATAAGAGTTCTTGGATGGCCTTCTAAATCTCATATATGAATTTCTTGGGATTTCTATAAGGTGGTATTTGAATGGGTGAAGCACCATCCTCCAAAACAATGTTGTGCTCAACCCTTGTATCAGATGGTCTACCATGTGGAAGACCTCTAAAAACCTTTTCATACTTTTGCAATAGTTTCTCTCTCTCCTTTGGGTGTTCAATAACCTTTCTGTTTGTCTTAGGAGATGTTATATGACATTCAGCATCCCATTCTATGTCCCCATTCCTCAATATAGATCTCATACTATTGCAAGTCACTGCTTGATTCGAGTAAGTGTGCTGCCCTCTTATAACCTTTAGTACACATTTCAAATCTTGAAATTTCATCTCGAGAATTTGATAATTTACTATATGTTTCCCTATATAATAAAACCATTGCACTCACAAAACTGCATTAGTATCAGCAACATCAACCACATAAAAATTATCAACAAAATTATAGTTACTTACAGTGACTTGCAGCGTTGGAACCCATTTTTGGCATTGTATGGTGTTGTGACCGGGAATGACAACTGTGAAGCCATATAATGGTCAATTGGTATATTCATTTTCTACACCATATCTACATCAATTAATTTATGTGTGTCTCTACCATCTATCAAAACTGAATCTCTTTGTACTAGTACCACACCCTTGCATCGAATAGTGTGATAGCGAGGCACTGCTGAAAGTACTACCATTCTTGCTTTGTCCGGTGAAGGCTGATTTTCTTCTTGTCTTTCTTCTTGAAATGTTGTCTCATATGCCTCCTCTTGATATTAAATGTCTCCTCCTTCCTCCATACCCCCTCCATACCTATCATTATCAGAAAATAATTCTATGTATTGAGCCTTTCCCTTAGTACATTTATGCCTCAGTGTCCATGGTTGAAAGCATGTGAAGCACAATTTTTTTTTCGAAGTTCATTCCTGTTTAGTCCTTCTTTCTTATTATTTTTAGATGAACCTCTTCTCCAAGGCTTCTTATCAGGTGCATCTTTTTTCCAAGTTTTCTTTTCAAATTTGGAGTTAGGCTTGGGAGGAAATCTTGTTCTAGGAAGCACATTTTGGAGATATATAGTCAAGCTCATTGCATATTTTAATGTAGTGGGCTTGTGGGATTTGACCAAACATTTCAAGGGTTCAAAAAAACCTTCAATGAATAAAAATAATATACTTCCCATAGACACATCAACCACCTTGACTGATAAATTTTGAAATTCCATCATATAATCAGTAGGGTTCCCGACTTGCTTCAATTGGGCTAGTTCTTTGAAATACAATTTTGGATCTTGTTGCTCAAATATCTCTAGTAGCCTGCCAATAAATTCTCCATATGTTCTAACCTAATCATGACCCATATTTTTCAGGCCATGGAACCACCATTCATTGGCATCTCCTTCCAAGTGTAATATGGCCATTTTTAAGGTGTCTTCTTCCACCATTGGATTCAACTGAAAATACACAACTAACTTTTGCACCCAAGTGTTATTAGAACTTTGAGAGGAACCATCAAAAGTAGGGAGTGGAAATTTTTCAATGGCACAATTTAATTCTTTATTTTGATGTATAGACTTGTTATTTTCCTTCTTTTTGATTTTCTTTGCAGCAAGAAAGTACTGACCAAATGGTACACGTTTCTTACAATCTTCATCCAATTTATCCCATTCTTTTGCCATTGTAGCAAGTTCAAGTTGAATGTTAGGATCTTCTATGGGAATAATAAATTTAGGTGCAGTAGGCCTTGGTGTTCTCTGAAATTCCTGTGTTCTATTATGGGGACCTGTTCTTGAGAAAATATGCTCACCCATTGTCTTATTTTCTCCTGATTGTGAACTACTGCTATCTCCTATTACTCCTTTGCTTCCAAATTGGCTAATCAACAATTCGAATCCTTTCATAAGACGCTGCTTCATGTTCCTGGTTATGTCATAAAATAGAGGTTTCACGATTTTAATATATTCCTCCTTATTCTTATCATCCTCGAGTCCATACCCCTCATTAGTCATAGTTTCAGCAGAATGTACCTCTTCTTCTACTTCTTCTTCTTCAACAAAAACACCTTCAACTTCAGGTTCTAAGGGTGGTATATTATTGATTTGAATCATTTTTAATACCATTAGGTTCAAATACCATGCTTTTATACCACTTGTAATTTCCCTTTTTTTAAATTTTATTACAATGACCAATTTTTCACTTATTTCCCTATTTTGAACTTTGACTAGTTTTGATGTCTAGGTCTCCAAATTGGCCCAAATGCTCCCAAATATTTTTAGAAGGTGTATGAATAATATTAATAATTGAATATTATTTTTATTGATTATTTATTACCCTCCAATTACTTCTTCAAATGTTTTTATTGTTCTATTCAAAGTAGGAGTCTTTAGTAGCAAATTGGGGTTCCAATTCCCCCTGGGTAAATGCTAGAAATTGCTTCTCAAATGCTCCCAAAACCACTCGAATTTATGAGAAGAGGTATAGGATGTTTAAGGTACATTTTTAATTTATAATATGCATCATTATTAATTTTATAGAGGCTGTTATTAACCTCTCCCAAACAGCTATAAAACCACTAATTCGACCCTTGGGGAAAAGGCACCAAATCTTCTCCAAATGCAATTAAACTGAGTAAAATGGATTCAAATTATTAAGTGCTGAAAATGAAACTTGTAATAAAAATTAATTAAATTCCATTCATCATAAATATATAATATATACATTCTTCCATTTTAAATAATCAGCATTACCATGGCATACATCAATATAGTGGGGAAATGGTCATTATTTTCTCATTAATAGTCATTTTGATATACAACTATTGGGAATTTATAACTGATACTTTTTGAGAAATAAGAATGGATAATATTTAAATTATTACAATCATACATATACTAGGATAATCTCTCCCAAATAGTACAATATCTCACCCAAAGTGCAATCCCTCCATGAGCAAGAATATGCCATAAAAACTGGAAATGGTTGAGAGAAAGTGCTGCAATAGAAGGAACCAAAAGATTCCATGTATATTAAACCTTCAAATAAAAATCCATTAATTCTCCATGAAATACCTGAGTAGCCTCTCCAAACACCAATTTGTATGGGAATCTTTCACCCTCGAAATTGGCTAAGGCAAGAACTAGTCATCCACTAGCTCTCTCAATTCACAAATGCAAATTTCTAAAATGATAAAAATATCTTATATTGGTTGATTCATGTATTATATAAACATCATTATCCTTCTAATTTTACTAATACATCCAAAAACTCAAGCCAATTCGAATTAGGGTTCGTGCTCATGATTTTCCACGTGTCCTCCATTTCCTAGCATTCCATCTTCCCCCAATTCGAGTAGGAGCCCATTGAGCTTCCCCAAATCACATAAGGGCCCTCTTGGATTCTCTATTTTGACCTGAAATTTCATATATGTTATATTTCAGCCTTCATATCTGATTTGTGTCATAGGCGTCACGGCATCTTCATCATTATTGTCATAGAGCTAGGGAATCTTGTCCAAGGGTCTCACTAGCTCCAAAATGACTCTTCCTCTCCCATGTAAGTTACATTTTCTTCAAAATTTGACCTATGATGCATATTTACAAGTGTATTATCCTTCTAACTCATCCAAGAACATTTATGCTTCCCATGGATTCAAAATTGCAAGAGGAGGATGTCATGTGGCACGGAAATTCTAGCTTGTGTGGCCCCCCTAGTCTCCATGTGTATTCACACTCCATTGCCACTTCAATATTATCTTGTATTTATTTAATAAGCTCCATTATTAAATATTTATTCCATTCTAATGTCTGACATCATTTATTAGCTCCCTTATTAAAATTCCAAATGTATCCATCCAACCTAGTGAACTAGTAGGATTGATGGAATTGTCCAGCTATGTACTTATTTGAATGGGGACATTACAATTTTAGTAATGGTTTCAATACACTTCCAAAATTCATTTTTTGGGGGTAGTTCATAACCTCCCTAATATTCTATTTTGGGGGGTGGTTCAAAGCCGCCCTTAAAAGTCTCTTTTTGGGGTCGTTTATATTTCTTCAAAAACCAACATTAAAAGGATTGACTTTTAGCAGTGGTACCTTTAGGGTGGGGTTTACAAAACTAACGCTAATGCTAAAGCCGCTGCCAATTCCACTTTTGGAGGTAGGAAATGACCTCCTCTAAAGGAATTTTCGTAGTAGTGTCCACACTATTTTATTCGAGATTGAAAAAACTTAAGTAGACCACTATTTCTCCAAGAAGGTAATTCACTATTTCTACATGGGAGGCTAATTCTCCATGTAGTGATTCACTATTTCTTGCATGGAACTTGTTTTCCATGTTATTTATTCTATTGAACTCATTAGAAATTTCATTTGGTTGATCTCTCTTCTCTATTGCTTTGTATCTACACCTAGGGTGTTTCTTCTCTATTATATTGCACCTGGGTGTTGAAATCAATCTACTATTGTAAAATACATTCTCTGTTATATATCCTAATTATGCCATAAATATTTTCTGAGGGTTTTCATCCTCCTAGTTTTGAGTGTTTTTCCCAGGGTATATCCTATCTTATGGTTGAATGATTTTATGTGTATGAATGGTTCAATTGTTTTCAAGTATTCAATAGTTCCACACTTAAACAATTAAAGATTGAATCTCAACCAAAAATAAACATGGTATTAGACCTCATGGCATGAAGGAGGTAAGTATTTTCAGGAAAACTTGATCCTATGTAGATCCTAAGGAGTTGATCATGGTACTTGAAGACAATGGCATCGATCTCGAGATGACTAGATGACTAAATTGAACGCACTTTGAATTTAAACACCTGGAAGGCCAGGGTTTTGAACATCCTAGAGGAAGTTTCCCTAGATGGTTATGTATTTAGAGTAGTGGAGGATCCTACATATAATGCAGGACACATCAACTTCAAGAAGGACTAAGGTAAATCTAAGAATATCGGTTCTGATTTAGTGGAGGACAACTTGATTCCTGCGATTACTTCATTGAATATTGCAAAGGAATGTTTTGATACATTAAAAAATATATATGAGAAGAAGGCTTGAGTCAAAAGAAGGCACTGAAGAACAATTTATGAAACCTCAATATGGAGAAGTAAGAGACAATGACATCTTTATTCACCAATATTTCTCAGGTAATAAATTAACTTACTAGCATTGGAGTTGCTTCAGATGAAGAAGATCTCATCCAAACCGCTATTGATGGTTTCCCATCCTCATGGGAGACATTCTTGGCTGATGTGAATGGCTGAGAGGTGCAGCCTAACTTCAATAGTTTGTAGCATGACTTCCTTCAAGAGGAAGGGTGAATCCAAAGTAAGCCTATGTGCACCAGAGAAGAAAACCTTGCTCTCACAGAAACAATGAGGAGAAGATTGATGAGTTTGAGGTGAAAATCATGCAGTGATTCTCTATATTTTGCATGAGGCCTCCTTCACCCATGTAGAGATTCTCTATCACTTGCATGTTATCAATTTTTCAATCTAAGATGTAGTGAAGAAAGAAAATCAAGACCTAGGCACTCCAACAATTTTCAGAAGGAAGGAAAGATAAAGAGGGGACCCATAGAAAAATAAAATATGAGTATTGGTATTTTGATTATCAATTACTATTGTAAATAATATGTAAATGTTTTTTAATATGTTTCATTATAATTATATTCATATATGTATTCCTAGAATTAGGAAGTATGTTTAACATGATGAGCATATGTATAGTTTTTGTTTTATTGGTGAATAGTAAATCTCCTATAGTAAATGTTATGATTAAATAAGTAGCATATGGGGTTGCATAACATTCCATGAGATATGGATGTAAGTTGCGATGAAACATTGGCTAAAATGTTTGCATGGCTGTGTGAGCTATTTATCATTGCATTAATATATTCATATGATTGAATTTCATGATTATGCGAGGTTGCCAATCACTTGACTAAAATTGGCTTGTAGGGAAAGACAATATTCTATGACCTAGAAGCAAAGAATGATAAGTATTGATGGAAGATCCCAAAAGATAAGAAGACCCAGATTCTAGTTTTGATCCCCATTTGAATGTTGAGAGGGAGAATCAAGAAGTGTTATCATATTCGCTAGCTCTTGAAGAAACAATAGAACCAGTTGATGAGCCTCCTCCTAAAAGTAGATATGCATGGGGATCTTATACAAAAGGAATCAGATTATAGAATTCAAGAATATTGGAATGATTCATGGTATTAGAGGCGTGGCAGAAAACTGACGAGATTTTCCTCAGTTAAGAAAAATGCATAATAGATATCTTGAAGAGATTCAGGATGATGGAATGTAATACCATGACCACACATATGATATATAATATGAATTTGATTCTTCTTCAGGTTTTGAGGATCTCTCAGACATCCAAGTAGGTCCTAGATGTACCTGGTTAGCACTAGTCTAGATATATGATTTGGAGTCAGTACATAGAAATGTACAACAAAGCATGTATTGTGGTACATATAAAGTACAATTGAATATGGAATCAGATATGTCTTAGACAAGTTATATTGTTTCAAGGAATTTTGCAACCAGTGCGGACACCGCTTGTTCCTCTACCCTACAAGACACAAGTGTAGAACAAAAGAGCACAACAACATATCCTTCCCCTAGATAATCAATTTGATCAACATGAAACTAAAATCATACCTCGAATCTAAGTCCTTTCGTCCTTATTCCAAAATTCCTTCTTGCAAACTTCAACACCTGCAAAAGTGATTAAAACAAAATAACAAAGTGAGAGCATCATGACAAATCAATCATCTATGTTAGTGATCAAGAATTCCAACAACATTTAATTGATTTTAAAACACATTAAATACGGGAAAGGGGAACGCTTTTGTATTAATAATGAGAGATTAAAGTGACAACCATAAATCCTTGATGTTTCTAGCTTTTCCCCCCTACAACAGATCTACAATCCTTCAGACTTAAAACAATCTCTTCACGCATAATTTTACTCAATATTGCCTCTAAACCAGATCTCAATCCAACAGCATAAGGGTGCTTTCTTTGGCTCCCCTCACTCAGTCCATGAAGGATTCATTTATAGGCCAAGTATGATGAGATTCACTTGAGGAATGGATAGGGGGTGATCCCAACAGGTGAGGAAGGCGAATGCCACCTCTCCCTAGCTAGTATGAACACACTCCACATAGGATTTCACAAGGAAGCTTCTATAGTGTTCCTTTTTTCATGTTTTTGGTTGATCGGTGCTCTTGGCCTTAGATGGAGAAACATCATCACATTTTTCTCAAAAAATGGAAGTGATGATGAATCCTATTGCCAAAAATATAGGGAACAGTCAACGCACTTTTCTCCACTGGACAAAGCACTGACAGCACTATGTTGAAACTAGGGAAAAGCGCCAGCCTTCCAAGGGATGGAAAAAGGTTGCCAAGGAAATATCAAGCTAGGATTTTTGAAAGGCAAACATGCAACTGTGGGATTTTTAGGTGCAACAGAATACCTCCCAAATTATGAGGCTAGAAGGAAGTGATAGGTGAAATAGTTTTCTAGACATCAATCTAGTATCAGAGGCAATAAAGATGAGCTTTACAACTTAAAAATGACCAATAACTGACTTCTTTGACTCAACAATGGTTGTGGACCAATACACTGCAGATCCATGATTATGACCATGTCATGGCTACTAAGAATACACTGTAGATCCATGAGTATAGAGAGTGGAACATGGCTACGAAACATAAAAAGTAGATCCATGTTATCCGAACCCAGTATAGACATAGCCACCAAGCATACAATGTGGATCCATGTCATGACTCCAAATGACCTTCCATCGCAACCTGAGGATAGGCAATTATGTTGATGAATCCTAACCGCTCAGGGTATTCATTCCAATCCCTAATCGATACGATTCTGACCATGTGAATAGATGTCTTAATGTCAAACATCACAAAAACCACTTGATTACTAGTCATTGATGTAAATTGTTAACAAGTGCGAGAGAGATCACCATTAATCTCAATGATTCCCAAGGTATCTCAGTACATTCTCCCAAGTGGGAATAGATGTATTGAAGTTGAACACTTGATAGAATATTTCAATCAGAGGTTATTGATGAAAACCTAGTGTTGAAAGCGAGGAAACCTACTATTGAGGCATGCAGGATTCAAGGTACTTGAAAAGGGTTTCTAAGCCTAATTCTCGAATGATGAGCTGAAGTCGACAGGAATAGACTTGTCTAAGGAGGGCCATGTTGTTTCCCCCATCATTGACATGAAACATGGAACAAAATGTGAGTTTTGAAGTGACGAGACAACTATGAAACTGACTCACACATAACCAACTTGATAAGAATGTAAAGTTCCTGATGAGTTGAATTTCGGAAGAGACATCCTTTGAATAATTTATAGCACAACACGTGACTTGGCAGCATTGACTTGACGAGACTGATACTAGGTGTAATGGAAGGAATATAATGGAGCATTATTTGAATTGACTCAAAGGGGTCAAGTGACTCATAAAAGTGGACCGACTCGAATACAAGTTGAATACCCAACTATTTAGATATGAAAATGCAGACAGGTGCCATGTTCAAAGGTGGACTGTGGACTGCCATAAGTACAAATGAAAAACATTCCCCTTTCCCTTAATTTCCCCATCTTAAAGGATGGGTGCCTCTTTTGGTTTTTACGAGTTCAAAGAGGGTAAAAAACACTCATTGTAGCTTATCAAGTAATGAGTCCATTCTCACATATTTTATGAACCTGAGAAAGGAGGGGTTCATTCCCAGATAGGGTCTTTCACCGTTTGATTTTATGAGTCCGATGAAACTGAAATCATTATCGTTCATGTTTAGAGAGTCTGAACGAAGACACAAGGAGACCAAAAATTCCATTTTCATAAATAGTCCTAATCGGTCCGAAAAAGAGATAACCTACCACCAAATAGTTGATCGTTCTGATACTTTTACAAGAGTGAACGTAACAAGTTCACTTGGCAATATTTTTTTGTTTTTAAGGAGACTCAAAAGAGCTTTAATATAAATCTGTAATGATTTGTATTTTTCATAATCCAATTTTTACGAGTCTGAAAAAGCAGCAAAAGTGGACTCGACACTCTTTTTCTGGTTTTTTAACGAGCATGTGAAAAGCTTAAAAGACGCTCGGTGCTTTTTCATTTCCACTTTAATCTTGAAAAATACAAAAAGAGATTAAATCGTAGCCACAAGCCATATAAACTTGATCTGGAAGCTCAAAAGCACATTGAAGGCAATTCCATCAAAAACTATATAAAACAAATAATAACAACCCACTTTATTAAAGTAATTTTGGAATTAATAAAAATAAAAAAGAGCAAAATTGCTATAAATAGAAGGTAATAGTAAAAAGTTTTTACCATTGTTACTTTACCATTTCAAGAGCTTGGAGTTGGAGTGAAAAGAGGAGAGCTTCCCTTGGTGATTGTGGGAGCTTTGGTCCACTGTTTCTCGAATTTCTTGGAGGAGGTAAGTACCACAAACATTTCTTTCATTCCCACGGTGAATTTTATTTTTGTTTTGACCCGAAATGAAGGGTTTTTAGGGATTTTTGTCAGCCCAAAATGCGCACTGAGGTGGTGTTTAATTTTTTCCAAGGATGATCACAATGGCACTCTATCATGTTGGGATAAGTGCGCCATAGACGCTCTTTCCATAGGTTACAGTAGCACCCTAACTCGGTGCTCTGTAGTGCAGAGATAGAGGTATCGTAGGCACTCTGTCTATGACCAACAGAGGGATCGGGTGCTCTATCTTTGGCAACAAAAAGTGCCACAGCTAGGTTCTTCTCAAAAAATTAGTCCCCCCCATCCATCAAAATCAAAAAAATTGTTTTCCCTTTCCATAAAAATCATATTTTTTGTACTTATTTTATCCATGAAGTGGTTTCTAATTCACATTTTGGATGTCTTGCAGGTGCAAAAACACGTCCACTCCATGGTAATATGGAAAGAGTGTGAGCATGAAACAACAGAATTCCAAGATGTTAGTGATCTTCCTACCATACAGGCCCTACAAAACTGTGGGATACTGAAATATTTCAGGGTACCAAGGATGAATGCATACATCCTTGTTTCGGAGTATATTATTGACATGTGGGATCTCAAGCAGCAACATTTTATGGCCGGGATCCACACCTTGACTATAGACATTGTGGACATATACTTCTTGACTGGGATGTCTTGGATAGGGAGACCAGTGGTTCTATCTAGGCCACGGGGTGGTGAAATTTCCTTGTATGATATAATTGGTCGATATTGTGTACTAGGGACGCATTCCCAATCTAGCAAACTTCGTATCCATCAGATAGTGGACTATCCTTTGAGCATGATGGTTTATACCATCAGGAAGGTATCCAGAACTAGATCTGCCCACCTTACCAATAGGGAACATATGCTATATGCCCTAGAGTGTATGGAGACTACAATCTTCAACTGGTGCGAGGGATTTCTAGTCATCTTGAAGGATCAGCTGAACAAGAGAAAGCGGTGGTAGCTCAAACAATTTATCTATGGAGCTATGGTAGTGTCTTTCATCCTACAGAGGGTGCCCCACATGAGGCCCTAGGTGACTGTGAGTAGAATAGATCCTGAGGATCCTATGATTCTCATATGGGTTTATGTTATGGCCCGTCATGGTAGCGGGGTCCTAAAGTTGTCTAGGGGCCATCCTTCTTTCACTGGTAGAGAGGCCAACTACTTATGATTGAGGATTATGCCTATGAGGGGGGAGACTTCCGTGAGGACCCAGAACTTCCACTACTTGAGGGAGAGGAATGGGATGAGCGAGGTAAGAAAGACAATGTCCATCATGTTTTTAATTTTTCCATTTTATTTAATTTTTATTTTGTAATGTTGAGACAAGTGAAAAATGGCTTATGCAGACACTAGACATGTCCGTCCAGCTGGGATGTCACCTTTTGAGAGGTAGGTTGGAGTTAGAGATATGGTGGCTTATAGCTCTGAGGAAAATGAGGATCTTGCAAATCTGTAGGAGAACCTACAACGTTTGAATATAAGGATTCCCGATGTTACCACTGATGACCTACCCAGGCGCTAATAGTGTCATACTGTAGGAGTCTCAGGATGGTTTTCCAGGCTACTCCATAGAGTGACTCAGGCCATTATATGCTATCATGAGCATCACCATGATGATGACTAGTCTACAAAGACTTTCAATTTTTTTGTATATGTATTCATACTGAAAGCTTCGAGGCTTCATATTTTTCCCTGTATATGTATATTTTGAACTATGATAGTCCTGGACTTGGGGGCACTAAAAACTCGATGTTTCAGCCCATTTTGTATCTTAGTTATATATATATATATATGTGTGTGTGTGTGTGAAAAAATTAATTTACAGATGTGTGTGCAAAAAATGTGATGTGTGAAATATATGCCTACTTATGAATTTACATGCATGTTTTTATGTTATAATGGATTTTTAATTATGAGCAATATACCAATCTAAGACATAATTAACTAAGGAATCTGCAACAGCATTCAAATGTCTTATAATATGTTGATACGTGACTTTCTCAAAAGACCTTTCTAGGAGCCTAACCCTTCAGAATGTACGAAGGAGTAGAGGGTTTCGGATGGTGTAACCATGGTTTAGCTATTGAACAACTAGTTCTGAATCTAGGTAAACCCTAATATCCCTTACATCATTAGCTAGGGCTTCCGTAAAAAATCCAATTACCGCATGATACTCTACGAGATTGTTAGTGGAGGGACCTAAACAAACACCCCCTAAACTCACCAGATCACCTGTAGGAGAGTACAGTACCCAAGATTTCAATGCAAGATTTAACGTGCAACAATTAGCACCGTCCTCGAATCCAGTTTAAGTGGCCATCTTTCCATTAGAAATAGGACATACATAAGTAGGGTTTGTGAAACACATCTTAAATCACACAAAAAACTGCACTTTCAAATCAAGACACACAAAAATCTATAAATAGTATTTACAAAGAACCTATGCTATATGACCTAGGCATAGTATCTTTTAAGGTAGAGCCTGTTACGGGTCTCACCCAGGGATATCCGATCGTAGTCTACTAACTCATATGCACCCTTTTCTAAAATGCAGCAGATAATGTAAGGCACATGCCACATAGATCAAATTTCCCTGCCCCCAGCTTATCATGCTTCTGGTCATAAGTCAAGACTAGATCTCCTTCATTTAAAGAGCGGGGGTGAACGGTTCTATCATATTGGGATTTCATCTGTCGTTTATGTACCTCATTTTCTAATGCAATGTCACAGCGAGTTTCATTGAGATTATTTAGATACAAAAATCATTCCTCTTGTATAGTGGTGTTAGGAAAAAATTCCACAGCGAGCTTGAGAGAAGGAATCTCGCATTCTATTGGGAGAGTTGCTTCCAATCTATATACCAGTTGAAAAGGTGTGAAACCAGTGGAAGTATTTACAGTGGTCCTATAGGTCCAAAGTGTAGAAAAAAATTGCAAGTGCCAATTTGATTTGGCATGCCCTACCATTCTCTTAAGCATGGTTTTCAACACTTTGTTTATCACTTCAACCTGGACATTGGCCTAAGGGTAGTAAGGTGTAGAGTTGTCGTTGTGAAACCCTAACTTTGCACTAAGTTCTGGCATCATTTGTTTCTATAAGTGTGAGCCATGGTCAGTCACAATGGCCCTAGGAATCCCAAACCTAGCGATGATATGGTTAAATAACAACAATGCAACTATTTTCCCGTCTTCGGCATATTTAGGAATAGCCTCATCCCATTTTGTAAAGTAGTCTATAGCCACAATAATGTAGCCATGCCCCCCAGCTAAGGTAGGCCTACAATTCACAAAGTCTCTTCCCCATTTCCCAAAAGGGCCAACTACTACAACAAGGTGGAGTAGAGCTGGATGGGTGCACTTATTAGTTGTGAACATTTGACAGGGAGGGAATTTTTTGACAGTTTCAATACAATATTTGAAAATTGAGGGCCAAAAATACCCTGCACGTAAGATTTTATGTGCAATATCCAACCGAGAGAGATGACCGCCACAAGCTCCAGAGTGGTAATCATTTAAGACGATTTCAACTTATTCATGTGTAAGACAACGTCATAATATAGAATCGATGCAACGGAGGTATAAGGTATCATTTAGAATGAGATAGTATTTAGCTTGGTGGCGGATACGAGGACGTTCATCATGAGTAGCAGCAGGATGATATCGTAATGTATGGAGATAAAGAATAATATATCCATACCATGGATCAAATGTACTAATGAGAAACATTGATTCATCAGGAAATGAATCGATGGGCTATGTTTCCTCCGTAGTACGGGGAAGGTCACATATAAGCTCAACAAAAACAAGGGAATTCTTGGAAGTGGTTTTAGCAAACTCTAACTCAAATTCCTGGAGACTAACGATCCATCATGAGTATTTTCCCCCAAGTACCTGACGTGTCAAAATGTAGTACATGGGGTTAGAGTCAGCATAAACAGTAGTAGTACGAAGCAAAATATAGTGACGGAACTTCTGGACTGCGATGACCGTGGCCAGAGCTAGTTTCTCCACATGTGAGTATCAAGTTTCAGAGTCTAGAAGACTCTTACTAGCATAGTATATCACATGTTCTAGGTTGTGTTTGTCTATTTGAACTAGGACCATGCCTATATTTGACAAGGATGCAACCACATACAAAGAATAATCTTTATTATAGTCAGGTGGTTGCAACAAAGGTGCATGGGTCAGAACATGTTTGAGATTGTGAAACACATGCTATGCGAACTCATCCGAGACAAAAGGTGTATCCTTTTTAAGCAATTGCATGAAACCATGTGTCCTTTCTACCTAGTTGTAGACAAAATGATTTAGAAAATTTTCCTTCCCTTGCAAATTTTGGAGTTCTGTGACGTTAGTGGGAGCGGGTAGATCCAGGATGGCTTTGATCTTCAAAGGAACAATACGGATGTCATCTTTAGACACGATGAAACCAAGAAATTGGCCAGTTTCGACACAGAAAACACATTTGTGGGGGTTTGAACGAATGTTGAAAAGATGACACCTAAGAAAAATAGCTCTCAGATGATCGACATGAAGGTCCCACAACTTGGAGTGAGCAGGTAGGTCATCGAGATAAGGCTCCACAACATGTTTAATATCATGAAAAGCATACGACATGGCGTGTTAAAACCTAGTGCCAATATTTTATAAGACAAAAGGTAATTTGCGATAGCCAAAGGTTCCCCATGGGAAAATGAAGGTCGTCTTATGTTGATTTGAAGGGAGGATTTCGATCTGATTATAGCCAGAAAGTACATCCATGAATGAAAATATGACACTTCCAACATAGCTATTTTTTTTCAAGAATAAAAACCCTTATAACTGAGGGTCTGGGGTTACCAACTTACTCTTAAAACTTGCAGACAATCGGATTTAAAGTATATAAAGGAAATAGGAAGATATGATGGACTCACCCAATTAATGACAGTTGATCCAAGCTTTCTCTTGTCCCACTTTGCTCCTCTCTAAAGCTTTCAGGGATGCACCTCCTTCACCTGCAAAGAGAAAATCCTCCAAGTACAATCTTATACATGTATATATGAAAAGTTAGATAAACAATATATAGAGTGCTTAATTATAAATATTAATCAAACCATGATACATGAAAGAGACTCAACACAAAGTTGGAAGAAGGATTCTCTTTATTAACAATAGTGAATGAGATAAGTGTACAACCCAACGCCTAAAACAAGGACTCCTCTGCAACCAAAGGATTCTGAGTTCTACTGCTCCAAAGACTTCTGAAGATATACCACCAGCATAACTTTTCTCTCCAAGTATGATTGATCAATGCCCTCCCCAAGGCCTCTATTTATACTTAGGGAAATAGAGTAGTTTCGAAGGTTCAGGAGGTTGAGACAGTTAAGACAGTTAATGATTAGGGCTTAAAAAATCTCCGTTAATCATGTTATATTATTTTTAATGTCGAATGGAGGCATATGCAAGTATTGATACTGGAAAACTGCGTATGACACATGAGTTGATATAAGGGAAACCCGCATACAAATCTGTATGCAGGTTGCAATGACAATACTTGGGTATAGTACGCGATATGCTGTGGAGATAGTCGTGTACATACACGAGTTGCTGTGGAAAGAGTCACGTACAGCAATCAACATATAAAAAGGTAAAATGGAAAGCTGGGTGGATAGTGAATGCATCTCATGTCATGCCCATCTATAGTGTTTAGGCAACCTTCAATCCATAAGTATCCTTTTGTGTGCCAACATATGAAGTGTCGACACTCGGACGAAGAAGTGCCATTTGGGTTGATAATAGATGCCCCCTAATGTGTGAGGTCAGAGGGAAGCGATGGCTGAAATACATTATAATCTCTATCTTTGGAGAACTCAAAAATCCAATGGAGCAGAGGTAGTACCTGAGAGAAATACATAATAATGTCATATACAAAGTCATATCTGAGGATGCTATGTTCAATATACTGGAACAATAGCTCCTTTACAATGTTTGAGTACATCATATAGTATGGGTACAAGACCACGTATATTACAAATGTGGATCGAAGCCACAATATACAATAATGATGAGTCTTCAAATATATGGAAGATATGTACATAGGTAGAACATAATCTTGCGCAGCTTATTCCATAAAGAGGGAACTAAGGTCTTCATAAACAATCCCAAAGAACTAGTACAATCCAAGCCATGTGAATAGATGTAGGTTGAAGTCGAACATGGAGCGGATTCAACAGATTGTCAATCAATAGGTGATAATCGACAACTGAAGCAAAGGAATTCACCAATCATAAAAGTGAATCCTAAGGTACGATTGTCAAAACTCTAGGTCTTTGGTGTCAGGAAGTATTGATGTAGAACCATACTGTGATAAGGAAGGCAATAGATCCTCCAACGAATCACAAGAGTGACTAGGAACTAGGTAAAGGAAGGAAGACACAAGTGATAACAGATACAACAATGATGGGATCAGGATATAGATCAGACATTGAGTTAATTACTTGAACAGTGAGCACGACATAGAGATGACCCAAGGAAAATTTTAACTTTATAGATAGTACAACTAGACTTATCTATCATGTAGGATACATGATCAAATTCCCCAGGTAGAACTGACAAGAGGAGGAGTAATAAACTCGAAGTAATAGCTGAATTGAAAGTGAACACTGAGACATGGGTATCGAAAAAGACAGAGAGTGCTATGTTCAAGGATGACATGCTACCACTAATTGAAAACCAAGAGAAAACTTCATCCTTACCTTCCCTGTTAAATTTTAACAAGTCCAAGAAAGTCAACTCGTATCTCTCTTCATTTTTTAACAAGCTTGAAGAGAAGAGGGAATAGTGCTTGATAGTGTCACTGATTCGTGGATTTAATGAGCCCGAACTAGTAAATGCTCAGTTGGTGTTTTCACATTTAGAGAGTCTAAAAATTAAAAAGAAGACTCCAGGGGGGTCCTTTTTCGTCCAATTTAGTCTCTTGAGGCCGAAAAAGTATAAAACATAGCACAGAAGAACTCTCTTAACTTCCGTACAAGAAAAGGTGAACCTTTTTCATACTTAGTCAGGGAGGTCCGAAAAAGGTTAAATTACCACCTACCCAACGCTCCTTCGAGAGCAACATATAGCTTGAGTTTTATTAGTGTGAAGGAAATAAATATCACTAAAAAAGATCCATTTGCGTATGAGGAATGGGGCTTACAACAATAAACTCAATGCTTTGTTCTTTAGTGTTTAATGAGCATGACAAAGACATAAAGTACACTCGGAATATTTTTCATGCTTAGGTCCAGAGCACGAAAAAGGAAAAACTAAGCTCATACAGGGAGTTCCTTTTCCATAAATTTAGTCCCTCGGGTCCGAAAAAGTGATAAACCTATGCCTGAGAATACTCTTCTCAATTCCATAGAAAAGAGAGTGATCCTTTCTCGTGTTATTCCGCATGGTCCAAGAAAGAGATAACCTACCACCAATGCGGATTCCCATTCACATATTCTTAATGAGCTTGAATGGACAAGTTAACTCGGTATTCAAGTTTGTTTTAAGGATTCAAACCTGGGCCTAAAGAAACTCCAGAAGGGTGGGGAGTCCTATAAAGGGATAGCTTGTAAAAAGAGACCAAAATGAGACTCCATTTAGCGTGAAAATTAGCCAAATAGATTCCCCTATACCTAACACAACTGTAGCATGAGTATCGAAAGACATCATAGGTTCTAAATGAGGATACTCATGAGAGGAAAGCCCTATCCAAGGAAGAACGATGGTAAATGAAAAGGAGCTAATGGTTTAAAATACCATAGTCCGTGGTTAAAATGTTGATTACTAAATTTCAAATGGAATCAGTATAGATGCAAAAATGCATGTGGAATAACATAAAACCATCCTATGTGAGAAAAAAACACTTTAGAACGATGAAAAACCTGTTACAAGGAAAAAAGAGATGGGATTAGTTTGATAAAATATGAACTATAGGCAAAAAACCCACTTAAGAAATATAATTTCTATAAATAGTTCAAAAAACTAAATAAAACTCACCATTTTGAATTTTAGCCATAAGAAGCAAGTTTTTACCTCTACCTTCATTTGATCGGCATGGACAATCTGATGGACGAAATCCAATTCCGCAAGTGTCAGGTAAGACTACACTCCGAGCTCTTCAATTTGATCCTAGCAAATTTCAAATTTGAGTCCAAATTTTATATTTTTGAGCGCCCTAAAGCAAGGCACACTGTGTATGCGGGTTCACTATATTGAAACTCACAGACACACGTTCTGTATGCGGGTTTCCCTGAAGGACAGTAGCATATAGTACGCGACATGTCTAACTAGACAGTTGCGTATGCTACATGAAGGGAAAAGAAGATATATAGAGTCAAAATTTTGAATTTTTATATGACACTAAAGGTTCACAATGATTGTTTTGCTAGGTGTGAAGATGGTGCTTGAATGGAGGGAGCGTGAGCATGAGGATATGGATCAAGAGGCACTCCAGGATGCCCCCACTATGAATTTTTTATGTTCAAGTGGGTTGTTGAAGTTCTTTTGCACATCACCTATGCGGGCCAATTTCTGCCTATTAGAGTTCATGATAAGCTACTAGAACCATGATTTAGGCATGTTTGACCTTCAAGGTGAATCCTTGGAGATTACATCAGAGGATATTTACTTCATCACCGGTCTATCATAATGGGGAGCTCTAGTAAAATTGGAGGGCACCGGCAGAGGCAGTGATCCTCTAAGTGTCCAAAACTACATTGATATATACTACGAAACAGGGACCCAAAAGAGAGGGAGTTGCATCCCTATTACACATATATGTGATATTCCTTTATAGGTACTAACAAGTACCATAGTGAGGGTTGCGGGATCATCTTCTCTTCATCTCGCTACACAGAACCAAATGAGGTTGGTAGTGGACTGCATGCAGGGTGCTTTATATGATTGGTGTTCAGGAGTTGTCCCGATTTTGAGAAAGCAACTCTCTGACTGCAAGAAAGGAAGGAGGAAGAGCTTTGGGTATTAAAGCATACTAGTTGCCTTCTTCGAGAGAGAGTGTTGGTATTGAGCCCTGCAAGACGCATACTGGTCTGATCTCCTCGTTAGCCTAGGTTGAGCAGGTGGGGACATATCTTCCTCCACTAAAGAGGAGGTGCGGAGTGTATAAGATGATGACTTCTACTTTTGGTGGGAGCAGTAGTTACCAACATTGGAGCAGTTTCCATATGCTGGGATGGATTTCTGTGGTGACCCAGACCTTGTCCTCCCTCCAAGAGGAGCATGTGGAGAGCTAGGTAATTTTTAATTTTCAAGTTTTTAAAATTTTTATGAATTTTAAAATATAGAGATATATACATATGTATAAGAGTTCTAATTCTATAAACATGTCAAAATGCAGATATTGGACCGCTCCAACTTGAGGGGCATCTATTAGTTTTTCAACATTAAGCTAGCATTATTAGGATCTTTAACTGAGAGAATAACAAGTACAACAATCAAACACAAGTGACAATGAACAAAGTGTTTTTCCTCGGGGAAACCATAAATGGAGAAAACCCCGCAACTTCCTCAGAGATAGAATCAACACCAAAATAGTAAAAGCACAAAACAGTAAGTGATCTCTAGACAGCAGTAACCTTCTTCTTATATAGCCCCAGTGTCTTCTCCTTCCTCAACTATGCACTACACTTGAGTGTATTTGTGATGTGTGCTAAAGAGAGAGTCCATCTCTTTATTTATACTAATCCCGGCATGACTAAAACCCTACTAGGGCCAACCTCTACTAGGAGAGTCTAATAACCCTAGTGCCCTGAAATTGCGGGGAATTTAACCCTTAGACAATCAGAGGGTTACGCATAATGACTTGACATTACTTGTTTACATTATTGATCCTCCCAATTGGAACATTGGGGCATGACAACATGACTCAATTACATTATAGATACATCCCGGAATAAACATCGGGTTACAATACATAAGATACATATATGAATACATTCCGAAGTTACAAATACATTAACACTCCCTCTTAACTAGGAAGGTATTCTTTTGACACAATTTTCAGCACTGTTCTTCTTCTATGGATCATCTCGTCATCTGCATCTTCAAGTCTTCTTAGTCTTCAAGTCATCTTCATCTTCAAGTCATCTTCATCTTCAATTCATCTTCATCTTCGAAACTGGATCATCACTGGACATCATCACTCAATCTGGATTATCACTGGACATCATCACTAGATCTGGATCATCACTCGATCTAGATCATCATTGGATCTGGATCATCACTGGATCTGGATCATTACTGGACATCATCACTAGATCTGGATCATCACTCGATCTAGATCATCACTACTGGATCATCATCACGGGATCATCACGGGTGCTATCTCGTGATTCTTCTCGTCACAGGAAGTTCTATAGAGCCAGCCCTTTTTCATGCTGATTATAGGCCTAGCCTCCATGTAGGTCTTCTTCAGCACTTATATCTGACCTTCTCGTCAGAATGTCCCACCCAACACTTACATATGACCTACTCGTCAGAAAGGCATGCCCAGCACTCACATCTGATCATGTAGGAACCAATCCTATAATCATATCAAAAAGGCCCATCACTCACATCCGATCTTGAGGGAACACATCCCACAACCCTATCGAAAAGGCTTAGCACTTATATTTAGCCATGCAGGAATACATCCTACAACAATGCTAAAAAGGCTCTACTCTTTCACCCATGTGGGAACACATCCTACAACCATGATGAAAGAGCTCTACACTTACATTCACCCATGTGGGAACACATCTTACAACCATGATGAAAAGGCTCTACACTTACATCCACCCATGAGGGAACACATCCTACAACAATGATGAAAGGGCTCTGCACTTACATCCACCCATGCGGGAACACATCCTACAACAATGATGGAAGGGCTCTACACTTACATCCACCCATGTGGGAAGACATCCTACAACAATGATGGAAGGGCTCTACACTTAAATCCACCCATGCAGGAACACATCCTACAACAATGTTGGAAGGGATCTGCACTTACATCCACCCATGCACGAACACATCCTACAACAATGATGGAAGGGCTTGCACTCATATCTGATCTTGTAGGAACCAATCCTACAGTCATATCAGAATTCCCCCCAGCCCTAGACTGAGCTACCTGGTAACTGACCAGGTGCCTCCATTCTCCTATAGAATGGAAGTTGCCCTTACATCCGACCTGCTCGTCGGAATGGCCAGCACCCACATCCGACATGGAAGGAACTTAATCCTTTAGCCATGACAGAATGGCTGAGCCCTTACATCTAATCAAGTGGGAACACATCCCTCTATCACATCAGAATGGCTTCTTAGTCCTGGACTAAGTTTTCCTGGTAATTGACCAGGAACCTCCATTCCTAGAATGACAATTTCCCTTACATTTGTCCTACTCAATAGAATGGCTAGCACTCATATCTGACATGGAAGGAACCAATCCTCTCACCATGACAGAATGGCTCAACCCTTACATCTGACCATGGAAGGAACCAATCCTCTCACCATATCAGAATGGTTATGGGTCTCATCACTTTCCCTTGGAGGAAACCTCGATCTAGAGAACACCAAGCTTCTCCCTGAAGTACTCAAACTTCATCCTAGCCAATGGCTTCATCAATACATCAACTATCTATTCCTCTGTCGCAACATACTGTAGCTTCACTGCTCCACTCTATACCATATCCCTGGTATAGTGATACTTGATCTCGATATGCTTCGAATTGTCATGGAACACTGGATTCACTAACAACTTCACGCAACTCTGGTTGTCACAATGTATACAAGTAGCATCCAACTAGAGATTAAATAAATCAGACAGTAGCTTCCTCAACCATACTACCTCACAACTAGGCTGAACAAGCTACGACATACTCTGCTTCAGCTATACTCAATGCCACATAGGATTGCTTCCTGCTAAACCAAGAGATCACACCTGATCCCATACTGAAGCAACACACTGAAGTGCTCTTCCTATCGATGTCACTGCCTGCCCAATCTGAATCAACATAACCGTCCAAGTTAATCTTCTGATTCGCATAATACTTGAGCCCATAATCAATTGTACCCTTCAAGTACATCAGAATATGCTTTGCAGCAATTAAGTGAACATGTCTTGGATCTGTCAGGAACTGGCTCAAGGTGTTCACATCAAAGCAAATATCTGGTCTCGTGTTCGCCAGTTACATCAAGGACCCAATCATCTGACGATACATCATAGCATCAACCGAATCTGATGAAGCATCGTTCAATAGCTTCAGGTTCAATGCCATAGGTGTGGCCATAGCCTTGTAGTCCATCATCCCTAACCTCTTTAGGCTCTCTACTACATACTTCCCTTGTCCAAGGAATATTCCATCAGCACTCTACCACACCTCCATACCTAGAAAATAATGCATCATCCCCAAGTCCTTCATTTCGAACTCAGCAACAAGCTTTCTTTTCATATCAGGAATCAACCCATCCATTCCTGTCATAAATAGATCATCTATATATAGTAGAAGCATCACTGGTTTGCCATATTAAACCTTGTAGTAAAGGTTGGAATTTGCTTTACTCTTGGTAAAGCCCAAACTAGATAGAAAGTTGTCAATTCTGCCGTACCAGGTCCTGGGTGCCTGTTTCAAACCGTACATGGCTTTCTTTAATCTGTACACATGAGACTCCCTGTCGTGAGTCTCAAAACTGAGTGGCTGTTCTACATACACTTCCTCTTCCACTACACCATTGAAGAAAGCAGTCTTGACATCCATCTGGTGTATCTTCCATCTCATCACTATAGCCAGAGCAAGTACCAATCTGATGGAAGTGTATCTGGCTACAGGAGCAAAGTTTCTTCATAATCTATTCCTTCTTTCTGAGAGAAACCACGAGCCACAAATCTTGCTTTATATTTTTCAATGCTACCATCTACAGCATGTTTGATCTTGTAGATCCATTTGGAAGTTACAACTGACTTCCCTTCTGGTCTTGGAACAATATCTCAAACATCAGTCTTCATGATCGATTGATACTCTTCAATCATAGCATCCTTCCATTCTTTCCTTTCTGCCGCTTCTTCAAAACTGGAAGGTTCTTTATTAATGAAATCACATAGTAAAGCTACATACTTGGAACAGGATCTGGCCCTCTTTCTTTCTCTGTGATTATCTTCTGGGGCTCCATATCTTTCTGCACCTTGGATAATTTCATGTACCCAAGCAGGTTTCCTCTTATGAGGATTCTTCTCCAGAGGTGGATCTACAGGTCTTTGTGGTTCTTCAAAATCTCGATCTTCTTCTTGAGTTTCTTCATTCATGGTTGTATCATGAATTCTAGGTTCTTCTGCTTCTCCATGTTCTTAAGCAGGTCTTGTCTTGGATTTGTTGTAAGCTATGTCTTCATCAAATGTCACATCCTTGCTGATGTCAATATTCTTGTGTCCTGGGAAATATATTTTGTAAGCCTTCGAGTTTTCAGAGTATCCCACAAATATACCCTTCTTTCCTGAAGGATCTAATTTTGTTCTCTTCTCTTTTGAAATGTGTATGTATACAAGACAACTGAATATTTTGAGATGGTTGACTTCTGGTTTCTTACCGGAGAAGACTTCTTTAGGATTCTTGTTCTTGAGTACTCTATGTGGAGTACGGTTCTGTACATACACTGTTGTTCTGGCAGCTTCAGCCCAAAGATGCATAGGAAGATCTTGATCATGAAGCATATCTCTTGCAGCTTCCATGCCAAGTTCTATTCTTCCATTCCGCAATCCCATTTTGTTGTGGATTATAAGGAGTGGACAACTCCCTCTTAATCCCTGATTCTTTGCATAACTCTTTGAATTCATTCGAAGTGAATTCTTTGCCATTGTCTGATCGAAAAGTCTTGATCTTCTTTTAAGTGTGGTTCTCGATCAATGCTTTGAATTCCTTGAATTTATTGAATACTTCATCTTTATTATTCATGAATTAAACCCTTCTCTTCCTAGAAAAATCATCAATAAAAAAAACATGATATGTATACCCTCTTAGTGAGCTTGATGACAATGGACCGCATACATCAGAGTGGATGATTTCTAGGATTCCTTTGGCTTTGCTTGCTTTCGCTGCTAGGAAATGTCTTCTTTGTATTCTTTCCTTTCGTACATCCTTTGCAGACCCCATCATGCTTTGCTTGGAATTCTGGAAGACCTTCAACAACTTTTCTTCCAATTGGCAGTGCTTTGTAATGCACATGTGCAAGCCTTCTATGCCAAAGTTCACTTGGCTCTACTATGTCATGGACCAATGCTTGTTCTGGATGGCCCTTTAATTTGTACAATCCTCCTTCTTGTTCTCCAATCACCACTGCATCATCGATAGTCTTTCCTTTTGGCCACATGATGACTTGACCATCTATGAATGCAACCCTCATTCCTTTTGCATCTAGTGCAGATATGGAGAGGAGGTTCTTCTTGAGTCCTAGAACAAACAAAACTTCCTTCATTGTTATAGAATTTCCAGAGTCTAGCTTATAGGAGGATTCCCCACTACCTTTTATTGGATTCTGGTAGTCATCTCCTAGCTTCACCTTGTGAGGTGATTCATGTTTTGAAAGTTTCACAAAGGATTCCTTGAATCTGGTCATATGTTTGGAAGCCCCACTGTCTATAATCCAATCAGTGCTTCCATGAGTAATGTTTCCCGTAAGAGCAGAAATCAAAACATATTCACCTTCACTGGAAGAACTTTCACTTTCATATCTGGTTCTTTTCTTGGATGGTTCATCATCCTCTGCAGCATGAGCATGATGTCTTCTCTTGTTCCCCTTCTTCTTATGAGAGTGAACCTTTTTCTTAGGATAGTCTTTTGCAATGTGTCCTCTTTCATCACATGTATAACATCTCATTTTAGATAGGTCCCTTCTACTATTATCTCTATCATGAGGATCCTTACCTTTGGAGTGATGAGATCTTCTTCTGCCTTTCTTGGAGTGAACAGTGAGAGTGTAACATCCTAGTTTTGACCCCGTTGCATTAAATGTACATGATGTATATATTGTAATGAATCATGGTGTGAAGCTAAAGGTAAAAGCCCCACCATTGATTTGGTTGTGTTATGTTCGGCTATTGGAATCGTTGATGGTATATCGTGATATACGACACATATTAGTTCCGGCATCATGTAAATATGCATCTTTAATTAAATGAACCCAACCAGCTATGCTCACTGCAACCATAATGAAAAGGGCATGATTTTCCTAAGGATAAGCGGGGGGGGTGATTAAACTTTGAACCCATGGGGAAAAAGCCATGTGTCATCTTTTAAATCCTGTTTGATTTTCCCATCTTTCCTTGTCTTATCTAACTACCACCTTAAACATTCTACTGAGTGGTTGATGCAGTTATTGTTTGGGAATGGGGGTGGGAGGATTGTTAGTCCTTGCCCACCAACAATGGAACCTCACGTTGGGAAAAAGGAAGCAAACTCTCCAGGATTTCCACTATCTCCACGATGGTGCTGAAAGGAAGAAAAACGCTCCCGCACTTCCCACTATCTGTTCATCCTCACGCAGGGATAGGAGTCTGTTCATTCTCATGCACAGGACCCTTTCCTATTTGGTCTCACACAGCTAGGAGAGGGAGCTATTTCAGCTGTCATTCGTGTTCCATAGAGTGGTATCTAGCGTGTTTTCCATTTGAATTCTGGAGGTCTATGTAAATTTTCCTCACGCACAGGTTGGGAGTTTGTATTTTCTTCCCCATTTGCGACCTGTGTAAGTCTTCCCGGTTGCTTCAATGTTAAGAACGGGGCTGTTGTTCTTCCCAAGATTCGTTGTTTTTTGTGGTCTTCTTTACATTTTGGGGCTGCTGTGGATTGTTTTGGGAGTCGTTTTGGCCATGATAGGGCCAAGAACGACTCAACAATTGTTTTCCTTACCTAAGCTGTGAATCGCTTGTGTGACTGCATGATTGCAGTGGTTGGTCTTCAGACTGGGTTGGGAGCAGGGATGGGGGCTTGGTTTGCTTGATAAACCTGGTGTGTTTAGAAACCACACAGACAGAGCTAGAGGGCTGGCTTCTTCTCCACAACCCATGAATAGCACTAGAAGGGAATTCAGGGCCTGAGGGACTGTGTAGCAGAGAAAGGACTGATTCCTTGTGTTGGGTGTGTGTGGGTGTCTTAGAAGTCATGCTAGTTCTAGTGTAGGTGTTCCTAGCTCTGTAATGGGCTCATCAGCTTAGCATTTAGCCTTTCCCAACTCCTGGATGTCCTGATAAACCCAACTGTGTTGGCTTGGCTGTGTTTTGGTGTACCCTTGGCTATGTGTAAGCTTGCTTGTTCCTTATTCCTTGGGGAATCATTCCCATCTCGGGTGTGGCAGCGTTGCTGAGAGATTAAGGAACACGCTGGCCTATGGTTGGGTGGAACATTGCAGCGATGTAGCTGGTTGCAGAACGAGTTCTTTATGAGATAAGTAGTCTTGTCTATTTTACTTCTGCAATCATATTACTGTTAATGAATATGATGAACATGTTGAATTCTTGTATGAATGTATGTTGCTTTCATTGTGTATGATAAATAATTATGTATCTGTGTATGTTCTACTTCAATGCATTTTGTTTTAGCATTTTATGAATTCACATGTTCATGGGGCTGGTTTCCCGGATGGTTATGGCCATGGTAGCATCCTCTTCGTCGGTTGGAGGGTCGGGGATGTTACAGAGAGCTTGATATTCACTTCCCATCTTCTCTTCTCAAGCTGCTATTCCTTGGATGAATGAATCCCATGACCTAGGAAGGCCATTCAGTGTTGTCATCACAATTTCTACATTCTCCACTTCTTTATCTACAGCTTCTAATTGTTCCTTGATCTGAGAAACCCTTGTGAAGTAAAACTGGATGGTCTCTGCATTCTGAATCTTCACATTCTTCAGTAGGTTCCTCAAGGTCATCTTCTGGTTTATGTTCTTCCCTTCAAATAATTTGGTTAGGGCATCAAACATAGCTTTAGGTGTCTTGAGAGAGGACACCTATGGGATGAGGTGATCCTTGATAGAATCAGCAATGACCCTCTTTGCCATAACCAACTTCTTCTTGTGCAAGGCCTTTTCCTCATCTCCCTCTAGATCTAGAATCTCCTCATGGATGTAGGAGTCCAACTCATTTTCTTCCAAGACCAAGGAGATCCTATACTTCCAGGCTCGGAAGTTATTAGCTCCCTCAAGCTTTTCATCAAGCTTGGTATGATGAGACATCTTAAACTGAGAACCTCAAATGGAAATACAAAATATTTAAATCTTACCAAGTCAAGATGTCAGATTTGGATTTGGAGTTGAAATCCCGTAGTACTGGATCAGGAGCAAATTAGGGTTTTTCTTTTCTGGAGTTCTGTCCACCCAAATGCCTTGAAATTTATCCCTAACTTTGATTTTGGGGAGGAGATCAATCTAGGCCTGGGCTCATTGAAAAATTCCTCTTCTGTGAAAAGCCCTAATTTTTGGCAGTAGTGTCGGGTCCAAAAATGAAAAACCTCAAAATTGGATTCTGCTTCGATAGAAAGATGCACCCTAGGGAGGAGAGTTATTCCACCCTAATTTTGCTGAAAATATGTGGAGAGAGATCCACAAAATAGGAATCCCTAGTTTCCGCAGCTGCATAATGTCTTCTTCTCAGGTTAGCTTTGATACCATGTTAGTTTTTCAACATTAAGCTAGCATTATTAGGATCTTTAACTGAGAGAATAACAAGTACAACAATCAAACACAAGAGACAATCAACATAGTTTTTTTCCTCGAGGAAACCATAAATGGAGAAAACCCTGCAACTTCCTCAGAGATAGAATCAGCACCAAAATAGTAAAATCCCAAAATAGTAAGTGATCTCTCGACAGCAGTAACCTTCTACTTATGTAGCCCCAGTGTTTTCTCCTTCCTCAACTATGCACTACACTTGAGTGTGCTTGTGATGTGTGCTAAATAGAGAGTCCAAATCTCTATTTATACTAATCTCGGCATGACTAAAACCCTACTAGGGCCGACCTCTACTAGGAGAGTCTAATAACCCTAGTGCCCCGGAACTGCGGGGACTTTAACCCTTAGACAATCGGAGGGTTACCCACAATGACTTGACATGACCTGTTTACATTATTGATCCTCCTGATCGAAACATCGGGGCATGACAACATGACTCAATTACATTATAGATACATCCCGGAATAAACATCGGGTTATAATACATAAGATACATACATGAATACATTCTGAAGTTACAAATACATCAACAGCATCCACGTATGTTTGTGCATCCTGTCTTGGGAAAAGACCAGGGGCTTATTAGTGTTCTGGAGGGAAAGCTGGCTAGGCTTACCCATAGAGTAACAACCTTGTGGATAGAGCACATCCCAGCCATCATGCAGGAGTTTGTGGTTGGAGTTCCACCTGTCTGGATATGCCTTTTGAGGCGAGTATCCAGAGTGGTTTTAGTATACATAGATGTCGTTGAGGCTACCGAAGCCGAGGAGGCTGAAGAAGCCAGAGTACAGAGAGACTGGGGGGGACCATGGTGGTCCAAGAGACCAGGGTGGTCCAGCTTAGATCTAGGGCATTTGATGGACTGTGATCCATATTTTGTATATTTTTTGTATATTATACAGTTATGACTGGATCTGAGGATCAGAAACTCGACCTATCTATAGACAGATATTCACATATATATATATTGTGTCAGTTTATTTACAAATGATTTTGATGTGTATGTTGTATAGTTTATGAAATATGTGTTAGATGCCAATCCAAAATGTAATTAGTGTATGCATCAGTTAATGAATTCTGATTTCTTGGAATGTGATTGAATGTAATGAACTCAAAATTTCTTTCCAATAACCTGACTTGCATGAACTGGCACAAGAGAATAGGGTTCTGCACCTGATAAGCTCGATTGAGCTGGGAAACCACCAGTTGAGATTCCAGTAGGAATTCTAGCTGGGTGATACCATGTGACAAAGCATCCCATAGAATCTCAATTACAGCCTTATACTCAGCAACATTATTAGAAGCAGGACCTAAGCAAGCACCTCCTGAGGCAACTAACTGTCCTGAGGGAGAATAAATGACCCATGCCACTGAAGCAAGATTACAAGTGTGGCGACTGGAAACCTCAGCGAAACCTATGTACCTCTCGGAAGATATCTGAAACAACTAGCAGATGGTATAAAAAACACAAACCGACAAACTAGTGTACATAAAAATACATACAAGAAAATACAAGAAAAAGTGCTAAGCTTAAGCATAGCACTTCTTTAGGTAGAGCCCATTTATAGGCTTAGGTAGCTTATTCCCATCAAAATCAATTAACTCATATGCACCCTTCTTTAATACTTTTGACACGACATAAGGTCCTAACCACATGGCCTTGAACTTTCCTGCTCCCAAGGGTTCTTTGTCTTGGTCCCAAAGCAAAACAAGTTCCCCCTTAGATAAAATCTGAGGTTTAACTGACTTATCATATTGGACTTTGACCCTATTCTTGTGAACTTGATTAGCTATCAGTGCATCTCTACACTATTCATCAAGGTGTTCCAAGTGTACTAGACGTTCTTCAAGCTCTGTCATATCAGGTAACACATGAATAGTTATTTTTAAAGACAGGATTTCACATTCAACCGGGGTAACGGCTTCCACTCCATGAACGAGTTGGAAGGGGGAAAAACCTGTAGCAGTTTTTACATTAGTTCGGTATTCCCAAAGAGCAGGGTAGAGCATGATATGCTAGTTAGAATGGGCTGCATCAATTGTACATTTGAGGATAGTCTTCAAAGTCTTGTCAACACCCTCAACCTGACCATTTTCTTGAGGATAATACGAAGATGAATGTTCTTGTCTGAATCCAAGCATAGTGGTCAGTTCCGTCATCATGCTATTTTGAAAATGACTTCCATGGTTAGTGATAATCACCTTGGGTATACCAAACCATGCTATAATCTGATTGAACACAAAGAAAGCTGTTGTTTCCCCTTCAGTTTTAAAGGTGGGAATTGCCTCTTCCCATTTCGTAAAATAGTGCAAAACGACAATGATATATTTGTGTCCCCCAGTCGAGGCTAGGTTGCACGTCACGTAATCAATCCCCCACTTCATGAAGGGGCCCACCATGACAACAAGAAACAATGGAGAAGGATGTGACAGCATTTTTCTGGTGTAAAGCTGACAGGGATGATAGCGCTTGACAGCTTCCACATAATCTTTGAAGATTGTGGGCCAGAAATAACCGACACGTAGTATCTTCTGGGCTGTTGCTAACCCAGATAAATGACCCCCACACGCTCCACTATGGGAATCATTCAGGAAAATATTTGCTTCCTCATGGGTAAGACATCGAGGAAAAATGGAATCTACCCCTCTTTGATATAAAGTATCTCCTATGATGAGGTAGTTCTTAGCATGAAGGTGTAATTTACGTCGTTCCTCCCGCGAGGAAGCCGCAGGGTACTTCAAAGTCTAGAGATATATAAGTATATCTCCATACTAGGGATCGGAGGTGGGTATCAAGAAGATATGCTCATCTTGGAATGAGTCTTCTTTAGTGACTACATCTTCTGCCGTTGGAAATTCTGCTATAAGCTCAACAAAAACTAAGGACTTTTTAGACTTAGCGGACTGGAAATCCAAGTCAAACTCTTGGAGAATGACTATCCATTTGTTGAATTTTCCCCCAACAATCCATCAGGACAAAACATACTGAAAGGGATTCACATCCACCACTATTTTTGTAGTCCTCAGTAAAATGTAGTGACGTAACCTCTGGATAGCATAGACAGCTGCTAAGGCCAATTTCTCGACATGGGAGTACCTGAGTTCAGGTCTAGCTAAAGCATGACTAAGATAGTAAATGACATGCTCCTGGATCTTATCATCTTCCTGTACCAGCACTACCCCAATGGTCGACTCGGACGCTGCTAGATACAATATAAAATCCCTAGAGTAATCTAGAGAACGCAGTAAAGGTGCCGACAACAAAGCTTTTTTCAATGCCTTGAAAGCGAGTTGTGCAGTTTCATCCCATAGAAATGGGGTGTCCTGTTTTAATAGGTGCATGAAACCCTTGGTAATCTTGGCATAGTTAACAATGAAACGTCAAAGAAAATTAGACTTTCCCTGCAAGCTTTGAATTTTCCTGATAGAACGAGGAGGAGGCAGATTTACAATGGCCTCTACTTTTAATGGATCCACCTGGATGCCTCTATTAGAGACAAGGAATCTGAGTAGTCTCCCTGACTTGACATAGAACATGCACTTGTGGGGATTCAAGCAGATCTTATAGTATCTGCATCGCTCAAATATCAACTGTAAGTGATCTAGATGGTCAATCCTCTTACGAGAATGTGCAGGAAGATCATCAAGGTAAGGTTCAACAATGGCTTTGATATCATGGAAGGAAAAGTTCATTTCCCATTGAAATGTTTCCCTAGCATTTTTCAATTCGAAGGGAATGTTTTTGTACGCAAAGGTACCCCAAGGACAAATGAAAGCAGTTTTATGTTGGTCTTCTAGTTTTATTTGAATTTGATTGTATCCAAAGAAAACATCCATAAACGAGAAAACTTCACTTCCCCTGCAAGCATCTATAATCTGGTCTATAAATGGCGTGGGATAGTTGTCCTTAGGATAGGATTTATTCAAATATCTGAAGTCAATACAGACGCGTATGCTCCCTTGTTTCTTATCAACAGGAACAGGGTTGGATACCCATTTCGTCAGAGCTATGGGATAATTAAAACCATCCTTCAACAATTTTTCAACTTCAGCCTTCATAGTCTTCTCTTTACACGGGTTAATAGGTCTTAACTTTTGCCGAACAGGTTTAGCATTAGGGTATGTTCGGATCTCATGTTCAACTATCAATGGATCAATGCCTGGCATCTCCTCATATGACCAGGAAAAGATGTCCCAGAATTCCTTGAACAAGGCCGTATAGATTACAATCTCCTCAAGAGAGTAGTTTGCACCTATATGTATATTTTCCACGACATCCGGATTTACAGAGATGTTGATAGGTATGGTAGTGAAAATATTTTCCATATTCCCCTCAACAAACATTCCTTCCCTGGGTAATGGATTGATTGGTGTATCAACATCATCTGACAGTCTCATATGAAACTCTTGATTTTCTATCCTACTTAGCTTTGGAAGAAAATAGGATCGATGGTGAAGATCTTCACAGATCTTGCCACGTCCACACATGGCTTCCAGAATGGCTTCATCAGAATGTAAAACCATATCTAAATAGTCCGTAGAGTGTAAAGAGTTTTCCTCCCAAGCGGGAAAATAGACTTCTTCTAAGTCCTCTAAGACTATGAGAGGGTCTGGAATGGGATCAATAGTGGTTTGAGTGATAGCTTGGTAAGCCACTTTCACTACCAATAAGGGCACTTCTGGTTCATGCAGGGAAGGGAGAATCCAAGGATCAGTCCTATCAACAACCGTGGCTATGGACTTCCCCACACTAGCAGAACCAATATAGTTAATTGGGGCTGGAAGATCAAATGTGCCCATCAGTGATGCGTACATTCTAGCCCCCAAGCTCTGTGCAGCAGGTTTGACTTGATCAACCAATGGAACAGTGGACTCATTAGACTCTATGTGTCCTTTTCAAGTAAAATCAAGTTGGTCAACAGTAACCAACTTTCCTTCGTGTAGAAAAATTGCCACCCGAAAGACGACCGACGCAATAACGGACATGGCATAATTCCAGCTTCTTCCCAAAAGCAAATTATAGTCCAAAGGTGCCTCAATCAGTTCCACCTCAATAGACACTGCTTTCCCTACCATCTTAATTTCAAAATCTAGTAGGATACCATGCGGACAGAATGACCTTCCGTCGAAAGTAGTAAGCAGAGTGTTTGACAGGACCGGCTCTGGGGATCCAAGAGCTTTCCAACATGACAAGGACATAATGCATTTAGAAGCACCCTCATCAACAACTACCCTTCCAATGGTATTTTCACCATGGATGACATCTATTAATAAGGCTACATGGTAAGGTAGGCGAATTTTAACATCAGACAAGTGAAATTTCACCATGAGACTCGATGAGTCCATGCTACCTAAGTCTACTAAGAGGGCATCCCACTGGGCCCAACAGCTTTGTAACACCTCAAAAGCTGACATTGGATAACGGGTTTGGGCTAAGTCTTCAAACACGGAGTAGTTTGAAGCAGCCCTAGCATTAGGGTTATGCAAGGTCTTCTTAAAGACACCTTTCAGTATATTAGGCATAGTTTCAACAGGTTTCTCAATTGTGAGAGGGTTAGAAATTTCACCTATAGACTTACCCTTCTCAGAAGTCCCTTTTTCATAGTTTTTATTCCTAGTCTATAGAAAATTCAAAGATCACACCATGTTGATATAGTTGGGGTCAGGGGCACCTGGAGTGCCCCCTGCTACATTAGAAGCTGAAGCAGAGTTCTACCCTTGGGGAAAAGGATCCTTCAGGATAGTCGGTTGTTGAGCTTTTAGCAGCTTTTGGGCTTGTTCCATAAGGGGACAAAGGTGAGTGAGGTGATCCTCGTGGCACAACATACACGGGAACTTCACCTTTTTCTTTTCTTTCTTTCCCCCATTAGCATTGTTCATGGGTTTCTTCTTGTTTTGATTTCCCTCCCCTTTTTTTCCTCTCTTCTTCTTCCAACCAGGTTGCTGATTGCCCTTCTGAGAGGTTTGTGCAAAAACATTTGCACTTTGGGGGGAGGGGGCATCCTTTGCTACCTCCACCGTAGAATGATTAATGGACAGCTGATGAAGCTATTTGGCCAAAGACTCTATAGTGGGAGAGTTTATGGACCCAACCACACCATCAACATAGGGTCCAGGCTTAGGTTTCTCTACATCGTGGGTAGGCGTCGGTGCCTCCGGGATAATCTCATACAAGATCCCAGATTGTGAATAAGTCAAATCCAATTGCTGGGCCCTGAGAATGGCTTCTTCTTCGTTTGTCACTCCTAAAGTAGATACGTCCTTAGATATGTAAGGAAACAGGGATTTAAGGAACCACTCTAGTAAGAACTCAGGAGGAATAGTGGATTTTAAAAGGATCTTTCGCCTCCTCCACTATTAGATATGATCCAAGATGTGGGTAGCCTTCTTCTGCCTAAAGGTAGATAACAAGTCCATTCCAAAATTGTATCGAACCGGAAGCTGAAAGTGGCTAAGGAATTCACTAGCCAAGTTCCAAAAATTACTCAATGCAGTACAAGGAAACTCAATGTACCATTTTGCTGCAGTATTCGTTAAGGTTCTTTGGAACAACCTCAACCTAACTGAATCTTCATTTAGCAAATTAGAAGAACACCATAAATGAAAAGTGGTGGCATGAGCCCTAGGATCTTCACCAACTATTCCCTCAAATTTAGGGATGTCCGATGGCAATTTGGTGGGGATAGGTGGCCATAAGGGGTCATTCCTCACCGGTTCGTTCATCAATTTTGACAAATATGGCAAGTTTAATGTTGCTAGGAAAGGAAGCTTGGGTTGCACCAGAGCACTAAAAGTGCTAGTCTAGGGATTAGAGGGACTTTCCCCGGAATACCCATATGTAAAGGTGGGGTTGCCCCTTGCCGACAGTTGCGAAGTGGACGGATTACATTGAAATGGATTCCATTTGTAAGCCACAGGATTATGCGTAGGAGGTGAAGTATACGAGGTTTGGGCTGTCCCAATCGAAACTGGGGTTTGGAAAAAGGGAGCAGGTAACCCTTCGTTGAACAACAAAAAGGGAGAGCTCGTGAATGGGGCTGAGACTGGAGTTTGGAACCTTTCCCGTAAGACGTAGGGTTTCCAAAATGCACTCCTACATAAGAAGGTGATGGGCCTACTTATGGAGTGGATGGGGGAATATGCCCCCCATTCCAAGGGAATCCTTGGATGAAAGCCGAGAATCCTACCGGACCTCTCTGGGTAGTGTGTGCAAAGGAGGAAGGAACAATAGGTATACTGGGGATCCCAGTAACCATGTCACTAGAAGCACCTATTAGGCTTGTGGGAAACGACGGTTGGACCACCTGGCTCACTGGAGTCAATGGTGTAGTAGGTATGCTAGATCTAGGGGCACTTACTGGGGGAGGTAGTACCCCTTCAGCGGGAAAGGTTGAGGTGAAAGCAAAATAAATTTTTCCTGTAGTAGAAATTATCATGCCCACAGGGACACCTAAAACATTTGAATCAAAAGGCCTAACCTATACGATCACAGGATTGTTTAAGTCACTTAAGGGTGTATTAAAATTCCTTACAAACTCATCAGCCTGCAAGTCTTCTATCTCAACTGTATTAAAATCAAAACGGTTAGCTCTAAGTGCTAGTTCACCTGGAACTTCACTTACTCCTACTGGTTCAAATGAAACGTCTATGTCCAATCTCCGTCTTTGAGGTGGAGGTGGAGGTTCCAATGTGATGAGATCAGGAAGTTTTTGCAACCTTTGGGACTTTCTAATAGGTTGATCCTCCACAATTGTAAATTTGACAATTCAAACCCTAAGGCCGGCTAAACACAGACAAACCACAGAGAAATCACTACGAAAAATTCCTAAAGTCTCAACAATCAGCAAGCGTAAAAGATATTCTTTCTTGAAGAAAGCTGAAAAACAGTTACTTGGTGTCCGTTAAGAGGTTCTTAGGTACAAGCGAAGGAATCACCCACCACCCTCCTACACTTTCAACAAGGGTTACCTTCCAAGCCCATCCAAGGTGAACCAGAAATAGCCTTCCATTTTACCTAGGTATGAACCCTAGATGTCAAGAGACTAAAGGCTACCTTAGCTATACAAAAAGTCTGGGGGGAAAGTTGCAAGCCTAACTCATATGCATGGGCAAGGTATTTGAGCCCAAAACTTTGTCTAGGTTATAATCCCTAGATGCGTAAAAGTCTTGATTTATGTTTCGACAAGGAATCAAAGGGTTATCTCCTCAGTCCAATGCCTCCACACGGCCTCGTGCTTGAATCCCATTTGAGAGGAGCTTCCCAGAAACTATCGATAAAGATAAGGATTTACCTATCGAATGGTCCACTATGTCTAAATTTTAAAACTTATGGGAAGTTTACACCTCCTATCCCACAAGTATAGCCTAAGCTAGTAGGTGAATGGCCCTAAAAAATAAAAGGTTACTAATAAATTTTAATTATTGTGTTCATTTTAAGGGATATTTCTTACTCAGAAAGAAGTGGAGTGAAGGACTATGATGTTTTTTTACTCGATAAGAAATATAAAAGCAAAGGTGTATGTTTTCAAAGAAAATTATCACTACTAAAACAAACTTCTTTTTTCTTTTTGTAAATATAAATTGATGAAAATGCAACGATAAAGAGAACACTAAGACTATATTTTTGTAGTTTTTGAGATTATATTTTAAAAATTGAAAATAAAACTACTCTATGCAAAATCAAATGCAAAAGCTTTTAAGATGTTTTCTTTTCACTTTTTTAAAATGCTCAAAGACTACTATGCACCTAAATGCACAAAAAACTTGAGTATGCTTGAATTAAACAAACTATATAAAGTAAGCAAAGTGAAGTAAATAGATTAAAAGAACCAAGAATCAACCACTTAAGGAAGACTTGGAACCCTAGCTTGGGTGGATACAATGAAAGGAAATCACTGAAAACACACAAAGGCAAGTGGCACACCAACCACTATTCAAAAATAGACTGGGCTAAACAGTGTCTGAAACCTTGATCATTGATTTAGACAACCAACACTTAAACCTATAACCCAAATAGGCAAATCCACTTCAAGTTGGAAACAGAAAGACAATCCAAACAAAATAACTCAAGGGATTTACAAGAAAGCACAAGGTGTGGCCAACAAGGTCATCAAACTCATAGTACAGTGCTTATAAGGAAGACCAACCAGCAAACATAGCTTATAGAGGGACAGGGACAAGCAAACCCTAACCCAAAAATTCCAATGCTAAGGCTTGTACACAACTGTGTATAAGGGCAACCCACGTACTGTACACGACTGTCGTAAATAGAAACCCACATATGAAGGCCTCTGTACGTGACTGTATGCAAGAGAAACCCGCGTACATGTACAAAATTTTCTAATAAAAAGAAAAATTTTCAAGGTCTTCAAACACTATCCTAAGCATGAACCAAGACAGGATACCACACACAGAATCAAGGCAAAGACTGTGCAATGGTAAACAAAAATAACCCACAGCATCCTGGGATCCCCAACGGAGTCACCAGTTCTGTTGTTCAAGAATAAACACCGTTATAATCGAGGGTCTGGGGTTACCAACTTACTCTTAAAACTTGCAGACAATCAGCTTTAAAGTACAGAAAGGAAATAGGAAGATATGATCGACTCACCCGATTAATGACGGTTGATCCAAGCTTTGTCTTCTCCCACTCTGCTCCTCTCTAAAGCTTTCAGGGATGCACCTCCTTCACTTGCAAAGAGAAAATCCTCCAAGTACAATCTTATACATGTATATATGACAAGTTAGATAAACAATATATAGAGTGCTTAATTATAAATATTCATCAAACCATGATAAATGAAATAGACTCAACACAAAGTTGGAAGAAGGATTCTCTTTATTAACAATAGTGAATGAGATAAGTGTACAACCCAATTCCTGAAACAAGGACTCCTCTGCAACCAAAGGATTCTGAGTTCTTCTACTCCAAATACTTCTGAAGATATACCATCAGCATAACTTTGCTCTCCAAGTATGATTGATCAATGCCCTCCCCAAGGCCTCTATTTATACTTAGGGAAATAGAGAAGTTTTGAAGGCTGAGGAGGTTGAGACATTTAAGATAGTTAATGATTAGGGCTTAACAAATCTCCAGTAATTGTGTTATATTATTTTTAATGTTGAATGGAGGCGTACGTGAGTATTGATACTGGCAACCCGTGTATGACATGCGAGTTACTATAAGGGAAACCCGTGTACAAATCTGTACGTGGGTTGCAATGACAATACTCGCGTACAGTACGTGATATGCTGTGGAGATAGTCACGTACATATGCGAGTTGCTGTGGAAAGAGTCGCATACAGCAATCAACATATAAAAAGGTAAAATGGCAAGCTGGGTGGATAGTGAATGCATCTCATGTCATGCTCATCTATAGTGTTTAGGCAGCCTTCAATCCATAAGTATCCTTTTGTGTGCCAACATATGAAGTGTCGGAACTCGGACAGAGAAGTTCCATTTAGGTCGATAACAGTTATCGATTATTTGATCGATATAGGGAGTGGTGAAATCGTCCTTTGGACAAGCTCGATTCAAATCCCTGAAATTGATACAAACCCTAATAGTGCCCTGCTTTTGTTGACAGGGACTATACCGGACACCCATTCTTTTAAAGGAACGGGGCAAATGAAACCATCCCTCATAATTTTTTCAACTTCTTCCTTAATGGCTGTTGCTTTTTGTGGATGTACCTAGCGTAATTTTTGGCAAACTGGGTTGGCGGCATGATAGGTTTTAATCTTGTGAACAACAATGGAGGGATCAATCCTTGGCATTTCTTCATATGTCCAAGTGAGGACATCTCGAAACTCCTTGAATAAGGCTATATATAACTGAATCTCAGAAGGTGAAGAGTTCTGGCCTATTTGAATATTCTCTAAAACACCAGGTTTCACTGATATGTCCATGGGCATAGTTTTGGTAATATTGCATAGATTTACCTTGGACTCAACATCATGAGTGAGGATTGGAAACTAAGGGTCCATGACTATATCAGATGAAACTGTTGATGCGAAGTGCTCTTATACCACATGGAAAGGGGGAAGGAAAGAGAATCGATGATGATGATCTCTCTAAGGAATCTCTTCCAAGGACATAACTTCCATAATGGATTCATCAGTAGGAAGTGTATGTGAAAGATAATCTAGAGATGGGGGGGGGGGGCTATCTAGCCAATATGGTAGGTGATCAAAATATGAGGCCACCAACAAAGGATCATTGATGGTAGTGTCACTAGTGGGTTGTATTGCATTGTAGGATTTTTCAAACGGACTAAGTGATGCAGATTCAGGAATAGATTTTCCTTTGTCTATGATAGAGATAGAAATCATGTTTATGGATGCAGTCTGTGAAGGGGGAGGAGGATTTGACAATGGAAAGACTCCCATGAGTGAAGAGTCTTTAATAATCCCTACTCTGATATTCTAATACTACGGGGTACTGAGAAGAGGGATGTTGCTTGCGTCATTTGAAATAGCATTAGGAGTAATGAAATCTAATTGATGGATAGTAACAATCCTTCCTTGGAATGGGAACTGGATGATCCAAAAAAATGGTCAATGATACAACTTTCCTAGCATAAAACTAGCTACAACCTAGGAGTAGGTTGTAGTCCAAAGGAGCATCAACGAATTCAATGTGGATGGAGACTGATTTTCCCCCCAGATTAATATGGATGGCAAACAATAATCCATAGGGTTGAAATCTACAACCATCAAAGGCCTTGAGTGTGGTAGGAGAATGATTAATCTCACAAGAACCAATGGCTCTCCAACAAGACAGAGACATGGCCGAAGTAGAGGCTCCCTCATCTAAAACAGTACGACGCATACTCTTTCAGGAAATTTTGGTGGTTAGCTAGAAAGCCAACTAATGTCAGAGCCTAGTTTTAAAGTCATCCAGTTTGAAAGAAATTATGTTATTGTTCTCAGGATCCATAGCTCCAAGTACTGTGAGCAAATTTTTTAGTTGTGTCGGACAAGTTTGGAGTACTTCTAGGGCCAACATAACGCATGGTGCATGGGATAAATCTTCTACAATGTTATAGTATTGGGAAGAACGTGCGTTAGAATTAATAACAGACTCATGAAGCATACTCTTGGGTGGGAAAACAATTGCCTCATGTATACGTTTTTCAATATCAAGACCATTACTAGGGGGAGGTGTGGATGCTGAGGGTTTATCGGATAGAACTTCAACAGGTTTTTTCTCTGGAGGGGTGTCATAACTATGTGCTCTTGTATTTAGGTTAATCATTTCACTCAAGAAATCATTTTAAATTCATCAATTGATGAAGAGGCCCTGTGCAAGGATTGATGATCAATCAGTTGCGGTTGGGTGGGGAAAGGGTCTTTGAGAACTATCAGGGTGGGTGAACCTTTAAAAATTTATTAACTTCCTCACAACAAGGGCATTCTTTGTTGAAATGATAACCTCCACATATTAAGCAGGGATATTTTACCTTTCTCATACGTTTGGAATCGGCATCAGGATTGGGTGATTTATTACCTTCCTATTGATTATCAGGTTTTTTTATTTATTCTTTCCTTTCTTTTTTCCACTCGAATATTCAACGGATTGGACAGCATTTACCTCGGTGGAAGAAACAAGGGAAGGTGCAGTTTTGGATGGTGGTGCTGGTTGACTTACTGGTGCGGTGGGGTGAGTTTTCTTTTTGGTATATTTTGTCACCATTTGATTTTGAACTGAACCAAGGATGCCATCAGTAGGTGGTTCTATTGCAGGTCTTGATGGATCCATTGTGGGACGAGGAGCATGGGGAATTAAGTCATATGGAGTACCTGATTGGGAGTAAACCAAGTCTAAGTACCGAGCACAACTAATAGCTTGCTCCTCTATAACAACACCTACCATGGAAACATATATAGCAATGGGTGGGAGTAAATACTTTATGAACCAGTCATCAAGTAACTGGTGAGGAATAGGGGCCTTGATTAACCTATGTCTTCATCTCCATTCATGGATGTGATCGTGGATATGTGTCAAGGTAGTTTGTCAAAGAGAGGTTAACAGGTCTGTACCTGTCTCATATTGGATTGGTAATTGAAAATGAGTCAAGAATGCCATTGCTAGAGCATCGAAATCCCAAAAAGAGTGTTGTGGTAGCTCTATATACCATTTTGCAGCAATGCCTATGAGGGTTCTCTGAAATAGCCATAGATGGATGATGCCATTGCTAAAGCATTGAAATTACAGAAAGAGTGTTGTGGTAGTTCTATATACCATTTTGCAGCAATGTCTATGAGGGTTCTCTGAAATAGTTGTAGAAGGATTGAACTATCCATTATAGAATTGGATGAACACCATAGATGAAAAGTCATCACATGGTTCTTAGGGTCTTCACCGGGATTGTCGTCAAACTTTGGTATATCCAAAAGTAATTTGACTAGAATGGTTGGCGAGGAGGGATCATGATGTATTGGATCATTTATCAATCTGGACAGATCTGGCAGATCTAATGTAGCCAGAAATGGCAATTGTTGATTGGGTTGAGGATCCTGGTAATATTGGTATGGCATTTGCGGGCCAGTAGGACCATAGGAAGATTTATAAACGGGCATAGACGATGCCCACAAGGCTGTTTGATTAGGTTTTTGGTTACCCGAAGGTCCACCAGGTGGTGGGTCACCTGAGGAGGCAAGCCTCCAGGGGGTGGTCCTCCAAGTGGTGGTGACAGTGTTGGTCCTCCAAGAGGTGGTGGTGGTGGTCCTCTAGGTGGTGGGCCTCTAGGTGGGGTTCCTCCAGATGGTGACCCTCAGGTGGTGGGCCTCCAGATGGTCCACCAGGTCCTCTGGATCCTCCAGATCCTCCAGGTCCTCCAGGTCTTCTCAGGGGCCCTTTAGGTGGTGGGCCTCCAGGTGGACCACCATACCCCCCAACAATGTTTACAAAATATCCTCCATAAGATTGGACATTAGACTAATTCGGTTGTCGCCAAGGGAAAAACACATTTCCAAGGTAGGGAATTCTAGGATAAACTATCGTCGACGGTGCAGGTTGATAGGATTGATTAATTGTGGGTTGTTGAGTTTCGAGATAAGTATGTGCCCATGAAAGTGGATTAAAACTAGGTTGGACCACTGAGGGTCATCCCTAACTGGTGGGAGGTACAATCGTAGTAATGTTAGGAATAGGAATGTTCGTTGTTGGTGGTCCCATTGGTATTTTTCCCCCATGCTAGAAAAGGGTCCTCTGGTAGATTATGTAACTTATACCGAGGAATGCCCCCTAGTTGTAGAAACTATTAGAGGAGTTGAGACAGATGGGGAATCTTAACTGGGAGAGGGGGTTTGGAATGGATTTCGACTAGGAGGTGGGGTGTGAAACATGTTTTGGGTAACCAAATTTTTGGTTGGTGGCTCTGGAAGAAGAGCTGCTTGAGGTGGTGATAGGGCATGATACCCAGGTGGTGTTGTTATTAGATGACTAGGAAGAGGGGAAATGCTTCTCCTCCTCGGTTTCTCATATTTTTTAAATTCTTTTGCTCATTGATGCAAACGCTCGACAAATTCTCAGAGAAACTGCTCATTTGACGAAGAATTCTCTAAGATTTTCCTTAAAGGAGACAATATAGATGGCTCCGATTCTGTTGTAATAGTTCCATAATCAGCAATTGATTGTCCTAGGAAGGTTCTCCAAAAAGGATCATTTGGACCGTATTCTGCTTCTACGGCTTAATTAGGTGGATGATTGACTGTCCAATTGGATGAGCCGGCTTGAACCTCCATCGAAAAATGAAAGGGGGGCTTAGCCATAGGAGGCAGTTGGACCAAAGGAATATTATAAGAAGAGAAATATTCTCTAGTTTAAGTAACTGCAGTATTTTCTATACGAGCATCAGCAAAAGTTGGTTGTTCCATGGTTTCACCTTCTTGTCCTTCCACAGTAGGAGGAGAGTCAGGTGGTAAAACCTGTAATCTATGAGAACATCTCCTCACAAACTACTTAGCCAGGGTGATGGTGGAATTTTTTCTACCCTAGGTCAACAAAAAGGAAAGACACACACAAACAAACCTATGCAAGCTAAGGCTACAAGCAAACTTAAATGATAGGATGGGATGAATATAATCGGTCTATCACTAGGATTGTCAAGTTTTCACAACTCGCGATATACTACAGGGTCCAACGGTGAAGTGAAACAAATAGGATTTGGACCGTCCCTTTTTTGAACACCTGATTACCTGGACGACACGTGCGTAGTAGCTCCCCGAGTGTTGTTCTTGGTGTATCGCTCCAACAAGATAACCAAAGGGATTTTCTTAGATGGTTTAGGAATCTTAGTAGGGTCTCCCGATATATGAAAGGTACATGGGAGCTCAAATCCGTAGTAGTGATTTCTAATGCACAACTATTTGAAAGGGGCCCTTTGATGTACAATCGAGTACGTGAAGTCCCTTTTGATATACCTCAAGGGTATGTGAAAGACCGTTCTATATATCGACAGTACGTGGTGGAACCGCGCAGAACTCGGGTTGCATTGCAGCCATGAAACAACAACTCCTATCTTTTAAGATGCTGGAACACGTCTCTATCCTATCACTCAAATTTCTATAAAATTTTAGTCTAAAGCTATCGTTTATTTTATCTAAATGATTAGTGAATGTTTGTGATGTGTTTTCTCCAAAGTGAAAATTTTAATCTATATGTGATGCACTTATTTTTCTTCAATGAGAACTATCTAGAGTAGGGAAGAGACAATTTCTTTCTCCTTCAAAAACAAACCAATTCAATGCCACTTTCAACAATTCAATTACAAGATCTAGAAAGTAATTCTAAAAAGAATTCTTCAAACACAAACTTTTCACCAATAACAAATTTAATTCTCTGAATCAAGAAAATAAAACTAAGCCTCTAATGTTTTTATCAAAATCAACTCTACTCAATCAAACCAAAATATTATTTTTCCTAAAGCATTGATGCAAACCAAAAATGGACTTTTCAAAGCAAAAACAAGAGAAGATAAGTAGTTCCCTTTTGTATTTTCAAATGTGATTTTGAAACATAAATGAGACAAAGTAGTTTAAAGCTAACTAACTTAATGAGAGGCTGACATTTCCTTTTTCCAAATAAGCTTTTCAGAGAGAAAACCAAATTAGACAAAGAATCCAAGACTGATTTTCACACAATTCCTTTCACTGTGACTTTTCACTAATAAAGAAGGAAAATGTTTTGAAACTGAGCTCAACGATTGACAATCAGATTATCAAAACCACCAAACTCAATCAATCTCAAAACTCAAGCAATTCACACTGGAATTTTCAGAGAAATACAAACATAAAAAATCAAAATGCATGCATTTCAAAGGACCTACCTTGGCGCACAGAGGAAAGTTGCACCAAAGCACTGCAGGGTGCTCAACGCTTCTCATCCACTAAAGCAGGGCACCATCGATGTTCTGAGTAAGCTGTTGAAAGGGATTGTTGGTGCTTAATATCAAGAATAAAAATGCGCCTTAGGAACATCGGTGCTCTGTTAAACTGAAGTATTTGCATCGGTCAACCTAAAGATACAAAAAACTAAACATCTATAAAAGAAACCAAGAAACTGGGATGAGTTGAACTGACAACAGTAGAAACAATTTCTAAATAGAGGCAATTAATAGGATCAACAAGATGGATCACTCACCTTATCAGCTGAAAGAGATAAAGAAGAGAATGTAAACTTCATAAGAAAGAAGATTTACCAACAATTGTAGATCTAACTAGATCTGCTCCAGATCTGACTGAATCTCCCCCAGATCTGACTGGATTAATTTCTCTCCAGTGGAGTCACCAATTTTGTTTCAAGGAATTTTGCAACCAGTACGGACACTACTTGTTCCTCTACCATGCAAGACATAAGTGTAGAAAAAAAGAGCGCATTAGCATATCCTTCCCCTAGATAATCAATTTTATCAACATGAAACTAAAATCATACATCGGATCTAAGTCCTTTCATCCTTATTCCAAAATTCCTTTCAAACTTCAATACCTGCAAAAGAGATTAAAAAACAAAATAACAAAGTGAGAGCATCATGACAAATCAATCATCTATGTTAGTGATCAAGGAGTCTAACAACATTTAATTGATATTAAAACACATTAAATACGAGAAAGGGGAACAATTTTGTATTAATAATTAGAGAGTAAAGTTACAACCATAAATCCTTGATGTTGCTAGCTTTATCCCCTACAACAGATCTACAATCCTTCACACTTACAACAATCTCTTTACACATAAGCTCACTATGTCTTGCCTTTAAACCAGATCTCAGTGTAACGGCATAAGGGTGCTTTCTTTGGCCTCCCCTCACTCACTCGATGAAGGATTCATTTATAGGCCAAGTATAATGAGATTGACTTGAGGATTGGATAGGAGGTGATTGCAACAGGTGAGGAAGGTGAATGCCACCTCTCCCTATCTAGTAGGAACAAACTCTGCATAAGCTATCGCAAGGAATCTTCTAGAGTGCTTTTTTTCATGTTTTGGATTGATCGATGCTTTTGGCCTCAGATGAAGAAGCCCAAGCATTTTTTTCTCAACAAAGAGAAGATATGAGGGTGCCTATTGCCAAAATATAGGGAAATCCGGTGCACTTTGGTCCATTAGATAGAGCACCGACGACGCTCTTTCAAAACTAGGGAAAAGCGCCAGCCTTCCAATGGATGGAAAAAGGTTGCTAAGGAAATCTCAGGCTAGGAATTTTGAAAGGAAAACATGCAACTGTGGGATTTTTTAGGTGTAATAGAATGTTCCCCAAAGTATGAGGCTAGAAGGAAGTGATAGGTGAAATAGTTTGGTAGACATCAATCCGGTATCAAAGGCAATAAGAGATGAGCTTTACAACTGACAAAAGACCAATAAATGACTTGTCTGACTCAACCATGGCTGCGGACCAATACACTGCAGATCCATGATGATGACCATGTCATGGCTACCAAGAATACACTATAGATCCATGAGTATAGAGAGCGGAACATGGCTACAGAACATAAAAAGTAGATCCATGTTATCTGAGCCCAGTATTGATATAGCCACCAAGCATACAATGTGGATCCATGTCATGACTCCAAATAAACTTCCATCGCAACTTGAGGATAGGAAATTATGTTGATGAATCCTAACCGCTCAAGTTCTTCATTCCAATCCCTAACCGATACAATTATGACCATGTGAATAGATCTCTTGATGTCAAACATGGAAAAAACCACTTGATTACCAGTCATTGGTGTAAACTATTAACAAGTGTGAGGGAGATCACCATTAAATTCAATGATTCCCAAGGGATCTTAGTACATTCTCCCAAGTGTGAATAGATATACTGAAGTTAAACACTTGATAGAATCTTTCAATCAGAGGTTATTGATGAAAACCTACTGTTGAAATCTAGGAAACCTGCCATTGAGGCATGCAGGCTTCAAGGTACTTGACTAGGTTTATAAGTTGAATTCTTGGATGATGAGCTAAATTCGACAAGAATGGACTTGTCGAAGGAGGGCCATGATGTTTCCCCCATCATCGACATGAAACATGGAAAAAATTTGATTTTTGAAGTGATGAGACAACTATGAAACTGACTCAGACATAACCAACTTGATAAGAAGGAAAAATTACTAATGAGTTGAAATTTAGAAGAGACAGCCTTCGAACAATTTAAGCCATGACACATGAATTGGTAGCATTGACTTGATGAGTCTGATACCAGGTGTAATGCAAGGAATATGATGGATCCTTCTTTGAATTGACTCAAAGGAGTCAGGTGACTCACAAAAGTGGATCGACTCAGAGATAAGATGAATACCCAACTATTTAGATATGCAAATGCAGACAGGTGCCATGTTCAAAGGTGGAATGTGGACTTCCATAAATACAAATGAAAAACATTCCCCTTTCCCTTAACTTCCCCATCTTAAAGGATGAGTGCCTCTTTTCATTTTTATGACTTCAAAGAGGGTAAAAAACACTCATTGTATCTCATCAAGCGATGAGTCCATTCTCACATATTTAATGAACCTGAGAAAGGAGGGGTTCGTTCCCAGATAAGGTCTTTCACCATTTAATTTTATGAGTCCGATGAAAGTGAAATCAGTATCATTCATTTTTAAATATTCTGAACGAAAACACAAGGAGACTCCAAAAATTCCTTTTTAATAAATAGGCATAATCAGTCCAAAAAAGAGATAATCTACCACCGACTATTCGATCGTTCTGATACTTTTACAAGTGTGAATGTAACAAGTTTGCTTGGAAATATTCCTTTGTTTTTAAGGAGACTCAAAAGAGCTTAAATATAACTCCGTAATGGGCTCTCTTTTTCATAATCCAATTTTTATGAGTCTGAAAAAGTAGAAAAAGTGGACTCGACATTCTTTTTCTGGTTGTTCAACAAGCATGTGAAAAGTGTAAAATACGCTCGGTACTTTTTCATTTCCACTCTAAGCTTGAAAAATAAAAAAAGATCCTAAATCATAGCCACGAGCCATATAAAATTGACCTGGAAGCTCAAATCACATTAAAGGCAAGTGAGAGCATCATGACAAATCAATCATCTACGTTAGTGATCAAGGAGTTTAACAACATTTAATTGATATTGAAACACATTAAATATGAGAAATGGGAACATTTTTGTATTAATAATGAGAGAGTTAAGTTACAACCATAAATCCTTTATGTTGTTAGCTTTATCCCCTACAACAAATCTACAATCCTTCACACCTACAACAATCTCTTCACACATAAGCTCACTCTATCTTGCCTCTAAACCAGATCTTAGTCCAACAACATAAGGGTGTTTTCTTTGGCTGCCCCTCACTCACTCCATGAAGGCTTCATTTATAGGCCAAGTATGATGAGATTCACTTGAGGAATGGATAAGAGGTGATCCCAATAGGTGAGGAAGGTGAATGCCACATCTCCCTATTTAGTAGGAACAAACTCCACATAGGATTTCACAAGGAAGCTTCTAGAATGTTCTTTTTTCATGTTTTGGGTCTATCGGCACTCTTGGCCTCAGATGAAGAAGCGCCGACGAAGCCTATTTCCAAAATATAGGGAAGAGATGGTGCACTTTTCTCCACTAGACAGAGCACCAATGATTCTTTGTCAAAACTAGGGAAAAGCGTCGGCCTTCCAAGGGATGGAAAAAGGTTGGCAAGGAAATCTTAGGCTAGGATTTTTGAAAGGCAAACAGGAAACTGTGGGATTTTCAGGTGCAACATATATCCAAGACATGGTGTAGAAAGGAGCAATGCAACTCCAGTACACATCAAATAAGCATATTGTTGATATAGTTACTAAGCCTCTTTCCAAATTAAAGTTGATTACTTTCGAGACAAGATTAGTTTGTACAAAATGACTTCTATAGTTGAGAGGGAGTATTGAAGTTTCTCCATAGGAAACAACAGATAGATAAAATCTGTAGCAGTCACTCATGTGGGACATGAATTAGGATTTCTCCCCATTGGTAAGTCATGCAGTGGTACATGGCTCAAACATTGTTTAATTGATACAATAATATATGGCTCATATTAGCCATGAAGTGGTACATGACTTAGTTAAGTGATACAACAGATAAGACACTCAATTTTAAATATATAATCTTAGTCATGCAAGATTACCTCACTTGAATGAAATTTAGTTAAGGTACATACTCATCGTGGTGTTATATTATCTCATGTGGAGTGAACCCACATAAGCATAGCTATAGTTAAGACCTTAGATGACTTTCAGATAATATTCAAGGTATCATATACTATTACTGACTATCAGATACTTGAGTGAGTTATAGTGAGGACTTCTGGGGAGCATTCAAACCTATTGAAGAGGTCATATATCCATATAGTTGTCTAGTGGGGTACCATAATATAGAAAATAAAATTGAATCCACTTTGATAGTGGTCAATGTTGGAGTCATTTACCCAACATGCACACTTAATTTGGTCAATTTGCCTCAGTGGAAGAAACAGGGGAAGGTGCATTTTGGATGGTGGTGCTGGTTGAATTACTAGTGCGGTGGGGTGAGTTTTCCTTTTGGTATATTTTGTCACCATTTGATTTTGAACTGAACCAAGGATGCCATCAGTAGCTGGTTCTGTTGGGGGTTTTGATGGATCCATTGTGGGACGAGGAGCATGGGAAATTAATTCATATGGAGTACCTGATTAGGAGTAAACCAAGTCTAAGTACTGAGCACGGCTAATATCTTGCTCCTCTATAACAACACCTACCATGGAAACATATCTAGCAATGGGTGGGAGTAAAGACTTTGTGAACCAGTCATCAAGTAACTGGTGAGGAATAGGGGCCTTGATTAACCTATGTCTTCATCTCCATTCATGGATGTGATCATGGATATGTTTCGAGGTAGTTTGTCAAAGAGAGGTTAACAACTCTGTACCTGTCTCATACTGGATTGGTAATTGAAAATGAGTCAAGAATGCCATTGCTAAAGCATTGAAATCCTAGAAAGAGTGTTGTGGTAGCTCTATATACCATTTTGTAGCAATGCCTATGAGGGTTCTCTGAAATAGTCGTAGATGGATGGATGTCATGGCTAAAGCATTGAAATTCTAGAAAGAGTGTTGTGGTAGTTCTATATACCATTTTATAGCAATGCCTATGAGGGTTCTCTGAAATAGTTGTAGATGGATTGAACCGTCCATTAGAGAATTGGATGAACAATGATAGATGAAAATTCATCACATGGTTCCTAGGGTAATCACCAGGATTGTCGTCAAACTTTGGTATATCCAAAGGTCATTTGACCAGAATGGTTGGTGAGAAAGGATTGTGATGTATTGGATCATTTATCAATCTGGACAGATCTGACAAATCTAATGTAGCCAAATGGCAATTGTTGATTGGGTTGAGGATACTGGTAATATTGGTATGGCATTTGCAGACCAGTAGTACCATAGGAATATTTATAAGTGGGCATAGATGATGCCCCCAAGGCTGGTTGATTAGGTTTTTGGTTACCCGAAGGTCCACCAGGTGGTGGGTCACTCAAGGGAGGTGAGCCTCTAGGGAGTGGTCCTCCAGGTGGTGGTGGGAGTGTTGGTCCTCCAGGAGGTGGTGGTGGTGGTCGTCCAAGTGGTGGACCTCATAAGGTGGTCCTCTGAGTGGTGTTCCTCCAGGTGGTGGGCCTCGATATGGTGGGCCTCTAGGTGGGGTTCCTCCAGATGGTGGCCCTCTAGGTGGTGGGCCTCCATATGTTCCACCAGGTTCTCTGGATCCTCTAGATCCTCCAGGTCCTCCAGGTCTTCTCATAGGCCCTTTAGGTGGTGGGCCTCTAGGTGGACCACCATACCCCCCAACAATGTTTACAAAATATCCTCCATAATATCGAACATTAGATTAATTCGATTGTCCCCAAGGGACAAACACATTTCCAGGGTAGGGAATTCTAGGATAAACTATCGTCGACAGTGCAGGTTGATAGCATTGATTAACTGTGGGTTGCTGAGTTTTGGGATAAATATATGCCCATGAAAGTGGAGTAATGCTAGGTTGTACCAACGTGGGTCATCCCTGACTGGTGGGAGGTACAACCATAGTAATGTTAGGAAGGGGAATGTTCACTTTTGGTGGTCCCATTGGTATGTTTTTTCCCATGCTAGAAAAGGGTCCTCTAGTAGATGATGTAACGTGTATCGGGGAATGCCCCCCAGTTGTAGAAACTATTAGAGGAGTTGAGACAGATGGGGAATCTTAACTAGGAGAGGGGGTTTGGACTGTATTTTGACTAGAAGGTGGGGTGTGAAACGTGTTCTGGGTAACCAAATTTTGGGTCGATGGCTCTGGAAGAAGAGCTACTTGAGGTGGTGATAGGGCATGATACCCAGGTGGTGTTGTTATTAAATGACTAGGAAGAGGGGAAATGCTTCTCCTCCTTGGTTTCTCATATTTTTTAAATTCTTTTGCGCATCAACGCCAACGCTCAACAAATTCTTGGAGAAGCTGCTCATTTGACAGAGAATTCTCTAAGAGTTTCCTTAAAGGAGACAATATAGATGGCTCCGATTCAGTTGTAATAGTTCTGTAATCAGCAATTGATTGTCCTAGGAAGGTTCTCCAAAAAGGATCATTTGGACCATATTCTGCTTCTACGGCTTAATTAGGTGGATGATTGGCTATCCAATTGGATGAGTCGTCTTGACCCTCTATCGAAAAATGAAAGCAGGGCTCAGCCATAGGAGGCAGTTGGACCAAAGGATTATTATAAGAAGAGAAATCTTCTCTAATTTTAGTAGCTATAGTATTTTCTATACGAGCATCAATAGAAGCTGGTCATTCCATGGTTTCACCTTCTTGTCCTTCCACAACAGGAGGAGAGTCAGGTGGTAAAACCTGCAATCTACGAGAATGTCTCCTTGCAAACTACTTAGCCAGGGTGATGGTTGAAGTTTTTCTACCCTAGGTCAACAAAAATGAAAGACACGCACAAAATTAAATGACAGGATGGGATGAATATAATCTGTCTCTCACTAGGATTGTCAAGTTGTCACAACTCACGATAAACTGCAGGGTCCAATGGTGAAGTGCAAAAAGGAGGATTTGGACCGTCCCTTTCTTGAACACCTAATTATTTGGACAGCACGTGCGTAGTAGCTCCCCGAGTGTTGTTCTCAGTGTATTGCTCCAACAAGACAGCCAAAGGGATTTTCTCAGATGGTTTAGGAATCCTAGTAGGGTCTCTCGATATATGAAAGGTACGTGGGAGCTCAAATCCGTAGTAGTGATTTCTAATGCACAACTGTTTGAAAGGGGCCCTCTGATATACAATCGAGTGCGTTAAGTGCCCTTTGATATACCTCAAGGGTACATGAAAGACTGTTCTATATATCGATAGTACATGAGGGAAATTTGCAGAAATCAAGTTGCATTGCAGGCATGAAATGACAACTCCTATGTTTTAAGATGCTCGAACACGTCTCTATCCTATAACTCAAATTTCTATAAAATTTTAGCCTAAAGCTATCGTTTATTTTATCTGAATGATAGTGAATGTTTGTGATGTGTTTTCTCCAAAGTGCAAATTTTAATCTATATGTGATGCACTTCTTTTTCTTCAATGAGAACTATCTAGAGTAGGGAAGAGATAATTTCTTTCTCCTTCAAAAACAAACCAATTCAATTACAAGATCTAGAAAGTAATTCTAAAAAGAATTCTTCAAACACAAACTTTTCACCAATAACGAATTTAATTCTCTGAATCAAGAAAATAAAACTAAGCCTCTAATGTTTTTATCAAAATAAACTCTACTCAATCAAACCAAAATATTCTTTTTCCTAAAGCATTCATCCAAACCAAAAATGGACTTTTCAAAGCAAAAACAAGAGAAGATAAGTAGTTCCCTTTTGTATTTTCAAATGTGATTTTGAAACATAAATGAGACAAAGTAGTTTAAAGATAACTAACTTAATGAGAGGCTGAGATTTCCTTTTTCCAACTAAGCTTTTCAGAGAGAAAACCACACCAAACAAAGAATCCAAGACTGATTTTCACACAATTCCTTTCACTATGACTTTTCACTAATAAATAAGGCAAATGTTTTGAAACTGAGCCCAACGATTGAGAATCAAATTATCAAAAACACCAAACTCAAGCAAGTCACACTGGAATTTTCAGAGAAATAAAAACATAAAAAATTAAAATGCATGTAGTTCAAAAGACCTACCTTGGCGCACAGAGGAAAGTTGCACCAGAGCGCTGTAGGGAGCTCGACGCTTCTCATCCACTGAAGCAGGGAACCATCGGCGCTCTGTGTAATCTATTGCAAGGGATCATTGGTGCTTAATCTTAAGAGTTAAAATGCACCTTACAAACATCGGCGCTCTATCAAACTGAAGTATGTGTGTCGGTCAACCTAAAGATGCAAAAAACTAAAGATCTGTAAAAGAAACCAAGAAATTGGGATGAGTTGGACTGACAATAGTAGAAACAATTTCTAAATAGAGGCAATTAATAGGATCAACAAGATGGATCACTCACCTTATCAGCTGAAAGAGATAAAGAAGAGAATGTAAACTTCATAAGCAAGAAAATTTACCAACAATTGTAGATCTAACTAGATCTGCTCCAAATCTAACTAGATCTGCCCCAGATCTAACTGGATTAAGCTCTCTCCAGCAGAGTCACCAATTTTGTTTCAAGGAATTTTGCAACTAGTGCGAACACCACTTGTTCCTCTACCCTGTAAGACATAACTGTAGAACAAAACAACACATCAGCATATCCTTCCCCTAGATAATCATATTGATCAACATGAAACTAAAATCATACATTAGATCTAAGTCCTTTCATCCTTATTCCAAAAGTACTTCTTTCAAACTTCAATACCTTCAAAAGAGATTAAAAAACAAAAGAACAAAGTGAGAGCATCATGACAAATCAATCATCTATGTTAGTGATCAAGGATTCTAACAACATTTAATTGATATTAAAACACAGTAAATACGAGAAAGGGGAACACTTTTGTATTAATACTTAGAGAGTAAAGTTACAACCATAAATCCTTGATGTTGCTATCTTTATACCCTACAACAGATCTACAATCCTTCGCACTTACAACTATCTCTTTACACATAAGCTCACTATGTCTTGCTTCTAAACTAGATCTGAGTCCAACGACATAAGGGTGCTTTCTTTGGCCTCCCCTCGCTCACTCGATGAAGGATTCATTTATAGGCCAAGTATGATGAGATTGACTTGAGGACTGGATAGGAGGTGATCGCAACAGGGGAGGAAGGAAAATGCCACCTCTCCCTATCTAGTAGGAACAAACTCAACATAATCTAACACAAGGAATCTTCTAGAGTGTTTTTTTTCATGTTTTGGGTTGATCGACGCTTTTGGCCTCAGATGAAGAAGCCTTAGTGCTTTTTTCTCAAAAAAGAGAAGAGATGACGGCGCCTATTTCCAAAATATAGGGAAGATCTGGTGCACTTTGGTCCACTGGACAGAGCACCGACGACACTCTTTCAAAACTAGGGAAAATCTCCAGCCTTCCAATGGATGGAAAAAGGTTGCTAAGGAAATCTCAGGCTAGGAATTTTGAAAGGAAAACATGCAACTGTGGGATTTTTAGGTGGAATAGAATGTTCCCTAAAGTATGAGGCTAGAAGGAAGTGATAGGTGAAATAGTTTGGTAGAAATCAATTTGTTATCAGAGACAATAAGAGATGAGATTTACAAGTGACAAAAGACCAATAACTGACTTGTCTAACTCAACCATGGCTGCGGACCAATACACTACAGATCCATGACAATGACCATGTCATGGCTACCAAGAATACACTGTAGATCCATGAGTATAGAGAGCAGAACATGGCTACGAAACATAGAAAGTAGACCCATGTTATCTGAACCCAGTATTGATAGAGCCACCAAGCACACAATGTGGATCCATGTCATGACTCCAAATAACCTTCCATCGCAACTTGAGGATAGGAAATTATGCTGGTGAATCCTAACTGCTCAAGGTCTTCATTCCAATCCCTAACCGATACGATTATAACCATGTGAATAGATCTCTTGATGTCAAACATGGAAAAAACCACTTGATTACCAGTCATTGGTGTAAACTATTAACAAGTGCGAGGGAGATCACCATTAAAGTCAATGATTCCAAAGGGATCTCAATACATTTTCCCAAGTGTGAATAGATGTACTGAAGTGAAACACTTGGTATAATCTTTCAATCAGAGGTTATTGATGAAAACCTACTGTTAAAATCTAGGAAACCTGCCATTGAGGCATGCAGGCTTCAAGGTACTTGACTATCTTTCTAAGTTGAATTCTTGGATGATGAGTGGAATTCGACAAGAATAGACTCATCAAACGAGGGCCATGATGTCTCCCCCACCATCGACATGAAACATGGAAAAAATGTGATTTTTGAAGTGATGAGACAACTATGAAACTGACTCAGACATAACCAACTTGATAAGAAGGTAAAGTTACTAATGAGTTGAATTTCATAAGAGACATCCTTTGAACAATTTAAGCCACGACACATGACTTGGAAGCATTGACTTGATGAGACTGATACCAGGTGTAATGCAAGGAATATGATAGATCATTCTTTGAATTGACTCAAAGAAGTTAGGTGATTCACAAAAGTGGATTGACTCGGAGACAAGATGAATACCCAACTATTTAGATATGCAAATGCAGATAGGTTCCATGTTCAAAGGTGGAATGTGGAATTCCATAAATACAAATGAAAAACATTCCCCTTTCCCTTAACTTCCCCATATTAAAGGATGAGTGCCTCTTTTCATTTTTATGAGTTCAAAGAGGGTAAAAAACACTCGTTGTAGCTCATCAAGCGATGAGTCCATTCTCACATATTTTACGAACCTGAGAAAGGAGGGGTTCATTCCTGGATAAGGTCTTTCACCCTTTCATTTGATGAGTCCGATGAAAGTGAACTCAGTATCATTCATTTTTAAAGAGTCTGAACGAAAACAAAAGGAGACTCCAAAAATTCCTTTTTCATAAATAGGCCTAATCAGACCAAAAAAGAGATAACCTACCACCGACTATTCAATCGTTCTGATACTTTTACAAGTGTGAACGTAACAATTTCGCTTGGAAATATTTTTTTTGTTATTAAGGAGACTCAAAAGAGCTTAAATATAACTCCATAATAGGTTCTCTTTTTCATAATCCAATTTTTACAAGTCTGAAAAAGCAGCAAAAGTGGACTCGACACTCTTTTTCTGGTTGTTTAACGAGCATGTGAAAAGTGTAAAATACGCTCGGTACTTTTTCATTTCCACTCTAATATTAAAAAATAAAAAAAGAGCTTAAATCATAGCCACGAGCCATATAAAATTGACCTAGAAGCTCAAATCACATTAAAGGCAAGTGAGAGCATCATGACAAATCAATCATCTACGTTAGTGATCAAGGAGTTTAACAACATTTAATTGATATTGAAACACATTAAATACGAGAAATGGGAACACTTTTGTATTAATAATGAGAGAGTAAAGTTACAATCATAAAGCCTTTATATTGCTAGCTTTATCCCCTACAACAAATCTACAATCATTCACACCTACAACAATCTCTTCACACATAAGCTCACTCTATCTTGCCTCTAAACCAGATCTTAGTCCAACAACATAAGGGTGCTTTCTTTGGCCTCCCCTCACTCACTCCATGAAGGCTTCATTTATAGGCCAAGTATGATGAGATTCACTTGAGGAATGGATAAGAGGTGATCCCAATAGGTGAGGAAGGTGAATGCCACATCTCCCTATCTAGTAGGAACAAACTCCACATAGGATTTCACAAGGAAGCTTCTAGAATGTTCTTTTTTCATGTTTTGGGTTTATTGGCACTCTTGGTCTTAGATGAAGAAGCTTCGACTCATTTTTCTCAACAAATAGAAGTGTCGACGAAGCCTATTTACAAAATATAGGGAAGAGTCGGTGCACTTTTCTCCACTGGACAGAGCACCGACGACGCTCTGTTAAAAGTAGGGAAAAGCATTGGCCTTCCAAGGGATGGAAAAAGGTTTCCAAGGAAATATTAGGCTAGGATTTTTTAAAGGAAAATAGGCAACTGTGGGATTTTCAGGTGCAACATATATCCAAGACATGGTGTAGAAAGGAGCAGTGGAACTCCAATACACATCAAATGAGCATATTGTTGATATACTTACTAAGCCTCTTTCCAAATTAAATTTGAGTACTTTCGAGACAAGATTAGTTTGTACAAAATGACTTCTATAGTTGAGAGGGAGTATTCAAGTTTCTCCATAAGAAACAACAGATAGATAAAATCCTTAGCAGTTAGTTATGTGGGACATGAATTAGGATTTCTCCCCACTGGTAATTCATGCAGTGGTACATGGCTCAAACATTGTTTAATTGATACAATAATATATGGCTCATATTATCCATGAAGTGGTACATGGCTTAGTTAAGTGATACAACAGATAAGACACTCAATTTTAAATATATAATCTTAGTCATGCAAGATTACCTCACTTGAATGAAATTTAGCTAAGGTAGATACTCATCGAGGTGTTATATTATCTCATGTGGAGTGAACCCACATGAGCATAGCTATAGTTAAGACCTTAGATGACTTTTAGATAATATTCAAGGTATCATATACTATTACTGACTATTAGATACTTGAGTGAGTTATAGTGAGGACTTCTGGGGAGCATTCAAACGTATTGAAGAGGTCATATATCCATATAGTTTTCTAGTGGGGTACCATAATATAGAAAATAAAATTGAATCCACTTTGATAGTGGTCAATGTTGGAGTCATTTACCCAACATGCACACTTAATTTGGTCAATTTGGCCTTGTTAAACCACTATCCTAAGTTTAATTGACTTAATCGGCATCAAATGAGCACACTATGACATCAACCTGAGCACACCCATGCCTACCTTCAATAAAGGAGGCCAACTAAGCCTTCATCTTCAATCAGGGAGGTTAACTGGGCTTCCTCCTTCAATCAAGGAGGCTAAATGGGCTTCCTCCTTCAATTGGGGAGCCATTCTGGGGTGAACTGAGTGTCATAATTGAACCTAATTGCTAACTGATTGTTGTTTCACCTAACAATCAGTTAAGCTGAGTTGTAAAGGCGCCTCCATTCATTATTTGATTATTTTTATTATTATTTATGAACTGGAGACAACTAGGGTGCCTCCAACCACTTCTGATGACCAGTTTGACTTCAGTTAACCTCATCAGGGTTCATTGGAGTTAATGATGCACTACCATTTGTTGATTGGCATGCAATGACATGTGTCTGAGCTACTTTTAGTTAGATAGTCATCCATTGCACTCTGATACAGTTAGGATTTAGTTGAGTCTATCATGGCTTGATCTGTGGGTTAACTAGGTGTGTTTATTGTGGCTGGCATTCAGTTAATCTACACCCATTCATTCAATTTGAATGACCTCCTTGGGAATTTGAATTGTCTTGGAATTCATGCATCTTTCATGACCATTGTATTGTATTACTCATTCTTTATTGATTATACAAAGCTTCTACTCCTATTGCAGCACCATTATGCCATTTTCATGATTAATTGTCTGAAATCTCTTATGAGACTATGTTTTAGTCCCTAGATTACTATGACAAATTAATAGTCAATCCTTAGAGAACATCACATAGTATGAAAAATATCATAGATACCTTCTCTTGACCATAGAATATTGTAGAAGTAAAAAAACAAAAGGAATGTGATGAAGATTGACAAAATGTGAGATTTTTGTTTTGCAAGAAAATTACACATTTGATGCATTGTGAAGGTTTGGTATAATGGATTGTAAATCCATGATTTCGAGTTTAGTGAAAATACATAAGTATGAATAGGTAGCTTATAGGTTCGTTAAAGTATTTTATACATAGTAGACATGTTATGATGTGAGTTAAATCATGTATGAGATTATAAATAGACATTAATCATGTTCTTAGATACCTTTGAGGTACTATTATTTATGGACTCGTATTTTCCTCCAATAGTGAGGTAAAGTTACTTGGTTATGCCAACTCCAATTGGAGTGGCAGTGTATTGCAGCTATTACTACAGAAGAAAAGTGTATTGCAGCTAGTACTACAGAAAAGAAGTATATTTCAGCTAAAACTATAGAAGCAAATAATATTGCAATTAGTACTACCTACCAAAAGGTAGTGTAGTTTAGGAAGCTACTTGCTCAGTTGTTCTGAGAGAAGCTTACAAACATTCACTCTAATAATCAGAGTTGTATTAAGCTCTCATAAAGCCATGCATGTATTTATAAATAAAAACACGTTGATATGAAGCATCACTTCATCAGAGACATAGTCCAGAAAGGTAAGACTTCAATACATTTATACTAAAGAGAAGATTGCATATGTGCTAACAAATCCTCTGTCAATGATGAAGGTTAGGTACTGTTGAGACAATCTTAGCATGGAAGAGAATGCCTCCCTTGCTGAGCAAGGGAGTGTTAAAGATAAAACATCATGAGTCATTCTCCAAGCCAATTTTGTGTGCATCCAGGCTTGAGTCTCATGCGTAAAGGTAGGGAGACTGAGTTGGACTTGGGAACTTTGAGTAGAATTCTTTTGTTTGACTCAAGGATTACTAATATTTCTGTATAAAAACGTTATTTCTCTTGTGTTGGGCTGAATTATTTGACATATCAAAATTATTATGTTGTAAATTCTTGTTGGACAAGGCTTAGGACTTGTGTTTTCAGTCAGATTCTTATGTGGACCTCCAATTATAGTAGGTAGCCATGAGGTAGACCTCTAGTTATAGAGGTAAATGTTTTGCATGTTCAAGAATTAATGTTGTGTGATATATTACTAACCATGATCACCGATTTTTATTAATTATCCTTTAGATATTGGCCACCTCTATAGTGAATTTCTTTAGCATATGATCATTTGGACAATCGAGAGTAATATAATATGATCAAAACATTCGACAAATATTCTTAGTATAATTTTACATGATAGATAAATTAAAGTTAGAAAATATTGACCATGAAGTAAAGATGAGAGATCAAGATAAATGTGTAGATATCAAGAAGAATTTGAATGGCTCATGAATATTTTAGTTGACTAAAGTGAACTTGAAGTGTTAAGGCTTCAGTTAAAGATTCATTTAAAATAACAATGTATGTGTTTATCCTAAAGTTTGTACCGACTTCTTAGCATAAAGTTTAGGCACCTCGAATTGAATGAATCTGGATTTTTAATAGCATAAGAGGAAAATGAAGGTGTGGATGAATCATTAAATGTACTGATAGGTATATACAAAGGATGGTAAACAAGGATGATGTAGAAGTACATAAATACAAACAGTGTGATATGTATGAGCCAGCCATGAACCAGGTATATAATCACAAACAGTTGTTCACATATCTGAATATTGAATTCCTTAATAACATAAAAACATTTTGTGAAAAAAGGAATACAAACACACACATATGTAATGAGAAACTAGCATCATAAACACTGACTTTCATAAGAATCATGACAAAAGTATAAAAAACATTGAATAGTATTTGTATTGATAGAAAACCATAGTGGCTCATTTAAGATATCGCATCCTCCATAAAGTCCCAAAATATACCCACAGAGCTTCAAAAGAAGTTTCAGATTGGTAAACCCGACCCTCACAATAACTCACAACCCCTTGGCTGGAACCCCCTCCTCTTTCTCCAAAACATAAAAAAGTATACATCGATCAATAAAACTAAATAAATTCTACCATTTTTCATTTGATGTCAACTGATCCTGAAGATAATTGCCAGATGAAATTTTATAAGTGATAAGTGACACCTATTGAATCCAAGAAGACGAGCCAAGATTTATGGATCTGCTTCTTTGGTAATTTTTCCTAGCTACCACATGTTCATTGGGTACCCTGCATTCTAGCTAACATTTGACTACAAATCCTCTATAAATATGGAAATGATCTTGATGTTGATCCTCTACGTTCAAATATGGAAGTGCTTGAATTAAATGACCCAAAATATCTCTTTTAAACTGTACTATGCTTTCTGTGCATTTGTTATCTTCATGCCTTGATATATTCCTCCATAGTTTCTCTTGAATGAGGAGAAAAAAAGAGAGTTATGTAGCATTGAGATTTATAACACAAATTCATAATGACTGCTCTTCCAAAGAAGCTTCAATTTGTTAAGGAGTGGATTAGCTCCTTTGACACTTAATGTCTACTTCCCAATTCTTCCACTATCATAACAATGATTACAACAATCATGAATTTCCTTATCACCTGTAAGATCCTTGACTTCTTTCCATTGGCTATTTCTTCAATTTCATTCCTTTAATATTGGAAATGTAAACCATGCCCACATCTTTGAAGTATTGAAACCATATCATGAGGTCAATTACAGAGGATACACACTAATTCTTACCATGAAATTGAATTGTGATGGAAATGACCGATGAAATGATGAACACGTATGACCTTTGTACAAAGCCAATGTAGTATAGGGTGCTTCTGTTTGTGACAAGTTGAATTTCCCAATAGTGAATGCATTGAAGGTCGTGAACGACTACAACTAAATCTCAGGCATTTTGGACACTTTGATAATAAGCACTTTATTGATGTCTTTGCTTGTCATTCATCACTTTGTAAAATTTTACTTTGGGAGCACCTTCATTTGACCTCTCAACATCTTATAACTGTATCTTAGTGGCATAAATTAAAAACTTCCATGAATGATGTTTAAAATATATTTTATGTTGTATATTCTCACCACCTATAAATATTCTAGATTCATTTGGAAATCAACACTTGTCATGAGTATAATAATTGGAATCCTCAATATCTCTGTGAGAATATCAGAGAGCGATAGGATTGTTGTGTACATGGATTTCTTTTGAAAAAGAAAAATCCTCATTTTCTTTTTGCAAATTCTGCACCCACACATTATGTTGAAGCTTGGGTTGCATCTATTACTTTTTCAATAATGAACTGGCCAAGTATAAGAACTTCTAGAATCTTTCTTCAATACCCACTGATCTTGACAAGCACACTAACAGAAAATAATCAAAAGACATCACTAGATGCTCCAACAGACACTATTGTTCTAGGAAGAATGAGCCATGAAACAATATTTTCTCCAACTCCTGTAACTAGGTAAGAAAGCCATAGTGCAAAAACTCCTTCCTCCTCCTCAACCAATTTGCCAAAAATGTACAAGAAAAACAGGTTGTTGGAAAGGTGGCTCCAGTTAACATGAAAAAATGTCGCTGTAATGAACTGGTACCAGCATAACATACCATTTGCAATTGTTTACACTGTCATTTTTATCCTTTTCTACACAGTTTTATCAGCTTTCCTAGATCTGGAAATACTAGCATGAGATTTTGAATAGAGTGTCAACAATAATACTTGGTTACAAACTTTCTATTTTTGTACATAATCTTACTCCAACACCTGTAGGCTTGCTTCATCATTCAACTCTTGCCAATTCATTTGAGTTCTCATGATGAAACCATTCTATGCGCTACCAAAAACTTAAGATTTTCATGGGACCTATTTAGTACCAACAGTATGCCTCAGTTAAATATTGTTAAGGTTTTATTTAAAGCATTAGTTGAAGTAACAATGCATGCCTTAGTTAAATATTGTTAAGATTCAGTTAAAGCAACATTGTATGCATCAATTGATTAAAGGAGAACTCACAGTGGTCACTTTAGTAAATCAATCAACATGATTTCAATTAAGATTAGTTGACTAATGTGTTAATAAAAAAAGTAGTTAACTAAAGTGAATTTCATTGCAACACTTTAATTAAACTAAAAGATGACACTTAAATTATAACGCTTGAGTTACACATATTTCATGATGACACTTAAAATATCTGGTTAACTAAGTGATCCTACATCTATCTAAGAGGTGAGTTCACTTTGATATCAATAGAGCATGATTTAATGTCAAATAAAAAAGTATTTTCACATTATTTTATGCATGATTAAAGAAAATGAAGAACAACACTATTTCTCCAAAAAGGTAATTCGTTATTTATAGATGGGAGGTTAATTCCTCGTCCAATGATTCATTATTCCTTGCATTGAACTAGTTTAACATGGTATTTATTGTATTCAACTCATTAGAAATTAATCTAGTTGATATCTCTTATATATTGCTCTGTATCTACACTTGGGGTGTTTGTTCTCTCTTATATTACACCTGGGGTGCCAAAAGATATATTCTATTAGAATACATTCTTTGTTATCTATCATAATTATGCTCTGAAAATTTGGTGGTATTTTATTCCTCATGTTTTTTAGGGTTTTTCAAAAGGTATATCCTGTATTACGGTTGAATGATTTTATCTTTATGAATGGTTCAATTGTTTTTGAGTATTCAATATTTCTGTACTTAAAGAATTAAAGATGAAATCTCAACTAAAAATCAACATGGTATCAAAGATCAAGATGTGAAGGATCTACGTATTGTCAAGCAAACTTGATCCTATATAGATCCCGAGGAGTTTAGCACAATAAATTAATACAACTGGAAGACTGACTTGAATTCACTTTGAATTTCAACACTTGGAAGGCCAGGGTTCTGAATATCCTGGAGGAACTTAACCTAGATTGTTAGGTATCTAAAGTAGTGGAGGATCCTACATCTAATGCATGGTGCATCAAATTTAAGAAGGGCCAAGCTAAAGCAAAGGGGATCATCCATGATTTAGTGAAGGACAAATTGATGCTCGTGATTACTTCATTGAATACAATAAATTAATGTTTTGATACATTGAAAAACCTATATCAAAAGAATTCCCTGATTCAAAAAAGATAATTGAATAACATGCTATGAAACCTCAAGATGGAGAAGGTACAAGACAATGGCATCTTTCTTAACTAATATATCTCATGTGAGAGATCAAATTACTAGCATTGGAGTTGTGGTGGATGAATATGGTATCATCCAAACTGCTATTGATGGTCTCCCATCATCACGGGAGACATTCTTTCCTGCTGTGAATGGCCAATAGGTGCAACCAAAATTTTTAGGGTTGTGGCATGACTTCCTTAAAGAGGGAGGGTGAATCTAGAGTAAGACTATGAGAACCAAGAAGAAAACCTTTCTCTCATGACAAGGATGAAGAGAGTATTGATGATTTCAAAGTATAGAGCATGCATTGATTCACTATATTCTGCATGAGGCCTCCTTCACTCATGTAGATATCCGCTACCTCTTGCATGTTATCAAATTTGCAAGCTAAGATGTAGTGAAGAAAGAATATCAAGACCTAGGGACTTGAGTAATCTCCACAAGGAATCAAAGATCAAGAGGGATCCCACAAAAAAAATAAAAGATAAGTATTTGCATTTTTATTATAAATTACTATTCTAAATCATATCTCGATGTTTTTTAATATGTTTCATTACAGTTATATGTAGATATGTATTCCTAGAATTAGCAAGTATGTATAGCATGATGAGCATATGTTATATTTTCTTTTATTGGAAAATAGTAAATCTCATGTGGTACATGTTATGATTAAATAATTAACATATGGGGTTTCATAACATTCCATGAGATATGGATGGAAGCTGCATTGAAACATTGGTTAAAATGTTTCAATGACTATGTGAGCTATTTATCACTGTATTGGGATATTGATTTGATTGAATGTCATGATTATGTAGGGTTTCTAATCACTTGACTAAAATTCGCTTGTAGGGAAAGACCATATTCTATGATCTATAAGAAGAGTATGACAAGTATTGATGTAAGATCCCAAAAGAGAAAAGGACCCATATTCTAGTTCTCCCCATTCAAATGTTGAGAGGGTGAAGCCAAAAGTCTCATCATATTCACTCGCTCCCGAAGAACTAGTAGAATGGGTCGATGAGACTCGTGTTAAAAGGATATATGCAGAAGGATCTTATATAGAAGGAATTAGGTTATAAAATTCAATAATACTGGCATGATTCTTGGGATTAGAGGTGTGGCAGAAACCTGTTGATATTTTCCTCAGTCAAGGAAAATACATAGTAGAGAAGAGATTTGGGATGATGGATTGTAATGGCATGGCCACACACATGATAATGAATATGAAGTTGATTATTATTCAAATTTAGAGGATCTCTTAGACATATGAGTAGATCCTAGATGTACCTAGTTAGAACCAAGATGGATATATGGTTTATGGTCAATACATAGACATGTAGAACTAAGAATGTATGGTGTTACCTATCTGGTATGATTGGATATGGACTCAGATGTCTTTGTTAGGATTTATAATCCTCCCTTGATCAAACTGTATATTATATTATTTTAGCCTAAATTAGGAGTTTTATTTAATTTATTGAGTTCACTAGTACCATTAGGTCCACATGGCCTAATGGGGCCACATGTACCCCTTACTAGAGTGTGGGGAACACTGCTAGAGGAAAAATTCCACTGACTGCACTTCCATGCATCAATTTAGGAACCTCCTAGACCAATCCATACATTTTAGGAACCACTGGGAGTCCAGGGACCAACCTCCTTTAGTCAATTGGAGTTGGAACTAGTTAAGCTTAGTTATTTTCTAGTTACATTCAGTTACATCATAATCAATTGAGTTAGTGCTAGTTATGCATTGTTGCATGTGGATTAGGTGCCTTTTCTCACATACCACTTCAGTTAGACTGAGTTAACTATTTATTATTGATTGTGTGAGTTGTTTAGACATATGGAGTTAACCATTTAGACTCTGATATTGATTGAGACATCCTGAGTTATCTAGTCAGTCAGGTACAATCACATCCAGTTGGTAGATTCGAATTCCTCCCTAATGAATTTGAATTCTTCCTTGTGTAACGCAATTGCAACACGAGATTAATAAAATGACAATGATATTGTAATTATCTTAGCTATACTCATATGTTTCCTGTGTGGTTTGATTTGTTTAGTGTGTATCTTCATTCCTCTTTTACTGCATCAATAATATTGGACTCATTGCTTGATGATATAAATGGCACATCAATTCAAACATGGCATTGGAGCCATATAAAGAAATATTCATGTCTGTCTGCTCTCCATTGAACACCAGAAGTAGCTGGGTTTCCACATAAGTCCCAAAAAGGGTACCTTTCTTCCTATGAATTTATTCAGAGTGGCAGTGCAGGCGTGGCGGACCCTGATAAATTGTTCATGTTGAGAGGGAAGGCATTATTCTAACATAGTTTGAATGTTTTAGTGTTTTGCTGTGAAATTCCATAGGTGCTACATAGCTTGTGTGAATATTTGTGTTTTCTAGCAGGAGAATTATGTATTCTCTACCTTCTACTCCATGGATCCTAGACGCTTCAATTATCTTGATTGGAGGGTAGATATGCAGTTGGCCTTGCACAAGCTAGGATACTACATGATAATTCTTGGAAGGGAGGTTGAGCCCCATCAGCCTGTTAAGAAGAACAAGTTTCTGAACCACTTAGATGAAGCTTTCGGTTATCTATGCACTCATATATTCAGCGATCTCCTCTTCTACCTTGAAGGTTTGAGGAATCCTAGAGAATCCTGGGAGAATATTGAAGACTTGTTTGGAAAACAAGATGAGCTTCAGGGACACCTCCTAGAGAATGATCTGGTAGCCTAACATCCCAGCAATTTTGAAACAATAGAGTAATTCTTTACTAAATTCAAGTCTCTTGAACTCCAATGCAAACAGTGCGGAATAGAAATAAAGGATGAGAAAAATGTGCTTTCCATTCTCATCAAACTCGGCCCAGAGTATTCTGTATCTGTCTCAATCTTCCATTCTAAAAGGTATTCCTTTCCAGATTGGAAAATTCCTTCACTTGATTCCTTTTCCAAATCCTTAAACAAGGAGCAAGAGAAGTTGATATGGATGGGAGTCATCAAGACCTCCAAAGATCAAGCTCTCCTAGTTACAGGCTCTACCAAAGCACAAGCTAAAGGGAAATCAAAGCAGAAGGAGCCTAAAGCACTTGATTTAAAGCCTAAACAGAATCATAAGACTCCTAAAGGAGCCTCCAGCTCTAAGAAAAAGAAGAAGTTCGAAAAGAAAAAGTGTTCCTATTGTATGAGGGGTTTTCATCAAGAAGACTTGTGCATGAAGACCCTTGACCAGTTGAAATATCTATGTGTACAGAATAATTTTTCCCTTCCATAAGGTGCATAGATGTTTTATTATGAAGAGTATACTGAATAAGATGATATATTCTTGCATGAAAGATTCACTCTGTCGAAGGCTTAGTTGACAAATTCTGGAGCATCCAACCACATGGTTGCCTCCAGGAAATTCTTCATCAGTTTCCCTCTATTAGGAATACCTAGCAGTAATATGGGAGATGAATCTAAAATCCCACCTGTTGAGAGAGATTCACATAAAATCCAGCATGATGAGTTCATCCCATTTCCTACAGAAAATCAAATTGTTGAAGATGAAGAAGAAGCAAAATTTTCCTCACAGTCAACTCGAATTGAAGAAAGTCTCCTTGGAGTGACTCCTTCTCCTGCTGCTCCAGAAGTGTATGAGATCTATGATATATCATATCCTCACATGGATGATCCATAAGAAGACATTTGAATCTCTTTTTTTGAAGAAAAAATCTCCTTCTATTCTTTGCAAAAATTCTCCAGTGATTCTTTAAATTTTGTGCATAGTTTACCAATGATTGTTTCAGAAAAGGAAGCAGAATTTGATCTATCTATATCTAATGATGTTTATAGTGTGCATATAAGTAATACCATATATATTTTGGAAACAATATCAGAATATAGGATTGATCCATCCACTCTCATTAATCTAGAGCTTCGAGTAAATTCCTACAGGATTGCATGCACCAAAAATCAGAATTTTGAAGAAGGAGAAAATTGTGCATCTACCATCTCGGCGGAGCACAATTTTGGATATGATATGAACCTATTTGGATCAGATTGATTTTCTTATCTGATAATATTTGTTTCAGGTTTTAAGATTCAATAGCTTTCAGTATTTCTTGTAACTAGTTTCATCAATTTTGGTGTGACAAATCAAGCACCACAAGTCTCCTTCAATTTTGTTTTTGAGGATTCGATGTTAGTTCTCTCTTATGAGTTTACTGATATCAGATTTTGTGAATTATTGGTTATTTATAAATCTATATCAGATTATGGAGCTCAAGAATTCTCTCTCCGTAGTCCCAGGGCTTCTATACCTATCTATTTGATCACATGCTCATCTCCTCACAGAACTAGTAAAGTTGGAGACATTCTGAATCCGCCTGGACACTTGCTCCTAACACTTGGGGTTGATTTTACCTCACATGGATTGATGTTCAAAGCTTCCATATATAATTTCATTGGGTGTTCCTCATATTTTTCGAATTATCAAGAACTTTTGTTCTCTTATTAGTTGATTTCAGCTGCTCTACATGGGTCTAGTTTTCACCGTGTAGTTGTTTATATTTCTGATTCAGTTTAGTACATTATTCTTCTTCCAAAGAGGAAGATTCCTCCAAACATAAGCATTTTTTTGGATTCAAAGGTTTGCATGCACAGAAGAACCAAAATACTTCTTTTCTGTTGCATAGTGATGCAAATTGCAGCAAAATATTTTGCAAGTTTTTAACTTGTATTTCCTGATTTCTGGTTATCTTGAGGGGGGGGTTCCCATGAGGTTTTCTCTTATTTCCTTGGTTGTATTAAGAAGAATTTTATATTTTAGATTGTATATGGGTGACTTATGGCCTTGTTTCCAAGGCCCACAATTGTCCAAGTTAGGATTCAGGGGGGTGTTAGGATTTATAATCCTCCCTTTCCCAAACTGTCTATTAGATTATTTTAGCCTAACTTAGGAGTTTTATTTAATTAATTGAGTCCAATAGTACCATTGGGTCCACATGGCCTAATGGGGACACATGTACTAGTTACTAGAGTGTGGGGAACATTGATAGAGGATAAATTCCACTGACTGTACTTTCATGCATCAGTTTAGGGGCCTCCTAGACCAATCCCTACATTTTAGGAACCACTAGGAATCCCCACACCAACCTCCTTCAGTCAGTTGGAGTTGGAAATAGTTAAGCTTAGTTATTTAAAAATTACATTCAGTTAGATCACAATCAGTTAAGTTAGTGCTAGTTATGCATGGCTGCATGTGGATTTAGGCGCCTTTGCTCACCTACCACTTCAGTTAGACTAAGTTAACTATTTATTATTGATTATGTGAGTTGTTTAGACATCTGGAGTTAACCATTTGGACTCTGATATTCATTGAGACATACTGAGTTATATAGTCAGTTAGGTATAGTCACATCCAATTGGTAGATTCACAAAAAAAAATGGACAACTCATATTGGTGGAAATTACAAATCAAGGATGGAGATTTGTTCTGGTATCCAAAGTTCCATGAGAAATAAAGAGGGGTGAAATAAGCGGGAAGAAGATAGTGTGGTTAACGAATAATCAAGAATCAAGGGCTTTGATTGAAGAACAACATATCTACGGGTGAGATTAGATTTGAGTGAAAAATATGCAAAATCAATATGAAGAATAAAATAATATAAGGACAAGCACAGGGATTCAAACTATTTGTTTTTTCTGAAGCATTGGAAAACAAGAATTCAAACTATGTGGAAGGAACCACCATGGAAAAACTTTGGAAACATATGTCATCTAACTAGGTAGGTTCATTTCTTTGTTGAACTAGTATTTCTTGGTTGAAATGGAATATCTGGAGGTTCAAAATCTTGAGTATAAGAATGTCAAAGAATTTATTAAAGATAAATATTCTAAAATTTTCGACACTATCTTGCTAAATGATAATGTAGAAACCACCAAAAACAAGTTGAAAATTCTCAAAGATCATAAAATTGATAGTCATGGAGTATTCATTTCATATTTCTTTTCTTTTTCCGTCGAACAAATCCCAAATTGTCCAGAGTTCATTGAGTGGTGTGCCCGTAATTATTCTCCTTATGAGGGGGTAATAATGGATGCATCTAGGTCTAAAATTTTGTGTCCAGTAAATTCCCTTGTCATCCAAAATACTTTGTTAATTCCTATTGAATTTTTCCAAATTTCGAAAGAGTACAAAGAAGAAAACCTAATCCAATTTTTTCGAGAATCTTCGGTCGAACAAAAAGAAACTTTCTTCAAAACCTTCTCAAAAACCAATAGTCAGTTGTTAAATATTCCTTTTCCCACTGATTACAACCTATTTAATGAAGAAACCCATTTTCTATTAACCTTGGAAAGTCAGTTTTGGGGGTTGGATACAAACAAATACATCACAGAACCCTTATTAAGTCTAGTGTTCACCCTTAATACTGGTCAAGTAGAGTTTGAGCAATTGAGTCAGTCCATGCAGTCATCATGTCTTAAGTTTTATGAGTTTTTAGTTGAAAAAATCCATTCTCAACTAATAAATTTCCACAGGACAATATATTTCATATTTCAATCTTTTCTGTTGAGGATATTTTTAACATTCAATAAAGATAATTTACAGCTCCCAGAGATGGTAATAATAGATGAAATGAATAGATATTATTATAAGTTTATGAATTTTCTCATGGAACCAGTGTATAATGTTTTCTTTCAAGAAAGATTACCCAGATTATTAGTAGAGATGAAAGAAACATTACAGTTTTCACCTGAAAGACGAATAGGGGATTGGTTCCTATCTGAGCATGGCACATTGATTAGGGGATATGGGTTTGCTCATCAACCCTATATCCTACCATCATTTTTTACATTAAGAGTGTTCGCATTTTAACTAATTAGACAAAGGTTGATAGTTGAAGATAAGCATTTCCTGAGCTATAAGAAGACTTCATAAATTAAGTTTCCATGGACAGTAGGTCCTTTGGTTATCAAGATAAAATCATCTCTTCTAATGATTGAAAGCATGCTAAGAGAAATGGGTTTTTTAGTGGAGTCTTCTATTAATTATGATCCTAGCCATATTATCTCAAATAGAAGACAAGCAAATAAAAATAAACCATTTGAGCATTCTGAGGTGGAAGGACTGTCTAAAGAAATAAATTGGATGGATTACCCCAAGGGTATTAATAATGGTGAGAATATGCAAGAATATTCACTTTGATCTACACCAAGGATCTCTTCTCATTAGCAATATCTTTCTAGTATTGTTGCTATAGCTACTCATTTCACCCCATTGGCTAGTGTTTTCTAAAAAAGTGAATGAGAGAGATTTATCAGAAGCGATGGATATAGATGAGGAAGATAATGCTAGAAAACCTAAGGAGAAAAAGATTGAAAAAGCGGGACAACGTGTACCAGTCACAAATGCTAAAGGAATAAAGAAACATGTGAAGGTCAAAGGCACATCCTTTGAAATCTAGGAGTACACATTTGATAACATTCCTAAAGGAGCTGCAGATAAATACAACTTCAAGATTGAGTTGATGGACAAATATAAAGGTGTTGGGGAAAAATATTCTAAGGAAACATTGAAATTATATGATGAAGTGAGAAATATTTTTAGTCAAGATGTATCCTTGGTGATTGTTAGGGATCAGGCTAAAAACACATTAAATTTGGCAGTGACAACATGAAATAAAGTGGTTGAAATGAGGATGAATTTGAAGAATATTCCTACTACTGATATGATACATTGACACAGAGAAACATGTGATATCATTTATATTGATTTGTTAAAAGCAACATTGTAGGTGTCAAAGTTGCAATCAAGTAAGAAAAGAGTTGAAGATTTACTGAGAAAGGTGGAGAATAAATCCCACCAGACGTAGATTAAGAAGCTTCAAGTGGAATTATTGGTGGCTAATAGTCAAGTTAATAAGGGAGATGCCACATAGAATTTGTTAAAAGAAAAATAAAATGAAATTCAATTGTTAAAAAAAGGACCTGAATATCCCATCTACTCAGCTTATACAAACTTTTGAGCGAACAGAATTTGAAAAAGAAAAAGAATCTTTGAATACTGAATTGATTGATTGTAAAGCAAGGTTGCTGAAGTTGGAGAAAAGATAAAAAAAAATGGGATAAATATTCAAGACTTTGGGCTAAGAAACAAAAGGCTTTTGAAACAAAACAAGCAAAACTGAAAAATGAACTAAAAGAAAAAAATAAGGAGTAGTAAACGCAAGTTATTTCACCTTCTATACAATCTGGTGTAGATTCTTTGTCCCAAGCTATGTCTTAGGTGAGCCTAAAAAATTTAGAAATCACTGGTTTGAAGAACCAAAATAAAAATTTAGAATACATAGCTGAAAAAAGAGAAAAGGAAAGAAAGACATTGGAAGACAAATGTAAGGAGCTGGTAGAAAAGAATATTAAATTGGAAAAATAGGTTATAGGACAGTCAACCTTACAAGGATCAAAGAATCTTATCTGAGATGTACTGATAACAAATGAAACCAAGATTAGGCGTTATTTGTATTTTAGTCTAGACAAGGATATTATTACATAAGAATCTAGAAAAAATGTATTGATGGTAAAGCAGTCTTAAATAAAAAACCTATAGACATGGCTCATAATGCAATCAATTTTTTGAACAGTTTCACAAAAGAGGAAATAAGGAAAGAAAATATCGAGGATAGGGTCTTGGTTATCACATTGGCAAGACAAGAAGAGTGGTGAATAAATATCAGCATTCAAAAATAGTTCAAGGAAAAATTGAGGTTATGCATAATCAAGTTAAGGAATTCATTGAACTTTTTAATCCTTTATTCAAAAGAGGACTTCCTTTCTTTTGGGAAGAGAAAGGAGGAATGTGGTCTCAGAAGGAGTATAATGACAGATTAATAAGTTGCATATTAGATCACCTTCAGTTTGACGATATGCAACAAAAATCCTTGTCAAGAAAAACTATGATTGACAAATTAGCTGGAGACTTTGAAATGTTGTTTGAATTTAAAGCTACGTGTGCCAAATGGCCAGATTTCTCTTATTCATAAAATGTGGAGCTCAGGGTATTGGCTAAGGAGATGATCAATCTAGCTCTGCCAACTGCTGATCAATGGAAGATAGTTGAAAATTACGGGAAAATTAAATACAATTTGCGCCAATAAAGACATGAGGGGCACGGATATTTTAAAACTAAATATTAATTTTTAGTTATATAGTTTGTATTTAGAAGCAGTTATTAGTTAAGAAGTGTCAATGACACATGTAAAAGTAGTTGGAACTACTTTTAGCAGTCAGTTATTTTGTTGAGCTCATGGAGAAATGTATAAATACTTCTACATTTTATGAGAAAAGGGTGCAATGCTGACCTAGATAGAGTACCATGAAAATCTAATTGCCTACAGACATGATAATGAAAATTTTGTTGATATGAACTAGACATTATCTGGTAGGAAAATTGTGGACAAATTAGCTGATGAATTTGAGGTGTTGTTTTCCTTTAAGGAAGCATGTGTGCAATTACAAGGTTTTTCCTACATTGACCACATAGAGTTACGCGTGATGGAAAAAGAAATGTCCACGCTGGACCTTCCATCTCCATATCAGTGGAAGACAGTGGAGAAGTTCAAGAGGATGAGATACACACAAAATTCCTGAGTGTGACGAGGATCAAAGAGATAGTTGTATAATGATCAAGCAAAACGCTATGCGTTTCTTGATAATTGTGACTACATAGCCCAATGTACCCTTACCTTGTTTCAACCATGACAATATCTAAATTTCATTTCATGTATATATCTGTGAGAGATCCCTCTCTAGAGATGGAGAAGCCAACTCTTTTTCTTAAATCGGTTCTTTTGTTACCTCGGGGTTCAACTTCCACAACCTTGGGTGTGATTCTGAGTGCTAACAAATTAGCGTTGTTTCTAGGGACGCAAAAGTGCAAATCATCCTTGGGAGAAATGACAAAGATTCTAAGAAGAAAAGGTTTATATGGGAAAACAGAGACTCCTGCTGTTAAATAAGCTTGTATATTTTCCCTAACGACTCCACATTGGTTCTGAGCAAATTGTAGAAGGAATCCTGGCTTCCAGGAGGCCACATAAACGAGGAAATCCTAACGCTGAAATATTACAAGGTGTGGATAACCCCAATAAATTTCTCAGAATTAAAGGAAAAGACCATCTAGATATCCCTCAATTTGGAAATTCATCTACTCAATAATTTCATAGAATTCAAGATTCTGTGTGGGAAACCAATTTTGAAAGGTGACTATTAAATTCTAAATCAGAATCTGACTTGAAGAACACATAATTAAATCCTAGTATGTTAGAGTCATATCTGCTTGAGTCTCTTTCGAAAAACCTTCAAAACTCTGGGAAAACTGGTGCAAGAAACCTTACTTTTCATAACATTCAGCCTTCTATCCTGCCAATTGTTCAAAACCCTCCAGCCTTCCAAGCACCTCTTGTAGATCCAAATCCACCTAGACCAATGGCGACCAGATTTGCCCCTTTTGCTTTTCCTCCTGCGTTACATGATTTGTTAAGTTTTGATGGTTATATAAGATCTTATAACATTTAGCATCATAATAGTATAACCATAAGAAAAAATATCACTGAAAGATAGACAAGCACAGCCACAAAAATAACACAAATATTTATCCTGGGAAACCCTCATGGGAAAGAAAACCCAACAAAAAATTCCTCTGTATAAGATGTATAAAAGACAACAAAAAATAGTTGTTCTCCTCCTTCTGTTCTGTCTCTCTCTCTCTCTCCTATGCGCTACACAAGTGAGTGAGTCTATGTTCAAATAATAACCATGGCTCCTCTATTTATACATATTTTTCAATTGAATTTTGCACTAGACAAGTCGGCCCCAATAAACTGTTTGGGCTGACTTCACCTAGGAATACTCAAAAAATAGTATATTATATTATTAATTAGGGTGCTAAAGACCTGACACAAGAGGAGGCTTTGCATCATGACTCTATGATGACCAAAAACAATAGTAACACCCCATCAGAGGAATAATAGCATCTCCCTTGGGTTACATCAGTAAAATACATTTAGAATATCCTTTGAGGTTACAATATTTCAACACTCCCCCTTAACGAGAAGGTTATTCTATTGACAACATCATCACAGAGTATAGGAGAACAAAGAGACAATTACAACACTATATCAAGGTAATACATCTATACATCACAAGAATTTTTTCGCAATTGGTAACTGGAACAGATACTCTTCATCTTTTGCATCACATGATCACTTGATCCTTTTGCAGCAATGCTTCGATCTTTTGATCCTTCGTAGCAGCATTTCAATCTTATGAACCTTTGCAGTAGTACTTTGATCTTCTGATCCTTTGTAGAAGCACTTTGATCTTTCAATCCTTTGCAACAACACTTCAATCTTCTTGATCCTTTGTATCAGAACTTCAATCTTATCGATCCTTAGCAGCACTTTGATCTTCTTGATCCTTTGTAGCAGCACTTCGATCTTCTACAGCAGCCTTTGGATCTTCTCAATCCCTTGAAGAAGCATTTCGATCCTTTTGATCCATTTGCAGGAGCACTTCAATCCTTTCGATCCTTTGCGGAAGTAGTTCAATCCTTCTTGATCCTTTGTAGCCGCACTTTGATCTAATCGACCCTTCGTTGTTCTACTTTGATCTACTTGATCCTTTGCCACCACGCTACCTACAGTACACATGATCTATTTATGGGATGATCAATTCGTATCACTTTAGGACATAAGTCCAAGGACGATGCTATTATCGGATAAATCTACTCAATCGGAACTAAGCCAAATCTCCCTAGTCCAAGTGGATCTAGAACAAATCAAATATAGAATACAATATACTTACCTAGATAAATCAGAAATGCAAAGACATAGATAGATCACTTACCTAATATTCACAGATCCTGTTCTCTCTATTGATCCAAGCTTCAGAATATTCAGATCTACAGCTGCAAAACCCTGTAAAGCATGTGGAAAAAAGAAAACAGCATATGCGTATCCAAACATATAATTGATCTAAGCTAAAAGATAAGGAAGAAAGCTCTAAACATTATTAACACAACAACGTTTATGGAAAGAGATCTGTATTAATGTAATCAAGGAGATACATAGAATTACAATGAGAAGGAACATCACAACCTAGCCTTAACGCTACAATCTTCCATCCAACAATCCAAACCAAAGCCAAGCCTCCAAAGCAATATAGTAAGCCACCTAGAAATTCCACCAGCATAAAAGTACCATAGACCTTCCCCCTTTCCAAATGGAGAGGGTTTAATTTATAAGGCTAAAGGGATAGAATAGGTTGAGGATTAGGAGGAGGGATTTAAGGGATATTCCCTACAGGTTAGGAACCGAAATGCCACCTCACCTAGATAATAGGGATAAACCACCACCTCATCCATCTTCGAGAAGGTTCTCAAATCTTCATTTCTTGCCCTCGAAACACAACCAATGCACTTTCAAAAAAGGGAGAAAGCGTCATTGGCACTCCTAGCAATGGGAGATAGAGTGTCGGCGCCGATGCCCCTAGCATGAAGGGAAAAAGCGCCGACCTTCCTAGAGAGGGAAAAAAGGCAAGAAAAACCTCAATCTCAATCAAAATTAGTAGAGAGAAAACTTAGGGATTAGGCAAAGGGTTCACACATGGATCAAGAGTGCAAGATTTTGGTGTAACAAAATGCCCCCCAAAGCATGAAGTTAGAGGAATGCGATAGGTGAATGCTTTGCAAAGTGAAGAAATCTAAGGAAAGGATGTTGATTGGAAGATGTTGCAGTACCATTGACTCAAATCTCATATAACTCATAACATGGCTACTGACCAATACAATGCAGATCCATGGTAGTAGAAACCAACTAAACACAATCATGGCTACTAGACACATGTGTAGATCCATGATGAGATGATAAAACAGCCACAACCAATACAAAATTCGATCTGTGTAATATGACTCAAAACAAACTCCATCGCAACCTGGGTGAAGATATATGACAACCCAGGGTCTTCAAGCCGAACCCGCAACGATACAAATCTAACCATGTGATTACAATGTCTTGATGTCAAACATGGTAGAAACCACTTGATTACCAGTCAATGATGTAAACTGTTAACAAGTGTGAGGGAAATCACCATTGATGTCAATGATTCCTAAGGTATCTCAGTACATACCATCGAATGTGAATAAAGGACTTGAATTCGAACACTAGATGAGATCTTTTAATCAAGAGTCAATGATGTAAACTCATGTTGAAAGCGAGGTAAACTGCCATTAAGGCATGCAGGCCCAAGGTACTTGTCTTGGTTTCTAAGTCTAATTCTGGGCTAAGGAGTTGAGGTCGACAGGAATAAACCCATCGAAGGAGGGCCATAATGAATCCCCCATCATCGACACGAAACACGATCAAATATGTTTTGGACTAAACTAGACAACAGAGTGATACACAAGACTGACTCAAGGATGACCAACATGATAGAAGGTAAAATTATTGCAGATAGGGAGGACCAAACTTCTCTTGAACATGGGCATGGTATGACTTGGCAGTATTGACACGAGAATATTACCAATCCCCCAATGCAACTGACGGTGAGAGTATTCTTGGACAACTCAAAGGAGTAAGAAGACTCTAGGAATTTAGCAGGACTCAAAGACAAATGAATTACCCAAGTGCTGAAATGCATATGCAAATGAGTGCCATGTTCAAGAGTGAGTATGTACTGCCATAAAAAAATACAAACTATTTCCTTAATTTCCCCATCATGATTGATGAGTGCCTCTTTGCTTTTTAACGAGCTGGAAAAGGGTAACAAATCCTCGATATAGCTCATCCTTCAGACGAGTCCAATATCATATGTTTTATGAACCTAAGAAAGGAGGGGTTCATTCCCAAAAAAGGGTCCTTCATCATTTGATGAGTCCGATGAAAGAAAAATCATTTGTATTTTCATGTTTAGAGAGTCTGAAATGACTAAGAAGACTCCAAAAGGTCCTTTTTTGTAAATAGGCCTAGTCGGTCTGAAAAAGAGATAACCTACCACCGACTAGTTGACCGTTCTGGTTCTTTTACAAGCATGAACATAACAAGCTCAGTTGGTAATCTTTTTGTGTTTTTAAAGAGACTGAAAAGAGCTTAAATATAACTCCGGAACAAGTTCTCTTTTCATAATCCAATTTTAACGAGTCTGAAAAACAGTAAAACTATACTCGATACCTCTTCACTGTGTTTTTAACGACCACACTAAAGGTATAAAAGGCACTCAAAACCTTTTTCATGTTTGAATCCAGAACACAAGAAAGCGATAAAGTAAGCTCAAACCAGTTTTCATGTTTTAACCAGAGCACAAAAAATGAAAAGTAAGCTCAACACCATATTACTGTTTTTAACAAGCTCCAAGATCAGTTGAAAGAATGCTTAGGGTATCTGCTTCATTTTTTAACGAGCTTGGAACATAAAAGAACTATGATCAAGATGAACCATTTCATTTTTACACAAGCTTGAAACAGAAAATAACTATGCTTGAAACATGGTTTCATTTTTATGCAAGCTTGAAACCAAAAGGTAAACTATGCTTAAGGAAACATACTTCATTTTTTAACGAGCTTGAAAAAGAAAATGAACTATGCTCAAAAGGGTCATTTCATGGTTTAACGAGCTCGAAACTAAATAAAGTATGCTCAAAATGACTTCCATTGACGAGTGATTTCCCAACATGATGTCTAGTTCTTGGTACTTGTCCCCAATATAATTTTCAAATAGCTAAACACTAATAAAGAGATAGGGTACAATTCCTGTTATAGCGGATTTCACCACTCTAGGTGAATCACACTTTGTATGGCCTTCCCCTATCCCACTGTAGACTCCTTAGACCCTATGGACCACTTTTTGTCATTTGATGTTTCCTTGATCATCCCTAAAAACATATGAAAAATGATATACGCGACTTTTAAACCTATAAGCACGTATATACGCGGGTTTGACCACTAAAACTGTGTACATCGGGATGTGTGCATAATCCAAATCTTTTTTGATTTTTCCTTGACATGGATCTGACTCATTTGACTCCTGGCCTTCCCTATGCCTTGAGATCGCTCAGATTCAACCTTTAATTACCCCTTTGAAAAGCTATATAAGGAACCCCTTGGTACATTGAAGGCATAAAAGAGAATTGAGAGAAAAGAAACTATAGTCCATTGTTGCCGAAACTTATGCTTGAGTCTGCATCCCTTTGTCCCTTGGAGCACTAATGTGTTGTTCCCAAGCTTGCCTTTTTCTCATGAGCTTGCTATCGAGAGATGGAGGATTGAAGCGGTGGAGGCCCAAGTGGGGGATTCAGTTTCTCTAGTTCGCAGACGTGCCATCAGAGGTTGTATCTTGTAATCTCTGATTTATATTAATAGAAATATCTTTTCCTGTCCAATAATGTGTGTTTGAATGAATATTTTATCCATGGGATTATGTCAAATGCTTGTACATTATTGATTATATATTCTAGAATAGATCTAACACCATGATATCTAGAATGCTTGTATTGTTTACTTGTTGTTGAGGAAGTAACAGATCAATTCAAGCTGAAGATTGGAAAGATCAACGGGGATCTACTTCAACCGTCCGGAATAAGGTACGAGGTCTGATCCTTTAGTGTTAGACATTTAATTTCTATTGCATATTGGAAAGGATTGATTTTTGGAGTCAAGCTATCTATTGTGGTACCCCAAGCCATAGGAATTTCTCTCCGTAACAGAATTGGCAACTCCGCTAGGGAGTTTCTAGTAGTTGTCCTTTGGGGGTTGTTTTCTCGGCATTCAATGAATTTGAATTGCTCTTTCTCTCTTGTTTCTTTGTTGGGTCTGGGGGCATGTATGTCTGGTAGAGTCTAATTGGTGTGAAGTTTGTCTTAGCTTGTCTGTTTTCCTTTTATGCACCTTTCTTCCTGTACACAATTTTTTGACTTACAGTCGTGTATACACGCTGTTTCCACTGCGATTTTCGCATATACACGCGGGTTTACTACGAACAATCGCGTATGCCCTTGATTTTTCCTTTTTGGGGAAGATAGTTGGTTGCTGGGTGAATTCCAATATTTACTGAGTCTCCTCTGGCACTACCTGAGTCTGTTTAGACCTCTGTTCCTGACCAGAAATGCTTTTTTTTAGGCTAAATTTTTCTTTTTTAAGAAGGTTCTTGTCATGGCATTTTCAATTTTTTGTTTGAGATTAGTGCATTAGAGTTCTTTTACCTTAGTGCTTTGCTTGAGTGTTCTTTGGGTGTGCTTGCAGATTCTAGGGGTCGTAGGATCATTCTTTTGCTTTTTGCATCTCTGTTATTTTCAAAAAATCCAAAAACATTTGCTTATCATCATGCATTGCATTTTGCACTTTGCATTGTACTTGCACTATATTTGCTTTGGAGTACTAGTTAGGACTTCATATAGGAAAATTTGCATTTATCATTTGAAGAAGAATTGTGCATTTCACATAGTAGCATACCCTGTTTTCATGGACACAATGCATTTGCATTGATTGTTAGGTGTGCATTTTACTTCCTGTTGCGTCATAACACCATTAGTTGCACGACCATATCTTTTTTTTTTAGTAATAAAGCCAACTAAAATCAACACTAAATAAAATGAATTACACTCTTTTCTTTTCTAGGGTGCACCAACAAGCTTAGCTTTTAGGATCTTGGAATAGTTCATTGTAAGTCAATTCTCCAAGATCACTAAACAACAACATCTAGGTGTCTGTCCAGGTGAGTGTGTGAAATCCTTTGTATAACCAATGTTTCTTAGGATCCTCCTCTCAAAAGGGAGTTAAGCACGAGGCAGTGTGAGCGGTTATTGATTGGGATGACCCCTAGTCATAACTGAGTAGCACCGGAGATATTTCCAGGATTGTATTCGTATCTGGGGGCTCTTTCGAGAGTTTCAGGCTTTGCTACGCTGCCCATATGGTCAATCCTGCCTGCGACTGTCCGCCTGAGCATTGATTATATTGAGGTGACCTTAGTGGCCTTACCTAGGATATTGAGGGGGTACTTTGTAGGGGTTATTCTGCAGGTGTCCCGGCCAGGTTGGGGTTGGACGACACAGTCGCTTTACGCGTTGAAGCTGAGGGCCACAATAATTGGTTACGTACCTCCACTTGTTGTGAATGGGAGTCTCAAGCCTCTCCTAGGTGAGACATACCTTCTTCATTCGGGAGATCACTTATCCAGCCCTTGTTTGCTTGCGTTTGGCTTTAGATTTTATTAGTGATTTCTCTGTGCACGATAGTTGGCCTAGAGTTTACGTAAATAGAGAGTCTTTGCTATTTTTTGAGTCATTGTGGATTCGAGTGTGATTCCTCACCGTTCTCGTCATTTAGCAGGACTTCTACCTTCTACTTCTCCTCCTCCTTTGGGAGAGAGACCTAGACAGTCCAGGAGGACTATTTCACACATTGATTCACACACCATGGGAGACTGTTTAGAGGATATTCCTGAACCACCTCCTCTTATTCGTGTAGATGATGGGGAATTTACTCCTACTTATGATCCTTCACCCGACTTAGCTGAGTTAGGTCCTGTGATTTCTGAGATAGGAACCTTGCACGATCGACCTACTCACTCCAGGTCTGATTCCCCATTGACGCGTTACCGGTATGGAATGCCGAAGGACGCCGAGACTCATTTTGAACCTACCAGCACTAGCTACGGTAGTTATGCTATGTTTGGTTTCCCTACACATGATTTGACATTTCATGTCGAATCGGATTTCGAGCCTAACACTATGCCTAGGGGCACTCTCATTCCTTACCATGCGGAGAGGTTTGGGAACACTAGTCACATTGAACCTTCCATCCCAGTGGTGGAAGCCACATCATATCTCCCTCGTAGGTCTAGGGTTAGTGATCCGATTAGGATACCAGATCCGAGATGAGTAACGATAGGCGGTAGTACATATATTATTACTCAGGTTCCTTCGTCCTTGGTCCCTAGTTCTTCAAATGTACATCTTCCACCTTATTCACGTGGTCCTTTGAGATAGTATATGGCTATGAGTCAAGTCCGTACTACGGTTACTAGACCGATTGTGTCTTAAGTTCACATACCGCCCGCTGCTTTGGGAGGCTATGTTCATGCTTCTAGAGGTAATCTTGCTAATTTCGGGGCGTATATCCCTACTTCCAGAGCGTATCTTCCTACCTACAGAGTGTCTCATGGGACATCGCATGCGATGACCTATGGACCTTATTATGGGACGTAGTATGGACAGGTTTCTTCACCTTATGGAGGCGGGTATCAACAACCTGCTTACTCTCCTAATTATGGCTTTGTAGCTCCTACTAGTCAAGGTCCACCATACTATGGTACTTCCATGCCACCCTATATGGGTCATATGGGAGGAGGACACTATGGCCAAGGCCATGGTGGTAATCAACCCTATATGAACCAGGGAGCGGTCCATCGACCTCATCATCCTAGGCTCCCTTTCCTTGCGATGCTTAATCTTCTTGACTTATCGAGACTGACGAACGATCCTGTGGCTCATGACCCAGCTTGGCCAGCTGTCCCTACCAGGCTTCCTTTGAACATACCTAAGTTTGAAGGCAAACCGGGAGAGGATCCGAGCGAACACGTTACTACGTTTCACCTTTGGTGCTCTTCAAATTCATTACATCAGGACTCAGTCCATTTGAGACTATTTCAATGCACCCTCACAGGGCCTATTGTGAAATGGTATATAGAGTTACCTAAGGGAGCTTTCGCTTTGTTTGACGACCTTGTGATGACTTTTCTTAATCACTTCCAGCTACCAGTGCGCTATGACGTTGGTACTGAACTCTTGTCGACATTTTGGCAAGATAAAGCCACACATATTTTTGACCATATTCAAGAGTGGCATAGACGGAAGAGATTAATTAAAGCTTTTATACCGTCGGAATTCCTCCTCGAGTGGTTCCTCAAGTCATTATTTCCCTATATAGCGAAGGATGTTTCCACATCCGGAGTGTAGAATGAGGAACAAGCGATTTTTAGGGCGTAGGAACTGGAATTGATCTATGCTCAGTCCAGTTTGTTGTATGAGATTATTCCCAATGCTCCTTGTTCCAGTTTCGATCCCAAAGTCAAACCTGGACCACATGCCGATGGCATTGTGGGTTGTGCAAGTGTGAAACCTGCAGATTCGGTTGCAAAACAAGTTAGTCAATTGTCACTCAACCAATCTACTTCGGGACAAGCTACAGCTTCATCTCAACCCGCCCAAACGGTGAATGTACTTTCTATGCAATCGTCAGACCAGAAGGGTAACCAGCAGCCCGGACGGAATAGAAAAAAGGGTAAAAATAATAATCGAAAGGGTGGGAATAAGAATGAGAATGCTAACAATAGTGACAAGAACGGTAGAAATGCTGGGGACGACAAGCAAGCGAAACGTAAGTTTAAGTTCCCTTGCAAGCTATGTAAGGATGATCACCTCACTTACTTGTGTCCTCGGATTGAAGAAGCTTCAAGATTCTTAGCACAAGGCCCAGCTGTGCTAACTAACCCTTTACCGCATAATCAAAATATGAACTCGAAGTCCCATGACCAGTCTAGTGATGATGATCCACCGGAGGGGAGTGGTCGTGGGTGCATTAACATGGTCCGTGCTGCAAAAGTTGTGACTCGTGTGAAAGGTTATAGTTCGTCACAACCCATCCCAGGCAAAGATCCTGATCCACCAGGGTCCCCTTTGCACATTGAGAAACCTACGGATAAACCTGAGGTTTCACCTCGCATTCCTATGGGAGTCCTTAAGCATTCAGGGCATAATCTAAATGTCCGAGCCGTCTAGAATTATTTAGTTGTCGAGGATTTGGGACATACTCCTTGTGCGATGTCTGCATTGGAAGTGCTTCAGAGTTGTCCTTCGCAAAGGAAGGCGTTGCTTTCTGCCCTTGGTGTGAACAATGATGATTCTTCCTCTGTGATCAAATTTAAAACCATAGGACTTCAGCCTCGCTTGCCCTACTATGTGTCTCTTTTGGTGCATGTAGAATGTCTTGGTATGACTGTCAAATGTACTGTGATTGACAAGGGCACTTCTGCTTTTGTGATGTCTTTGGCCTGTTGGAAGGGCCTCGGTTCTCCTGAGCTATCTAAATCAGCGACTATGTTAATTGCATTTGATGGGAGATCTTTTAGGCCGCACGGCATCCTTCCTTCCCTTAAAGTCCGTTTGGGGGGGAAGACCATTGCGATAGAGGTTGAGGTGGTTGATGCGCCCCTTGACTATAATCTCTTGCTGGGTAGGAACTAGATGTACAGTATGCAAGCCGTTTCTTCTTCCTTGTTCCATGTTGTATGCTTTCCACATAACGGGAAGACCGTAACGATTGGTCAAATGAAATTCAAGAATCCGTCTGTTACTGCATCCTCGGGAGCTTCGATCCCGATCGTTGAGCACTCTCAGCCAACAACTGGGAGTGTGGGTGTAGGCATGTATCCATCCCTCATGGGAAGATTTAGTTTTCATGCACCAATCCTCATGATAGGATATAGTTCTGATGAGGCTTCAACTTCTACGACATCGGTGTATTTTCGCACAAGTCATATGGAAGACCCTTATATTCTTCCTACATCGAGTAATTTGAGTGAGCCTGTCAAGACGAGCGAGCCGTTGCCTGCAGCCATGATAGCTTATCAAGCTAATCTCAAATGTGTTGCAGAGCATAGTCCTTCCTCTTCACGGATGGAGGAGGAGGACCCGTATGTGTTGCCGGCATGGGCAGTACAGTCTTCTCATGCCCATGACTACCTTGATATGGTTTTCCCTTCGGATGAAGCGATTATTGAGGCTATGTTGAGAGTTGAGCCACCATGGGAGGAACTTCATCATAGATCGTACTTTCTTCCAGAGCTTGATCGTTTGGAGCGTGAGGATTTTAGGGCAGTTCTTAGTCAGAGAGTTGGTAGTCCTGTGGTTCCATTAAGCTCTTTTGGTCCAATGGCTGATGGAAACATGGAAAACATATCTTCAACGATTCCTATCAACATCTCTCACAGTCCTGGCACGATAGAGAATGTCTATATTGGGGTGGAATGTTCCCATGCTGAGATTCTGGAATATACCGAGTTATTCAAGGAATTCCATGGTATTTTTGCTTGGTCTTACGATGAGATTCCAGGTATTGACCCTCGTATTGTCAAGCACGAGATTAAGACTTACCCCAACGCTAAGCCTGTTCGACAATGTTTACATGCAGTGAATCCTAGGAAAGCACTCGCCATTAAGGTAGAGATAGAGAAACTGTTGAAAGCCGGTTTCTTCTATCCCATTCCCTTGACGGAGTGGGTTTCAAACCCCGTTCCGGTGGATGAGAAGCAGGGATCAATCCACATATGCACTAATTTCCGCGATTTGAATTGTGTCTGTCCTAAGGATAACTTCCCCACACCATTTATAGATCAGATTTTGGATGAGTGTGCAGGTAGCAAGGTGTTCTCGTTTATGGACAGCTTTTTCGGGTATAATTAGATATAGATTAAACCTGAGGACCAACATAAGACTGCATTTATTTGTCCTTGAGGAACGTTCACATATTGAAAAATTCCTTTCGGCCTTAAAAATTCCCAAGCTACATTTTAGCGGGAAATGACCTTAATTTTCCACGATCTCAAGTCAATTATCAAGGTATTTTTGGATGATCTCGCTTCTCATTCTCGTATGAGAATGTGTCATCCCTATCACTTGAGATTGGTATTCGGAAGATGTCGGCACTATTTAGTTAGATTAAATCCTCATAAGTGCATCTTTTGCATGAAGTCAGGTCGTTTGTTAGGATTCATCATTTCGAAAGAGGTATAAGAGTTGACCCTTTGAAGGTTGAGGCAATACTTCAGTTGTCTCCCCGAAGAATATTCGTCATCTTCAGTGTTTGCAAGGCATGGAAAACTTCTTACAAAGATTTGTTGTCAACTTTGCCAATTTGACTAGAGGCTTCATGCGTCTCTTGAAGAAGGATACTCCCTTTTATTGGGATGAGCAAGCCCAGGAGTCCTTCGATGCACTCAAGCGAGCCCTAGCATCGGCCCCAGTGATTAGTCCCCTGGACTATAGCCATGATTTCTTATTATATGTGGCCACGTCTTTAGAGATGATTGGTATGGTCTTGGTTCAAGGGGATGAGGAGCTCCAAGAGCATGTCATATATTATCTAAGACGAAACCTTATTGACGTAGAGATTCATTATTCTCATGTCGAGAAGCTTTCTTTAGCTACCGTACATGCGGTTCAGCATTTGAGACATTATATTCTCCTTCACCAGACCTTGGTTGTATCCCATGTCAATCCATTTCAATTCGTCCTCACTTGAAGGATGATTGGGGGAAAGTATAATAAATGGATTGTCATTCTACAAGAATTTTATCTTGAGTTTGTTTCGGCAAAATCGAAGAATTCTTAATCTTTGCAAAGCTTATATTGGATTTTTTGAGCGAGGCTGAGGAGTTGGTTTGTGAAGATACGTTTGTCGATGAACAAATATTCTTAATCTCTACGTTAGACCCATGGTATGGGGATATCATAATATATTTACAAACACTGAAGACCCCTACTCACCTCTCGCGAGATGAACGATGACGATTACGTCACGTCTCTAAGAACTACCTCATAGTGGACAATACTTTGTACCGATGTGGGGTAGATTCCATTTTATGAAGTTGTTTAACTCATGACGAGGTTGAGGTTGTGCTGAATGATTGCCACAGAGGAGCGTGTGGTGGTCATTTATTTAGGCTTTCTACAACTCAAAATATTTTGAGAGCGGGTTATTTCTGGCCATCGATCTTTAAGGATTGTGTTGATGCGGTCAAGAGGTGCCACCCTTTCCAGGTGTTCGCATGTAATATGCACTTGAATATTGCCCCGTTACATCCCATTATCATTGCCGGTCCCTTCACTAAGTGGGGGCTCAATTTTATGGATTGCAACCCAGCTTTGGCTGGGGGCACCATCACATTATAGTGGCTGTTGATTATTTCATGAAATGGGCCGAGGCTATGCCTACAGTAAAATCTGACGGTGAGATAGCCGCTCACTTTGTATTCAACCAAATTATTACTCGGTTCGGGATTCCGAAAGATCTTGTCACTGACCATGGCAGGCACTTTCAGAACCATATTATGGAAGAGTTGGCATTGAATTTAGGGTATAAGCAAGAGCACTCCTCTTCTTACTACCCTCAAGCAAATGGACAGGTAGAGGCAGTGAATAAATCACTCAAATCCATTCTCCAATGAACCATCGCACAAAGCAAGAATAATTGGCACATTATGTTATATCTTGCTTTGTGGGCATATCGAACCGTGGTTAAGACTGCCACTAGTTTTTCTCCATATCAACTTGTACATGGAGTGGAGTTGATATTGCCGATTGAATGTGAAATTCCTTCGTTGAAGCTAGCTATGGAACTCTTACCAGACACTTCACCTTTGGAGGAGCATTTGGTTCGCCTTGAGCAACTCGATGAGCAACGTTGGGATTCCTTGGTGGCTTTAGAGGTTAATAAGCATCGCGTTAAGGTCCAATACGATAAGTCTATCTATCCAAGAGTGTTTAGTGAAGGAGACTTGGTCCTTTTGTGGGATCAACCGAAATAACCATTGGGGGCAGGGAAATTTAATCCTATGTGGCACGGTCCTTACGTGGTCAAACGTGTGTTAGAGAAGGGTGCTTATGAGTTAGTGGATTACGAAGGAACAGCTTTGGCGGAGCCTAGAAATGGGCTCTACCTCAAAAAATACTATGCATAATATTTAGCCAAGGCTTCTTGTTGTATATTATTGTACAGCTTTGCATAGTTAGGTCTTTTTCTTATTGTGATCGAGTTTGTGATTAGTTTCTGTTTCTTTTGGTAGATGTCAATGGAATCTTCCACCTACATAGGATTCACGGATGGTGCAATCCGTCACACTCAACACTCAGCCTTTGTTGCTTGGGTGATTTATACTCCTATGGGTCAGGTACTATCTTCAGGAGGTGTATGTCTACGGCCATCTTCCAACAATGTTGTTGAATATAGCATCGCTATTGAGCTTCTACGAGATGCCATTCTACATGGCATTCTATCTCTTGAGGTACGTCTTGATTCGGAGTTAGTAGTGTTACAGCTCAATGGTTTGTACCATGTTAGAGATCCGACGTTATTGAGAAGATTCTTACATGTGAGATTGTTAGAACGACAATTTGACAATATAACATATATACACATTCCAAGAAATAATAATTAAGTTGTTGACTCATATGCTAACTACGTGTTAGATTGGAATTTGTTTCATTCGTAATAAATTAATCACAAACACATTTTTTACACATGTAAATAAATAAATCGATCACCATAAAAAAATTTATACATCAAAAATGTGATAATACATAGTGTCATTGGGGCTTTTAAGCCACCATCATATAATACACGGTCGTACAAAATGTATACACTCCCAGGTGTCTAATCCTGTGGAGGAGGAGGAGGGTTGTGATCATGGAACGTCACTACGGCTCTAGATAGCCATCGAAATAAACACACCCATGCACATGGTACACCCACCACCTACCACTGCATGGCATCAGGCAAGTCCTCGACTTCCACCATGGGAACTCTTTGAGTCAGTCTCACAAAGTTGGTATGAATGCTCTAGAGCATTCGCTTCGCATCCACACCTGTGATGTCATCTCCTCTTCCCCTCCGTCTATGATGAGGGAATCCCTCTGGTCGCCGTGGTCCCACATATGCACACAAATGGTAGATGTCACTATGTGTTGTCGCGCAAAAACATGTCTTTTTGCTTCCATAAAATCAAGAAAATACAAAAAAATTCAATAACTCAAATTTTTTTTTAAAAGAGTGAGGGTCAAGATTCATTACCTATATTGCCGTATGCCAATCTTGGTGGCAATGGCATGTTCGGGTCCCCACGGAAATCTATCCCTGCATAGGGGTAGTCATCAATGGAAACTATCTGTCGTCGCCACCATGGAAAGAAGTCAGCTGGATATGGGTCGGCCACCCTACCACCCCCCAGTCTGTGCATAGCATCTGCCCAATGCCGTTGGTCCGGATCTCGAACCCCGTGGAGATGAACGTCCACTCTAGGGCTCAATCCTGGAACACGCTAGAAGAAAAAAGTGCTCAAGATACTGCTGAACCCGAATTTCCGCACCCTGCCCGCCTTACACTCACTAAGCTGGTGTTTCATGTTGCTTAGTAGGGTAGTACTCCAATCATAGATTGTGGGTCTCATGCACTCCACTGCATAGAACATCAGAGGCCACGAGGCCTAGTGGAGTGATGCTAATCCCGCTATCCTGCCTAGTGTCAATAATATGGCCTTTAGGCCCAACACCTATATAGCATTGGTAGGGACTTGAATCCCCACCTTCTCGGTGTCTGGATAACAGTACACTGCAATGTACTCATCGATAGTCAGGCCACCTCCTGGCCCACCACAGGAATGAAGGTTCACCACCTCCCCTCGTCTAGAAAGCCCTATGATAAAGTATATGTCCTCCACCTCTATGTTGAGGGACATCCCATCAATATGAAAGGACTCCGAGTCTGGATCCCAATAGTCTACCAGCATCTGTAGCAGTCTTGGTTTGGCCCTCAAACCACCAAGACACCAAAACTTGTAGAGTCCACATGCATGAAGAGCTTGTTGAGCCATTAAGTCGGCCCTTACTGCTTCCTCTACTTCACCATGCTCATGCTCTCTCCACTCTAGCACCATCCTGCAAAATAAATTGGAAATTTGGCCATCAGTTTAGTGAAAAATCATATGCGTGGCCTCATACGCGACTGTTTTGAAAACAGTCGCGTATGTACGTGGTTTTGCGACCCTTTTCCACGTATATCCAGCCCTATATGCAGAAAAAGCCTCAATTTCTGTGTGGGCCGCAACGCTCATTTTGGGATGGCCTAGAAAACTCATTTGACCATGAAAATCTATAAAAATTATGTCAAAATGCAAGAGGAGAGTATGAGTAATTACCTGGAAGAAACGGTTGTGAATTCTGCCGGCTGGATCTCCTGGAATTTGCAGTTGAGAATCAGAGCTCAAATGGGTAAAAAGTTTCAAATGATTTATATTTTTATAGAAAAAATTTCAAATATTTGAAAATTTTTACCCCCTTTCCTATAGTTTCGACATAATTGGTGTTGTAGAAGACATTTTTCAGTGCCGTTTCAGCCGTTGGATTGACCCGTTCGTGCTGATCTCAGGTATCATGTCTAAACTGGAAAATAGGTTAGGTTTCACCACCATTTGCATTTTGCATGACCTTGTGACCATATCACCATGAACTTAGGTACGAACCCACTCTATTATGTCACGGAACCTTCTTGTTGCTTTAGAAGTGGCATGATACGAGTGGTAGAGCTTCACCTTACATGGGTACCCTAGTTAGTGCCTTATTTGCATTTGGTTCCCATGCCGATGGTTTCTCCTTTAGGGTGGGGGAGTCCATTGTATAGTACTTCCATGACATTTTGCAAGAGCCTCATACTCCTCTTGATCTTATGCTAGCCTATTTCCCTCAGGACTCCCTCATGTCAATTTGTGAATGCATTATCATGAGCTTTTCCTGCCTTATTGAGCTTTATGCCGGCTCCCCTGAAATTGCGTTTCATCCATATAGCCCGAGCTTATCCCAGATCTAGCCATGTAGAGCCATTTTTTATATCGTTCCCAGCTTGATTCCCTTTTTACCGGGAGGAGATTTTCCCCTGAGTGTCGATATCCTACACATGTATCCTTGCATTGAGCATAGGTATGTTCCACTGCTTGGAACTAGTTTATTTGTCCTTGTGACACTCGTCTGCTCCTAGTTTGTAACTATAAAGCTAGTTTATTCTTTTTTCAAGCTTTTCAAATAACTGAAAAAGTCCAAAAAAATCAAAAAACCAAAAATCTGGACAAGGAAAGATGTTATCTTTGGCAGCTCTCGAGTCATGTCTCCTTTGAATAGAGCACTGTATATCACATCCATTGGTTGGGTTATAGTTTGACTTTAGGAGCTGTACTCGTTTATCTGAGTTTATCTCCATCGACTGGTTAAGCTTCCAATCCCTATGGAGCCTCTGTTGATGCCTCTTGTGTCACAGAGATATCCCAGTTTGTATATCGAGTCTATGCTACCTTCATTCAGTCACCATATGTTGTTATGCTCTTGTTCGAAGGAAGTTGAAACCTGAGTCGGCCATTCCTCAGTTATCTTGACTTTGCATGTCGGCCATTCCCAGTACAGTTACTGGTTCGTACACTTTATGATCGAGTCCTTCTACATTATACAGCTTTGTTGAGTACCTCGTGTTGGATGATGGGGGATTCCTTAATGCCCTCCTTCCAGCAGATTTCATCCCATCTACTTCAGATCATTTATTCTGGGATTGGAGTCTAGAGTCATTTTGAGTTCCTTGAGACTTGCAATCATCAGTGGCAGGTTCTCTCGCCATCGACAGTTTCTTGGGAATACATCAATGTCCCCTGATCGATGGACTCTTTCAAGTGTTCGACCTCAACACATTTATTCACACTTGTTAGTTTGCACTCTAGTACCTTGATTCCCATTTTCATTATCGGTGGGTAATCTCGCGTCTGTTAACGGTATACATTAATGACCGGTAATCAGACGATGGACTACTATGTTTGACCTCGACACCTCTATTCGCATAGTAGAACATGTACTCGTAGCGGTTTGTGTAGAAGAATTTCTAAATTGGTGGCATCTCTTATATGCTACCTCCTTGATCATTCCAGTGTTCATGAGATTTCAGCTCTCGTGACTTGATTCCAGTATATGTCAGATATTTCCAGCCACTATGGAGATCTTGATCTATTATATATCTTCAGCCATTTTGGAGATCATGGTCCTTTTTATATCTTCATCATGGAGATTCTGATCTATGTATATTGTACGTGGCGATGACCACATATGTGATATCATGTTTCATGCCTATTCATGGCCATTGTGCTCTTATGTATCTGGGACTGCGATATGTATTTGTAGTTGTATGTAGAGTTGTATTATTGTACTATGATGATTGGGTGGCTGGTCTTCCATTTGGGATCCTTCATCACTCCACTTCTGGGATGGACTTATAATGTATTTTGGCCATCGTATGACCTCTCTGACCTCACACATTAGGGGGCATCTGTTATAGCAGATTTCACCACTCTAGGTGAATCACACTTTGTACGGCCTTCCCCTGTCCCGCTGCAGACTCCTTAGACCCTATGGACCACTTTTTGTCATTTGATGTTTCCTTGATCATCCCTAAAAACATATGAAAAATGATATACGCGACTTTTAAACCTATAAGCGCGTGTATACGTGGGTTTGACCACTAAAACCGCGTACATCAGGATGTGTGCATAATCCAAATCTTTTTGGAGTTTTCCTTGACATGGATCTGACTCATTTGACTCCTGGCCTTCCCTATGCCTTGAGATCGCTCGGATTCGACCTTTCATTACCCCTTTGAAAAGCTATATAAGGAACCCCTTGGTACATTGAAGGCATAAGAGAGAATTGAGAGCAAAGAAACTATAGTCCATTGTTGCCGAAACTTATGCTTGAGTCTGCATCCCTTTGTCCCTTGGAGCACTAGTGTGTTCTTCCCAAGCTTTCCTTTTGCTTGTGAGCTTGCTATCGAGAGATAGAGGATTGAAGTGGTGGAGGCCCAAGTGGGGGATTCAGTTTCTCCGGTTCACAGATGTGCCATCAGAGGTTTTATCTTGTAATCTCTGATTTATATTAATAGAAATATCTTTTCTTGTCCAATAATGTGTGTTTGAATGAATATTTTATCCATGGGATTATGTCAAATGCTTGTACATTATTGATTATATATGCTAGAATAGATCTAACACCATGATATCTAGAATGCTTGTATTGTTTACTTGTTGTTGAGGAAGTAACAGATCAATTCAAGCTGAAGATTGGAAAGCTCAATGGGGATCTACTTCAACCGTCCGGAATAAGGTACGAGGTCTAATCCTTTAGTGTTAGACATTTAATTTCTATTGCATATTGGAAAGGATTGAATTTTGGAGTCAAGTTGTCTGTTGTGGTACCCCAAGCCATAGGAATTTCTCTTCGTAACAATTCCCCCCAAGCTTCGTTTCATCTCCTTTAAAGTAAATGAAATGAAGGTTCATGTATTGAGTCTTGACACAATGGAACATTTCGTTTCATTATAGGATATTTCAACTCAAAATGGGCCTCCTAAGGAAAATTAATAAAATAATATTTATTAATTTTGGAGGAAGAAAAGAAAAACCTACTTTTTTGTTCGTGTTTTCGACATATCTCCATGTTTTTTGGCTCAAATTTCGATCGGGACAGCTCGTTAGATGCGGAATTAAATTCCGCATCCAACGAGTACCCACTCGGAATACTTTTGGTGGGCCTCGCTACCCCAAAAACAAGAAATTCCTGAAAAAACATGATGATGACATCATCATCACGTTTTTTAGGCATTTCTTGTTTTTGGGGTAGCGGGGCCCACCAAAAATGTCATCATCATGTTTTTTCAGACATTTCTTGTTTTTGGGGTAGCAGGGCCCACCAAAATTATGCCGAGTGGGTAATCGTTGGATGTGAAATTTAATTCTGCATCCAACGAGCTCTCCCGATTGAAATTTGAGTAAACACATAGGGAGATATGTCAAAAATACAAACAAAAAAAGTAGTTTTTTATGATACCTATCCCCAAATTTATATTAAATTTTTTTTTAAGAGGTGCTCCCTTTTTGAATTTTAAATCATTTTGATTGGCTAATACATGATGACATGGAATTTGTATTATTTTTGGAAGGCCCATTTTAAATTGAAATTTCCTCTAATGCATTTTTTAACGAGCTTGACATGAAAAAGGAACTCTGCTCAAGGTCAGTTTTATTTTTTAACGAGCTTGACATGAAAAAGGAACTCTGCTCAAGGTCAGTTTTATTTTTTAGCGAGCTTGAAACCAAGAATAAACACTGCTCAAAGTGGCCTATTTTATTTTTACACAAGCTTGAAACAGAGAATAACTATGCTTGAGGGAACCTGTTTCATTTTTACACAAGATTGAAACAGAAAGTAACTATGCTTGAGGACATCCATTTCATTTTTTAATGAGATTGAAACAGAAAAGGAACTATGCTCACAATGTCTGTTTCATTTTTTAACGATCTTAACACAGAAATGGAACTATGCTCACTAACATATGATTCATTTTTTAACGATCTTGACACAGAAAGGGAATTATGCTCACAACAAGTTCTAATCCAACATGATGTCTAGAGGTTGGTGTGTTGCCCCCTTACATAAGAAGCTAGCGACTTAACTCCAGTATGACATCCAGAGGCTGGAGCCATGCCCCCCCATTTTACCTATGATGGGAAGAAGCTAACTAGAAGAGGAAGGAACCACAAGAATATATGGTACATTCAGGGAAGTCTGATGACTAGGAGTCACACGATAATCAGGTTTAACGAAGGAAAGTTGATCAATGGTCACAATCTTCCCATCATGGGGAAAATACATCACTCGAAAGAGTGTGGACACTACAGCTTTCATGGCATAAACATAATCACGCCCAAGGAGCAGATTGAAATATAAGGGACCTTGGACTACCATAACATCGATATAGAAAGTTTTTCCTTCCAAAGTAATAGGCAATTGAGGAAGGATCCCTAAAGGTGTTGTAGGTCTTCGATTAAAATCCAGTATCTGATCAGTGGCTGGCACAATTGAAGGAGAACCTATGGCTTGAGAAGCAATAGATGATAGAATACTAACAGAATCCCCTTCATCAACAATAGTGCAAAGTATACTCTTATAATTAACTCGCACAACTCTTTGGAAAGGAACACTCGAATGAAGACGATATTCTGTTAGATTACTCCAGTCAAAGGAAATAACCTCACTACTTCGAGAGGATTCTGTCGAAAGAGACAAAATTTCCTCTTGCAGAGAACAATCAGAACTAACTACGAAAACTTTAGCAGGATGGTTTTGTCTCTCAATTGGAAGAGAGGGAGAAGACAAAGAATGTGTCGAAGGGACTACTTCAATCTCAACACTCTTTGACGAAAGAGTGGGATTGGGTGGAGATGACATCAACTCAACCACTTTAAATTCACTCTCCAAAGGAAGAGTGGGATTGACCAAGGATGGACTTGGATCAACCTCTTTTACTTCACTCTTTAACGAAAGAGTGGGATCAACCAAGGATGGACTTAGATCAACCACTTGATCAACCAATGGGATGTTAAGAGACAACTTATGATAACTGGTTGGAAGATGTTGTTGAGGAACAGTAAGATCTTCCAACGGCTGCTTCATCCATGTGAGGACAAAGGTAAGTGCGGTGCATATCCTTACATAGAAAGCAAGGATATATGACCTTTCCTTTTCGACTCTTAACCAAGGAGTCATTGGTTGACGAGGCATCATCCTCATGATGATCAGAGACTGATGACACAGGATGTTTAGACCACACTTCTGACACAAGGGAAAGAACAGGACGGTCCTTGACAAGGTGATCACCCTTGCAAAGTCTACAAGGGAACATAGCTTTACACGAGCTAGAAACAGGTACATCAATACTCCCAGCATGAAGACCAGTGGCTGGTGTCCTTCCAACATGAATATTAGAGGTTGGAGCGATGACCTTCTTCTTAGTTTTCTTCTTCTTAGCCTTCCTTTTCATCTTCTTCTTACCCACCCGTTTACTAACTTCATAGTTTTCAATAGGTGAAGAGGAAGATAGGGAAGTCAATTCAACATTCGACAAAGAAGGAGAAGGATTAACATGAGGTTGATTCTGATGCGGTAAAAGGACCAGGATCCGACACAAAGGATGCATTTGGTATGACAGGATTGGAGAATAACCATATAGGTAATCCTATAGTCAATCCGGGAAGGTTCAAAGTGGCCATGAAGGGGGGGACAACAACTCCACAAGGGGGAGAAACAAAAGACATACCTTGAAAAGGGTTCTCTTGACTGGTGGTCCCGGGAGAGTCTCCCATATCTGAACTCTCTAAGAATCTATGAAACACCACACAAGATCAAACACTACTCAAGTCTAAAAGCCACATGAAAACTCTGTGAATAGGAGTGGATCAAAAGTTAGGAACCTCACAGGACATGCCAAAAGGATAACTCAGTTGGTCACAGGAATCCTAAGAGGGTCTCCCAATATACGCTAGGTACAGGGGAGCTCAAATCGGTAGTATTGCTATCTAATGCACAACTGTTCATAAGGGGCCTTCCAATATACAATTGAGTACGTGAAGTACCTTTCTATATACCTCAAGGGTACGTGAAAGGTCGTTCGATATACCAATGGTACGTGGAAGAACCGCATGAGTCCTAGGTTGTACTGCAAGCAAATTAATGAAAGCTACTACGTTTTATGATGCCCAAACATGTCACTAACTTACACACAGTTACTACATGATTTTAAACATAAGCTAGCGTTAATTTAATCTTGAGCAATTAAGTGAATGCATGATGTGTAGATAGAAAATGTAAAAGAATGCAAATCCTAGCTACATGATAATGCACATTTCTCTTTCAATGAAAACTACCTAAGGTATGGAAAGAGTTTTCTGTTAAAACAAGACAGAAATCATAGATCTAAGAAAACCAAGTTCTAGTCAAATGAAACTATGAAGCTTTTAAAGACTAACATCAAACATGAATCTAAACAATAAAGAAAAGGATAATTCTATTCTCAGATCTACAAACAGAAAAAGAGAGAACACCTACAACACTTCATTCATTCAGAAATCAAAAGGAATATGACAAGCACCCAAACAACTCCAAAACAATCAAGAATTGCTCCAAAACAACCAAAATGCAACCAAGACTCAATGACTGAGGGGAGGAAGAGATAATGTTGGATCTAAGAGATCTATGACTATCACACATAGCCTAAAAACGAAAATCCATCAAACAAAAACCCAAAAATGAAGGAAATCTGAGCCAAAAACTGAGTTTCAAAGGGCGGCACGCTTTCCACACTACACCAGAGTGCCTAGGAGGGGACTAGCACTTCTATAACACTACAAAAAAGAACCTATGAGGGTCGACGCACCTACAAGGCTGCACAGAATCACCGCAGTGCTCTATCTCCTAAGGAAAAGAGCACCTATGAGAGTTGGCGCACCTACAAGGCTACACAGAAGCACTGACGGCGCTCTGTCTTCTAAGGAAAAGAGTGCCTATGAGCCAACACTTCTGATTCTGAAAAATCAGACCAGCGGCGCTCTATCTACAAATCCCAGGTGCACTGGTGGAGAAACAAAATAGAATAATATCCATATATCCTATGGAATAAGGGAAGAAGGTTTAATAGTGATCCAAAGAGCATCAAGAAGATGCAAGACACTCTTCAAAGGAAAAATACGAAGAAAGGAGGGTCTCTAGAGGCTAGAAAAAGGATTGAATAAAAAGATATGAAATCAAAACAAAAGAAATCATATCTATGTAAGATCCCCAGCGGAGTCGGCAATTTTGTTATCGAATAAATCTACTCAATCGAAATTAAGCCAGATCTCCCTAGTCCAAGCAGATCTAGAACAAATCAAATACAGAATACAATCTACTTTCCTAGATTAATAAAAAATGCAAAGACACGGATAGATCACTTACCTGATATTCGCAGATCCTCTTCTCTATGTTGCTCCAAGCTCTAGAATCTTCAGATCTATAGCTGCAAAAGCCTGTAAATCATGTGGAAACAAGAAAACAACATATGTGTATCCAAACATACAATTGATCTAAGCTAACAGTTAAGGAAGAAATCTCTAAACATTATTAACACAACAACATTTATGGAAAGAAATCTGTATTAATGTAATCAAGAAGATACATAGAATTATAATGAGAAGGAACATCACAACCTAGCCTTAACGCTGCAATCTTCCATCCAACAATCCAAGCCAAAGTCAAGCCTCCAAAGCAAGATAGTAAGCCACCTAGAAATTCCACCAGCATAAAAGTACCATAGACCTTCCCCCTTTCCAAATGGAGAGAGGGTTTAATTTATAAGGCTAAAGGGATAGAATAGGTTGAGTATTAGGAGGAGGGATCTAAGGCATCTTTCCTGCAAGTTAGGAACTTAAATGCCACCTCACCTAGATAATAGGGATAAACCGCCACCTCATCCATCTTTGAGAAGGTTCTCAAATCTTCATTTTTTCCCTCGAAATATGACCGATGCACTTTCAAAAAAGGGATAAAGCGTCGTCAGCGCTCCTAGCAATGGGAGACAGAGCGCCGGTGCCGGTGCCACTAGCATGAAGGGAAAAAGCACCTTCAATGCTCCTAGCATGAAGGGAAAAATCGCCTTCGGCACTCCTAGCATGAAGAGAAAAAGTGTTACCTTCCTAAAGAGGGAAAAAAGGCAGGAAAAACCTCATCTCAATCAACTTTAGCAGAGAGAAAACTTAGGGATTAGGAAAAGGGTTGACACATGGATGAAGAGTGCAATATTTCGGTGTAACAGATGCAATAATACCTGATCCAATTGCGGGATGATAAATCCCTATCGCTTTAGGACATAAGTCCAAGGATGATGCAATCCTGATTCAATTCTGGGATGATCAATCCCTATCGCTTTATGACATAAGTACAAGGATGATGCAATCCTAATCTGATTGTGGGATGATCAGTCCCTATCGCTTTAGGACATAAGTCCAAGGATGATGCAATCCTGATCCAATTGCAAGATGATCAATCCCTATCTCTTTAGGACATAATTCCAAGGATGATGCAATCCTGATACAACTACGGAATGATCAATCCTTATTGCTTTAGGACATAAGTCCAAGGATGATGCAATCTTGATCCAATTCTAGGATGATCAATCCCTATCACTTTAGGACATAAGTCTAAGGAATATGCAATCGTCCATCAACATGATCCATGAAAAAAATCAGTTGAATCGTCTACAACTAAATGTAGATCTCGACTGCACCTAGTGCCGACCCAACGTAGAACATCTATACCACACAGGTTAGGACAACTCCCATGTGAGTGTTATACTACGACGTCTGTGAGGAATCATCATAAAGCATCCAGACCACATAGGTTAGTACCAATGCCAAGTGAGTGTTATTATATGGAATATACATAAGAATGTAGGACATACTCTCCATACAAGAGTATTGTTTGTTGAGTAGATCTCGACTACATACAAAAGGTCAGCCTTTTCATCCATGAGGACTCATCGTAGACCATCCATACCACTAAGGTTAGGACCACTCTCGAGCGAGTGTTATTCTATGGTATCCACAACTGAATGTGGGTACTCTCCATGAGAGTAACATCTGTAGGGCCATCCTTAGCTAGTAAGGACCACTCTCATGAACAGAGTGTTATACGTGTCATCCTTAAGAGAGGATACTATTGTCTACAAATAAATGTCGGACCTTGTCACCATCTTTAGGAGTACTTGGTCTCTTTCATGCTAGAGCATCACTATCATCTCATCATCGATGTCAATCTCATCATCACTCCCCATTTTTCGGGAGGATCCATATTATCAACCTATTCCCCCTTTGTTTGAGGAGGGTTCATAGTCTCGACTTGTTCTTCCTTTTCGAGGATAGTCCATATCTTCGACTTGTTCCTCCTTTCTAAAGAAAGTACACATCTTTGACTTGTTCTTCCTTTCTGAATAAAGTCCATACCTTCATCGTTCCTCCTTGTGAGGAAATATCTATATCATCGTCACGTTTCCTCCTTGCAAAGAAATTATTTAGTATCAACATCAATGTTCCTCCTTGCAAGGAACGTATTCAGTATCAACATCATTGTTCCTCCTTGCGAGGAAATTCTTTTTGAACTACACCAAGCTTGTCACAGAATCTTGGTCAACAAATTAGAAACTTTCTCATCGGTACTCACATACTGGAGTTTTATGTCTCCCTTTGGTACCATATTCCATAGGATTCTTTGTCATCTTTATGCAACTATGGTTGTCACAAAGAATAACTGTGGTATCCAAATCCATGTCAAATAGTCTCGACATCATCTTTCCGAAGCCATATGGCTTCCCAAATAGCGGAGCAAGTTGCAATGTACTCTGCTTCAGCTATACTGAGAGTAACACTTAACTAAACCATGAGATCATGGAGGATCCCAGACCATAACATCCATCTAAGGTGTTCTTCCTGTCTGCGGTACTTCCTGCCCAAGCTGAATCTGTATATCCATATAATCTGTAGTAATGATCTCTACCACAGTAAAGTCCCAAGTCTATCATACCTTTTAGGTACCTCATCACTTGCTTTGCAACTATTAGGTGAACCCATCTAGGTTTAACTAGATACTGACTCAACGTGTTCACAGCAAAGCATATATATGACCTTGTGTTCATCAGATACATCAACGGCTCAATAATCTATCTTTATTTAGTCATCTCCACTATCTCTGATGTCTCATCAGACACCAACTTCATGTTGGTATCCATGGGTGTGGCCATGGCTTTACAATACAACATATCAAATCTTCTTTAAGATTTCCACACCATACTTTCCCTGGTTCAGAAAAATTCCTTATGATCTCTTCCACACTTCCAGCCTGAGGAAATAATGCATCAATCCAAAATTTTCATCTCGAATTCTTTAGCTAGATTCTTCTTGTAATCTGTGATCTGTTTCTCATTTCTAGTCAGAAATAGATCATCCACATACAACAATAGTATGTCAGATTCATCATCCATAAACTTAAGGTAAACGTTGGGATCAAATTTACTCTTGGTAAAGTCCATGCTTGCCAAGAAGTTATATATTCTTCCATACCAAGCTCTAGGAGCTTGCTTCAGTCCGTATAGAGTCTTTTTCAAGTTACATACATGAGTCACTATGTTTTCAACTTCAAATCCTTGTGGCTATTCAATGTAAACCTCTTCCTCAATCACACCATCAAGGAAGGATTGTATTTACATCCATATGGTGTATATCCCACTTCATCATGGAAGCAAGTGCCATGATAGTTCTGATGGAAGTGTACATTGGTTCCTGGAGCAAGTGTCTCTTCATAATCAATTCCCTCTCTCTAAGAGAATCCTTTAGCCACAAATATTCCCTTCCATCAGCAACATTTTTTATCTTGTAGATCCACTTGGAAGATACCACACTCTTGCTTTCTGGTTTGGGTACTATATCTTAAACATCATTCTAGTATTTTTCCATCATTGATTCTACCATGATTTTATTCTTTTAGGTCATCGACATATCTCAGTCTTCTGCATTCAACCGTGAAGGTTGGAACCCACTTTACTCTTGGTAAAGTCTTGGTCCATTAGGAAGTTGTCCATCATGTCAAATTCAGAGATATTCCGTAGTCACTCCCCCTAAAGTAGAGCGTCATCTTCCCTCTGCATTCTATACTAGAGTGATAGGTAGAATCTTTTGCTACTATGTACCCATCTTAGGTTACTAGATACCAATATCCCTTTATCTTGAACTTTGTCGAAAAGTTCCTCTTGCACCCATCTATGAGCTTGTTGTCTTCTATAGGTTTCCATCTTCAACCTTGTAGAAAAGGTTAAGATATTTATCACTCTAGGTGATCTGTCAAGCTCCTGGATGTGCTTATCTATGGGTGCCTTCTGCGATTGTACAAATCATATTCTATACAGGTGGTTCTTTGCTCGATATATACTTCTACTGAAGAAGTGTGTCTCGTTAATAGAGTATGTCATGCCATAGTGTATTCTTTCTGAGACAAACCGAAAACCTTGCTTTGTAGGTTTATTCTTGTAGATCCATATGGAAGACACTATGGACTTCCCTTCAGGTCTCAAAATCATATCTTAGACATCATTCCCTGTGATCAGCTGTTACTCTTTGTTCGTAGCTTCTTCTGTAGCTGGAAGGGTTTGCATCAATGATGTCACCCAAGTGTGTCATACAACTACAGTGTGTTCGAGGCCTCTCAGTTTTGTTTGGAATTTATTTCATACTTCTCTTCATCTTTAATTATCTCTCATGTCCAAGATGGTCTTCATCTCTCAAAGTGGATCTACCACTCTCTGGAGCTCTTTCTTTCGTCACAGTGTTTATGACCCTAGGAGCTTTAGGTTCATGTTTATTCGAGTGAATATTGAATCGTCGTCACTCGTTATTCGGAACAAGTATCATCTTCCTTTTCTTGTAGGTGGTTGTACAAGGCCTTTCCTACAAGTCAAATGCACCAGTTGCATGGTTAGAACCATTTCATAGAACATATGCATAACGACAAATTCGTATGCATCATGCAATTGTTTAGCCAATACAACATTCATCCATATCTCATGGATTAATGCAAACATTCTATCATGCATAATACACAACATGTACAGGAAAGACAATTCAAATACTTATCTTTGTTTTTTTTTCATCATCTCCTTCTGGATCAGTAGCTTCTTCTTTGACCAATGAGATTGCTTCAATATCATGCTTGCTTGAAAGCTTTTCTGGAATGCTGCTTCTAGTAGACCTAGGGTTTGATAGAGAAACCTAATTTTTCAATTGAGGTATCTTTCAGATATGATTGGATAGAAATATGCACCTCCTTAAGGCGAGCTGAGCAGTATACTCATTTTCCCAAAACTGTGATCAGAACTACAAAATATATGATGCCCTAGTTTTCTTTAGTTTCTTCTACATAAATGTCTGATATTGTTTCTACGGTATCTTCGAAATTACTACTCCTCTGTGTACGAAACTTCACACTGAGGTATAATTGTATTTCCTCTTTATAACACTGAAGGTTAGAGTAGAATTGGTTTCACCAATTGGGACATATGCACATTTTCCCAAGGTGACTTATTTCAGAACTGTTCAGAATAGCAAACTTGTACAGACTACCACATGTCATTGTTTCACCTTCGGGGTCTGAAATTTTTACCACAGAAAGTAGATTATGTTCCCTATCTATAAAATCATGAAAAATTTCATTTGGACCTTCATAGCCCAAGATATATCAATTCTCCCTAGGTCACATGTTTAAGGATGAATCCTAGGAGAGGATGGAACCCTGACTTGGAGGAATCATATCTCCTAGGATAAAGTGAATCTGAAGCTGAAACCTTTACATAGGGTTCATCAGGAATTTATCTTTGGACTGTAAAGTTTCATCTCTTGAGCCTTCTCCAATCTTGAGATATAGATAAATTACCAAAAATACTAGTTTTAGTCTTTTAGGGTTTTCATGCATGAAACCCTAATATTCAATAGTTGTAGTTGTAGCACTATTTTGGTTGCACAGAGACTTCTTTCAGGGTGGCTCTGATACCATGTTAAGTTTTGATGGTTGTATCATATATTATAACATTTATCATCATAACAGTATAACCATAAGAAAAAATATCATTGAAAGATAGACAAGCACAACCACAAAAAGAACACAAAGATTTATCCTTGGAAACCCTCATGGGGAAGAAAACCCAACAAAAAATTCCTTTGTATAAGACGTATAAAAGACAACCAAAAAAAGTTGTTCTCCTCCTTATGTTCTATCCCTCTCTCTCTCATATGCACTACACAAGTGAGTGAGTTTGTGTTCAAATAAGAACCACAACTCCTCTATTTATACATATTTGTCAATTGACTTTTGCGCTAGACAAGTCGGCCCCAATAAACTGTTTGGGACGACTTCACCTAGGAATACTCAAAAAAAAGTATATTATATTATTAATTAGGGTGCTAAAGACCCGACACAGGAGGAGGCTTTACCTCATGTCTTTATGATGACCAAATACAATAGTAACACCCCATCAGAGGAATAATAACATCTCCATTGGGTTACATCAGTAAAATACATTAAGAATATCCTTTGAAGTTACAATATTTCAACATGACCTCCCTCTGAATTATTCCCAAAGAATTACCTTGTATGATGGGGAGGGTAATTTCATATCCAGACGACATGTGGACAAGTTTGATGACTTCATTGATATGGAAGAGGTTGATTATGAAGATGCTAAGATGAGACTATTTGCAGAAATCCTGTTTGGGGAAGCCAAGAAATGATTTAGAGACTTCCCTACTAGATCCATTCTTACATTCCAAGCATTCTGGAGTGCATTCTTAGAAAGGTGGGATGATAAGAAGAGTCCATTACAAGTACTGTCTCAATATAACAATCTCAAGAAAGGGGGTTTTGAATCTGTCCATGAATTTTCAAGTCAATTCATGAGAGTATATAACCCCATCCCTGCTAATATCAAACCTTTAGTAGGCGCTGCAAAAATCCACTATGTTGATGCTTTTGAAAGAGATTTTTCTTTATTATTGAGAGAGAGGAAATCAGCTAGTTTTCCTGACATGTTTAAAGATGCATAGAAGTAGAATACAACATGATGGCATGTGGAAAGATGAAGAATAAAATAGAAACTGACAAAAGGAAAACCAGGGAAGAAATTGTACCTTCTACTTCTGTTGCTGCCCCTTCCAATGATATAAAATTTGAGATGATATTGGAGGCAATGGAGAAAATGATGGATAAAGTGACTGTAGATAATAGGCCACGAAACAGGGAACAAAATGATCCTCAAATCAGGAGTCCAAATTTTAGAAGACCCAATCCTCCTCAACCCCCACAAATCAGACGGGGGGATATAAGGAATCCTAGAAATCCAAATAACCAGCAAATACAACCACCTTTCCCTAAAAACTATCTTGATGGTGAAGGTGAGGCTGGACCTATTGCAGATCAAATCCATCATATCAGTGATTTGGATTCTGATATATACCTCATGGAAACAGAACATAACATGTATGTTCAAGAGGATAATAATAATGATTTTGAGGTAGAATCATAATAGTACCAAAGGGGGTACCTACATGCTATGGATGATGTCCAAAGAAATATTCAATTGAGGAATAGAGATGTTACTGTCAATAAAGGAAGGCTCAAATCAAATCAGCCTTCTAGCAGTCTACAGAACACCGATAAGAAAAAACAAAAACAAAAAGAATAAATTGTATATAAAGATCCTGTAAATTAAGTAGAAGAGACAAAATAAGTTAAATAGCCAGCACTAATATATGTGGAAAAAACTATTTCAACTTTCAACCTGCAAACAAATCTCTCAAAGGTAAAAATCTCCATCCCTTTTAATGAGTTTCTAAGAAACAGAGAATACAGAGACAAGATAACAGGTATGGTTAGGAATTAGGGAGAATTTCAACCTAATATCTTAGAAGTGAATAATGATGCTCCTACCATTGTATTTGGGTCTAAAATTGAAAATGGAGATGAGGATGAAGTTTCCCTTTTTTACCTAAGTCTAAATGTACATGATATGGTTGTGCACAATTCCATATTAGATTCTGGTGCCTCCCATAATATGATGTCAAAGGGAGTGGTAGAAAGTTTGGGATTAGAAGTTACTAGACCATATAAATATTTATACTCTTTTGATTCCAGGAAGGTAAAATGTCTTGGACTGATTAAATATATGGTAGTAACTTTGACAAAAATTCCCTCTAAAATTGTGGTCATGGATGTTGTTGTAGCAGACATTCCTCCTAAATTTGGTGTGTTACTGTCAAAGTCTTGGACCTATAAATTAAAAGAAAGTATGAAAATGGACATGTCCTGTGCTACCATTCCTATGGCTGGAGGGAATAAAAGGTTATACATTGAGAAAATATCCCCATATGTAGTTAGCATCCAAGACAAACCAGATAATCATGCTATATATGATGTTGATACTGACTTGGGATCTTCTATTTTCTTTAATGATGTTTCTCCCTGTGATCTTGAAATTCCTTCACCTATTGAAGTTGAGGAGGAAGAAGAGTTTGCAAAGAAACAAGAAGATTTAGAGAAGAAATAGAAAGAAGAAGGTCTCTAGACCATGTATTTTGATGGATCAGTGGCTAAGGTTGGTGCTAGTGTGTATATTATTTCTCCCATCAGGGATTTGAAAGGTCTGTCTTATAAGTTAACTTTTGAATGTACTAACAATGTGGTAGAGTATGAAGCTTTATTGTTAGGGTTGCATGCTTTGAAAGATATGGGAGCCAAAAGGGTACATGTCATAGGAGACTCAGAGCTAGTAATAAATTAGGTAGATGACAACTATCAAACCAGACATCCCAGAATGAGGGCTTATAGAAATGAAGTGTGGGATATGTTTGGTAATTATTTTACTGAGCATATAATCAGAGTAGTTATGAGATATGAAAAAAAGTGGCCGAATCTTTAGCTGTTGTTGCCGGTAAATTCAAAACTCCCACTCCTGTCCAAAGGAAGTATAAGGTTGACATCATAAACAGACTCTCCATACCAGATAATTCCAAATACGGGTATGTATTTGAAGATGATATGAAGATTAAGAGATTTTTGGATTTATCTAGTGAGTTTGTAAATACTCAAGTAGATAATGAAAATGACAATCTTGAGAAATTTCAAGATTCCAAAGACAGTGAAGAAACAATTGTTAAAAACATGAAGTACAAAAACTACCTGGGGGAAAGGATGTAGTTCAGTTGAAGGGTAATCATATCCCTAGAGGCTTGATCCCTCCAGAGTTTGTTTGACCAAAACGATGTCGCTAAGAATCCGAAGATGAAGCCTGGTGATGATGTTGTCAGAGATAAAAATATAGGGACCGAAGAGAACCCAAAGATCATAAAATTTTCAAAGAGCTTGTCTGTCAAAGAAAAAGAAGATTATATCAATTTGATGAAAAGGTACACTGACGTCTTTTCCTGGAGCTATGAATATCTTAAAGAGTATGATACCTCCATCATACAACATACTATCCCTATAAAACCTGGTGAGAAACCTTTTAGACAGAAATTGAGAAGAGTTAATCCAATGTTGCTTCCTATCATTGAGAAAGAGATCAACAAATTGTTCAATGCCAAGATCATTGTAACTCTGAGATTTTCCAAGTGGGTTGCAAATCTGGTACCTGTTAGAAAGAAGAACGATGAAATCCGGCTTTGTATATATTTCAAAAATCTTAACAAAGTCTCTTTGAAAGATAATTATCCTTTTCCCAAGATGGAACACATTTTCCAGAAAGTGGTGCGGTCTGAAAGGATTTCCACCATGGATGGTTTTTCAGGATACAATCAGATAAAGGTGCTACCTAAGGATCAAGAGAAGACTTCCTTCACTACACCATGGGGTACTTTTATGTATGCCAAGATGCCTTTTGGTCTAATGAATTCAAGGGCCACTTTCCAACGCGACATGGAAATTTCCTCTACAGAGGAAAAAGATAAATTCGTAGTTGTCTACATGGATGATATCACTATGTACTCTAGATATGACAAGGAACATATCAGGCATTTGGAGAAAGTTTTCCTGAAATGTAAGAAGTATGGAATATCATTAAACCCTAGGAAATCAAACTTTGCGTTGAAGGAAGGAAAATTGTTGGGACACATCATTTCAAAAGATGGTATAAATATTGATCTAGAGAGGATCAAGGAAATCCTGAAGGTTGAAGAACCAAAGAGCAAAAGGGAAGTGCAATCCTTCATTGGTCAGGTAAATTTTCTAAGAAGTTGCATCCCTAGTTTTATTAAGATACTAAGGAATATCAATAACATGCTGAAAAAACACCATGAGATTAAATGGATAGTGGACGCAAGGAGAGATTTCATAGATATAAAACAGGCTATCACAGAAGCCACTATTCTAGTAACTCCATATTTTAGGAAATATTTTTTAATCTTTTTTATGCTTCTGATCACACTGTTGCTCGAGTGTTGTTACAGAAAAATGATCAAAATGTTGATCATCCTATAGCCTTTTTTAGCAAAGTGTTAAGAGATGGGGAGTTGAAATATGGCATAATTGAGAAACAAGCATATGCTCTAGTCAAATCTCTGAAATATTTCAGAGTCTCATCCACACATCATTTCTTATGTTCCTAGCAGTGTGGTGAAGGGCATCCTCACAGATCCTGATCCAGAGGGAAAAAGAGCAAAATGGATTTTTGTGTTACTAGAGTATGACATTGAGATAAAGCCCACCAAACTGATTAAGGGTCAAGGACTGGAAAAGATGATGACAAATTTCAATTGTGAATCCTTGCAACCAATTTTATTAACCAATCATTCGAAACAGCTTAACACAAAGGTGCAGGTAATGCCTAATTTCTCCATATCTCCATGGTATTCTGACATTGTGTATGTGCTGCAAAATTTACAGGCTCCTGCAAGGTTAAGAAAAACAATGGTAAGGTCAGTGAAGCTAAAATCTGCCAAGTTTTGTATTCTGAATGAATATCTATATTGGAAAGATCCTAGTGGTGTTTTATTAAATTTTCTTTTGGAGAATGAAGCCCAGCAGACTATAGAGGAGTTTCATAAGGGATATTGTGGGGGGCACCATTCTTGGAAAGTAACAACAAACAAAATTTTGAGAGTTTGTTTCTACTGGACCTCATTATTTTCTGATGTTTATAAAGAGATCACTAAGTGCAATCAATGCCATATTTTTTATGGTAAGAGGAAACTTGTTCCACTTCCTCTTAATCCAATATCTGTAGAAGCACCTTTTTAGCAATGGCGAGTGGACTTCATTGGGGAAATAAATCCAAACTCTTCAAGACAACATATATGGAGTTTGATGGAAACACACTATTTTAAAATGCGGATTGAAGAAATACCTACCAGGAGGGATATTGATGCATTGATTATGGGTTTTCTGGAAGAAAACATTTTGGCTAGGTTTGGTTGCCCCAGGAGGATTGTGAAAGACAATGCAACAATTTTCAATTCTAAGAAGATGATTAATTTTTTTCATAAGTATCACATCATCCTCAACCATTCTACTACATATTATCCATAGGGGAATGGGCTAGTAGAATATTCAAATAAAATCCTGGTAAGGATTATTAAGAAGCTATTGGAAGATAACAAGAGATCCTGGCATACAAAGATGGAATATGCTTTGTGGGTTGGCATAATCATCACAAAAAGGGAAATTGGAATGTCACCATTCTAGTTAGTATATGGAACTGAAGTAGTTTTTCTAGCATCCTTGGGAGTGCCAGTCATGAGGTTGTTGCAGGAACAAAAAAATGAACCAAATCACATATAGAGAAGAATCAATCAAATCATAATTGAACGAGTTAAGAGGCAAAGCCTATGGTAAAGTACAGATACATCAAGAAAAAATGAGGAATAATTTTGATAGGAAGGTCAAAGAAAAGAAATTCTTGGTTGAAGATTTGGTTCTGAAGTGGGATGTTCCCAGGGAATATAAGCATGGAAATTTTGATCACATGTGGGTTGGTCCTTACATCATTGCAACAGACATGGGAGAGAATGATTTCATTTTGCAGCATCAGGATGGATCTTAGATGAAAGGAGGTCCAGTAAATGGAATATTTCTAAAGCATTATTTGACCTGAAGGGAAGAGGTAAACTTTTGTATCATAGTTGTATATATTTATTTATTTTCAAATGGTTTGTTAACACCCAGAACATACCCAGGTTGTGGAAGGTAAATCTTGAGGTAACATCAAAACTGCTTTAGACTGTATCTCTAACCTAATACAATTAGAAAGGGATCTCTCACTATTTACAAGGTTTTCATACTCGAGATATTCAATCGACGGCAACCAGAAGGTCATATTTCTGAATATAACAAGTTGGTTTTTATAAAGTTTGGTGGGGTAATTGGGGGAAAAACCATTGGGCCATGGGGTCGGCTATCAGAGCTGAAACTGGTTGCGGGAGGTAGTAAGTCCGAAAATTAATGGACAGAGGCAAGACAGACACCGTTTCTTCAATTTGGATTAATTAGCGAATGGATTAACAGACAGAGGGAGACAACCCATCTAACAGAGCACCTGGTTAAAGTGAATTCAGCAAGGCTTTAGAAGAAAATATTTGAAAATGTTTGAACAATGGACCTAGATCATGCAAGATGAATTTTGGTCCATATACACTAATGCCCAAACATGAAAAGCAAATACACACTAGAATGAAAACATGAAGACAATCACTTAAGGAAAGTTACTTATTGAAGAAAGAGATGTCACATTTTTCTCTACCACGAGAGTTTATCGTTCCGTCTCTCCAATTTTTATTCAACTCAAAAATTAAAATGTATTACAATGAAGAGCCCCTACTATTGAAAATTCCCAACCCTTCTTCCCTCTATGGGGGGGCTATTTATAATGCCTCAGACCTCATAGGCTAATCCTCAGAAGTGGATATAAAACTATTTATAATCAAAATATAAAGTTAACAACTATAGCGTGGTACTTCTTCCACGATTTACATATATTCGAAACAGACATCATGGATTTAGTGTGCATGCTTGGTCTGGGTGATAGCATGATGTTTCTGTTGCTAGTCCTGCTGATCTTGAGAACGATGTCTTCAGGTCACTTTTCAAGTGGGTCAACACTGACTGGGTTCGAAACCTCTGGCTGGCTTGTCGAGTCAGCAACATGTTTTTATACCCCTGTTTTTGTGTCACCTCCATGTTCAAAGGCACCTTTCTCCATGGATGCAAACTAGCAAGGAAGTTTGTGTCCCCTCCTTGCTCAGCCTTCTTCATAGCCCTCCCCTCTCCGGGTAACACTGTTAGACGAGGGGCCTAGAAGGAGGTACGTATTTCTTTTGGAAAAGACAAGCCTCTGCAGTGGCTTGTCATTCTTGTACTCCCCACCTTCCATGAGGCAGGCTCTCCCACAGGAAATACGGTGGAGTGTGCCTCCACCCCCTCCCCACCACCTTTGGAAAGTGGAATTCACAAAAAGGGTGGTGCAGGCATTGGACCCCTGATGCTTTAGCCTAAAAAATCGCTCCAACGGAGTGCATCCCGCGACTCTCCTCTTGTGCATAAGGTTTGGATGTAGCGATGGTATCAGGCAGTCCTGGAAAAACACTCACAAGATGTGAGTGTCTAGGCAATGCGCAGCTACGGGTGTGGCTATCAAAAGACGAGTGTATCTCTAAAATTTCTTCACGTCTGCGCCCCGATTGTTGGTGCTATCCCTGGTGTTATCNTGCTATTTTTCCTGTCCATTTAATTAATCCAGTCATGAAGTTTGTACAGGAAATTGATGAAGAACCAGATGTTATTAGGAGGAGAATGTTTCAAATTGTGTAGTTGTAGCAAGAAAGAGAAGCTATCAGAGATATAGCTGAGAAACATCAGAAAAGAATAAAAGACAGGTTTGATAAGAAGGTTAAAAAAGATTTGTTCACAGTGGGTGATCTGGTGCTTAGATGGGATGCCAGAAAAGATGAAAAAGGTAAGCACGGAAAATTTGATAACCTATGGATAGGACCTTTTTCAATTATGAAAATCTTGGGAAATAATACCTTTGTTCTACAGAATCTAAGAGGTGAAGAGATAATGGGTCCAGTTAATGGACGTTTCCTAAAACTTTTTTATACAGAATGAAAGACAGAGTATCAGTGTATATAATCATTGTATATATCATACTATTTCAAATAAGACTCCAGCCCAATGGATAAGGTACTGGTCTACTTGTTCTTGGCAGCTCACAAGGAACATGCCATCCCCAGACGAAGCCAGATGTTATCTCTAGGGTTGTTCCAAGTTTTTATTGTGTAATTTTTAGTTTCCTTTGTTTTTTGCCTTGGTTGGTTTTCAATTCTTTTCTGGATTTTTATGCTTGATTATTAACCTTTAGTATCCTGAAGATATCTTAAATCATCAGAAATCTATTCAGTGAATAAAACTTTGTGTTTGTGTAAGGATTTATGCTTTGTATGGTAAAAAATCATAAACTGATAGCAGAAGTCCCAAGCTGGCAGCGCAACGAGAGCTTGCAGCAAATTGTATTTCTAATACATATATGATATGAGGGTCGAGAGATTATGGTTTGTGATATGAATATGGATAAATATAATCTTTTGATTATAATCTTGTATGTTATAGCATGAAAATTGGTTATGAATGTGGTTCTAATGATATATGTCACATATCAATGTTTAATATGGAGACATTCAAAGGGTACAAATGTGTCATGTCAACCATATGTCCGTTCCTATAATTAATGGAGAATTTATTATGGCATAAGGTGGTATACACGTATCCCTTCAGAAGTTCATTTGGCGGTTGCAAAGACTAGGCATTCCTTGGCATGTGGCTCTATGCTTTGTTCTGGGAATCTTTTGGCCTAGGATCAAACCTCCGGAAGTGCATAACACTATTTCCAGTTCTGTACACCGTAAATTGATTCCAGTTTGCAGAAAGATGTGTTCTATGGTCGAGTTGGTGCCAAATATCATGAGAACAATGTGCAGAAGGTTCGAAGAGCTTGTACAGGATATCTAAATTGAGGAATGTTGGTTCGTGTACAGGGTGTTTCATTGCAGCACTAAAGGTTTACATTGAAGACTTATGAAACCAGGTTTGGACGGTGATTTTTCATGGTATATACTTCCAGCCTGAGATTTCTATATTTCCAGTCTGAAGTTTTTCCAGTCTGAGGGTTTTTATCTTTCCAGTCTGAAGTTTTTCCAGTCTGAGGTTTTATTTCCAGTTTGAAATCTTTATTCCAGTACTCTGTTTCGCATATTGGTTGTTTGCAAGTGAGGGTTTTGACAGATTGTTTACAGGCTGGGAGAAACTGTAAAAAGTCTTTTCAGTATTTGCAATGTAGGGTTTTGTTTACAAAACCCTTTACATTATTCTGTCTATATCATGTGAAAGATTAAACTCTGTTAATCTTGCAAGTCACAAACTGTTTCAAGCTAGGGTTACAGGATGGCAAATGAAATTGAACAAGAGGAGCCCGAAATAAATGAAAAGAAGAGAACGAGTGGATTCATATGCAGGTTGGAGCCTGTTGACACCAAATGGATTAGGCAGTTTCCTAGGTCGGCGAAATTGATCCAGAAGTCTGGTTGGCTCGAGTTTTGTAATAGCTTACAGGGTTATCACTCTCAATTAACTATGGCATTTATTGAGAATTATGATGAGGGTAGAGTGCAATTGAAAACCCTGACTGTCAGAATCAATGAAAATTTTATCTCCGAAGCCATTAAGGTACCAGCAGAGGGAGAAAGATGGTTTAAACAGAAAGAGATCAAGGAGGATTTCAGTGAATTCCTAATTCCAGGAGATGACAAATTGGACTGGAAGAATGGAGTACATGTGAACAGGGTTAAGCCAGCTTGGAGAGTGCCCCTAGAAGTGGTTCAGAGTTACATCACATGCGACGGAAGATATGACCGGGTACTCAAATGTCATCTAATGCTTTTGTTACATATTCATGGGGTTGTAAAGATAAATTTGCCTTTCTACCTGTTTAGAAGTCTTGAAAAGATGATCTTTAAAGTACAGAAGCATCCATCACACACAGTGAGGTCAATCTATCATCAGGGCTTGATTAAACTGCTGGTGTTAACACAGTTGAAGAAAGAAGGAAGGTCATGGAATGCCTTCTTAACAGAGCTTGGTTTTAATGAAAATCCAAAGGAGAAGGGAAAAAGAATGATTGATGAAGCTTATCAAACAAACTCTGCAGAAATCGACCATCAGGAAAATGATAAAGAAGTACAAGTGATGAAGGAGCCTGTAAACCCTGAAACACCTTGTATTAAAGAAGACTCTGAAAGGTTGTGTGACATTGTTAAAGGTATTACATCAAAAAAGGTAGCCTGTAAACAAGTACTTCAGACTGATAAACCGAGAACCAGATTAAGGAAAAAATTACAAAAAGCTAAGGAAGAAGCAAAGCAAGAAAAAGAAGTAATGATTATTGAGGATGGTTTTAGTGAAGACACAGTGAACACAATAGAGGACAAACAGTCTGAGAATGTTGAAGAATATATTGATTTACATGGGATAGAAGGAATAATACCTGATAAATTTTGCACAGGGGAACAGGACAAATCCGAGGATGTTTCAAAACTGCAAAGTATGTATGAGGGAAAAGAAGATGTAAAAGAAGATGAAATAAACATAAACACAGAGCTTAACCAATGTCAGAGGTCTCTCCAGGTTTACAAAGATCAAACTAAGTACCTGCAGGAAATTAATGAAAAATTGTTAATAGCAAACAAAAGACTGAGAGAAGACATGGAGGAGAAAGAAGCAGCATTCCAGAAGCTCCTGATAGTGTCATGAAACATCTTAAATGAAAAGAAGGCTATGCAACAGAAGCTGGATCAAGTCAAAGCTCAGGTTAAAGAAAATGATAAAGATAAGGAGTTTTCCAGACTAAAGAGGCGCTCTCAGGTTCTGAATGATTTAGCCACCTTGGCAGAAGCATCTAGAAGTCTGTAGCATTTAATGTTGTTTTGTTTTATTTTGTCATAAAGAGACAGCTGTTGGACATGTGTATTAATCATTTTTGAGGGGGATTTGATATCCCACTTTTGTAGGGATCGATCCATCTTTTTAGGATTGATAGTTACTGGTAGATAAGATATATTTTTGTATAAAGACAGATAGAAAATCTGTACGGGGGGGTTGGTTGCTTGGTAGCTTTGGGGACTATGCTGGATGTGTACTGAACCAGATTTCACTTAGCATATGCTCTTTACAGCTTCACAGGTTCTATTTATGAAAGTAATATAATGATGTTTTGCCATTGTATTTTATGAATTGTTGTCTTTGATGATTCTTTTGCTTCTATGGTCATTAATAATCCATGTTGTAATTCTCATTGAAGATAACAGTTATCTTTTATTTGATAAACAATAGTAGTTACACTTTATATTGCAGGATCATAGAATCCTTTGCATGAAGTATTGTTTTTCATGTTATGCTATTTGAAAAGAACTCATATATGCCATCTCAGCCATTATTGTCTCACCAACCTGTTGAACACTTTGATCTTTTCTGTGAATAATTGTATTTAATAGTCTGTGACATATACCAGCTGTATATACATAAATTGTATTGTGATTTTATTCCTGAAAACTGTACAAACCTATGATACTAGCCTCAAGTCTTATTTTTGTCTGTATTTTGGTTTGATTTTATTTTGATTTGGTCTTTACTAGACTTAAATATTTCCTTAAGCTTGGATCCCGTAGTCTAGGTCCAACTTTAGGGATAACACAGAGACTAAATTGCGCAAGGGAATGACTACATGGCCACTTATGATAGACATCTTTCTACTCATGTTCACTTCTGAATCTGAGTATTCAAGTGTTGATCAGGCCCTAGATGTAATAAAAATTAAGATACTTAAGGACTGTACCATATCAGTGCATGCTCAACCCGAGTGGGCCATCTAGTTAGAATATGCACTTGAGTGCTATAACTTTGTAGTAGAACCAGAGGATGAGGATGAGGATCCTTGCAACATCAACATTCCAGAGTCAGAAGGGACTCGCGAAGTTGATGGACCGAAGCTACAAATTCCAGATATCACAGAGCCCATCAAGATTAAATAGATCAATATTGGCATAGACACAGAACCAAAGTTTCCCTCTATTGGAGACTACTAGGATGATAAGACGGTAGGACATATTGCATATTTGTTACATGATTATCAGGATTTATTCCCCACTAAGTTCACAGAAATGAAGAGAATAATAGGAGACCTGAGAGTAATGAGGATACCATTGAAAGATGATGCCAGACCAGTCAAATAGTGTCGATACAGATTAAATCCGCGCTATAAATAAAAAGTTAAGGATGAGCTCGATAATATGATAGCAGCAGGAATCATTGAGCCCGTAGAAGAGAGCGAATGGGTTAGTCCCATGGTCGTACAAGGAAAGAGAACCAAAGGAGACATCAGGATCTGTGTCGACTTGCGTAAACTCAATGATGCGTCGCTTCACAACCCATTTTCGACACCTTTCAGCTTGGTGTATGGATAGGAGGTTTCTATGCCTATGGAGTATATTCTCTCCAGTTTAAGAATTGCTCAGATCACCGGGATGGCTGATACAGACACGGTGAATGAAAGGCTAGCGCAACTGCTTGCCTTAGAGGAAGACAGGTTCATCACCAGATTCCATCAGAAAGTGCAGAAAGCACGAGACAAAGCTTGGCATGACAGACACATTAAGAGTAATACTTTTCATATTGGATACCTAGTACTACTCTATGACAGTAAGTTTATTAAGTTTCCATGGAAGTTCAAGACGCATTGGTTGGGGCCATATCAGATTCAACATGTTACAGAAGGAGGTGTCGTTCAGATCAGCAAATTGAATGGGGAACTTCTTCCCACGCTGATTAATGGCAGTAGGCTTAAGCTCTATAGTGACACCCTCTCCACCTCTCAGCCCTAACCCAGAACCGCTTTAAGAGTGAAAATGTCCAGTGTAGTTGAAAGGAGGCATCGAACCGGGAATTAGTCTACATCGGCAGGTACTCTAAGTATAAGGAATTGCATAAGGATGGTTCATTTTGCGCAAGTCATAGGATGCTTGCGGTAAAAAAATAAAAATAAATAAACCATAAAAATGCTTAACTGTGTGTTGTACAGGTGATGCGGTGTGACATCGCGGTAAGGCGATGATTCCCCGTGCCACATAGACACTTTCAGAAAAAGATAGAGGGCCAGTCAATTCGTCTTCTGACAGGTATTTAATGAAGAAATGACCACTATACCTTACCGTAGATTTGGCAACAGCATAATAAATTTTCCAGATTTAGTAAATCTTGGACGAGACCCGCGTCTGCACATAGGTTTCGAGGGAAATTTGATCGGATTTATGCATTTAATGAGGATCGTGATGACGGGTGTGGTCTCATCCACGCAATTAATACCACCAACGGGTTCAGCCTAGATGACCGTTGCATCCGGGATTATCGCCTTCAGCATAAAAGCACAAATCATTCACTTAGGAGGGTTACGTTTACAAAGATCCAATAGCTATAGAGTAAGTTGTTAAGCTTTCCCTGTGCAGAGCTAATTCCGTTCCAGAGTGCTTTGATTTCCCTATTTCGCAGCCATTGCCCATCCAGAGTATTCCACCGAGTGGGTTTTGTCCGAGGAGGAACCTATAGAAGACATTTTGGAAAGGTTCCAGCGTGGTGGCCTTGAGTCTGCTATGACAACACCGCCCAAGGTTGTGAAATTAGGTGCATCACAGGTCAAAAAACCGCTGAGGATGAGGACTCAAGCGCTGGATGTAGAAGATTCCATCAAAGTCTTTGTTGCAGAGAAGCAGGAAGACGAGAAGATCACTGAAGATAAGAAAATAGAGCAGAAGACTGATGAGAAGAAACCCACAGGCAGGAAGAAAGTAAAAATGAGATCTAAGAGAGAAGGGCTCCTGACTGTGCGTGTGGAGTTTCCCAGAATATCTCACGGAAAGAAGAAAGGACCAAGAAACAGGCATCTAAGACACAGAAAAACAAAAGAAAAAGGGAAAGGAACGAAGCAGAAATTCAGCATGTAGACAAACGCTTGTTCTCGGAATGGAATTCAAGGCCTGTATAGTTCTTGTAAGGAAGGATCCATACTGAATGAAATGTTTGAGAAGGCTGGAAGATATAGATTCCTATTTCCTTTTTGATAAAATTTTTAACCTAGATAAAGAGGAAAGGATATCTGTGGAAGACTTCTCAAAACCTGAAGATCCTTAAAGGTCTCGCAAGCGACAGGAGCGAGAGCATGACAACAAGGGAAGGAAAAATAAGAGAGATCTATGAACCAAGTTTATAGAAGACTCTAGTATTAGTCAAGCTATGCTTGAATCGGCACAAGAGTGTGTCGAAGCTATGCAGAACGAAGTCATAGGACTTCGGGACAAATTTAATCGGACTTCGCAGGAAGCCAAGGAGAAGCTACAGTGGGAGAAGACCGCTGGTAGTGGCTCGGGGATGAGCCACAAGTAAGTGTTAGGGGACTGTTGGAGCAGGGTCCCACAACTACAGGAGAAGCTGCCATTTTGGCGGATAGATAGTGTTGGCAAAGATATAAGAGATAAGGTAAAGCTACGACACCGTAGCATGTTTCTAGCTGCAAATCAGAGCCGAAAACCATGACTATCGGGACAGAGAAGTCAAATAAGACGACAGTACCTGAGCGGTCGAGAAGAGAGATCTCACCTAGTTAACCATTGAGTCATTTAGCTAGTCAGACAATTAGAATATCAGTTGATCTGTTAGCTCATAGACACTAGAGCTCTGGTTCTGTATTCAAGCTGTAGTTATCTTACTGTAACCAGTAGCAGGCTCATAGAACATGTATGTAACAATCCACAGGGATTGAGAGTGACAGAGAGGAAGAGTATATTGTAAGAGAAGCAATATAGAGAAAGAAAAGAGATCTAAGAGAGAAGGGCTCCAGGCTGTGTGAGCGGAGTTACCCAGAAGATCTCTAGCTGTATATGAGGTGCAGCGGAACTGTGTTTACTCTCCCAAGCTATAATATAAAAACCAGTTCCCATGGACATAGCTTCTACCCTGGAAGTGAACCACGTAAAATCAGTGTGTTGTGTATCCATTTTGTGTGATTATTTCTTGTGAATGTATTTACTTAGTTGTTATCTGTTATTCATCACATGAACCTTGTGTTAACTATTAATGAACGTATGGATTCTATCTATCAGTTTATAGTAGCTTAGAAGGTTGAACTGTGCATTGAATCTGTTAAGTATTATGTGTATGAGGTTACCAGTGCTTGAATCACCTAGTAGCAGTACAGTGTTAAGTGATTTCTCCATATTAGACCCAGCAAGTTAAGCATAGCTAAGGTCCAGGGTGTCAGACTGTTAAAGTTCAAGTAAGATTGTTTAAACTCCTTTTCAACAGTTAGCTGAGTTAGTCCACCCAGTAAGATAGCCCTTTGGGCCTTGAGGGTCGCACTGGGCCATGCTATAGAAGATATTGCATTGACAGTAGGAAATATCGCACCATCAGAGGAGCTGCGGTGTGAGATACCACAGATCGTGGGTTAGGAGGAAGGGAGAGTTTGTGCATCGCCACAGAAGTTGCGATGCAATAAGAGTCCTTCCCCTGTTAGAACCCGCGAGTAAGATAGAACTGCGCGTCGTGGAGAGAGACGTCACTGGCGAAGAAGAGCCGCGAGACCCCAAGATGCTACAGAACCTGGTAGAAGACACTTGAGTCTTTGGCCAACCCATTAGAATCACTTCGGGTGAGACTTCAGGCCGCTCCGCGGTCTGTCGCCGAAAGGGCCAGTGAGCTAGTGGTGTTGTTGGTACATTACAGTAAACTTGGGTTTTCCCATAGCGACCAACATAAGTTTGAGTGAGTATGGTTAATAGTTGAGAGGGGGTGGGGAAGGGTCAAGGTCGTAAGAATATGTTTTAAATTCAAGTGGAGAAAGATGAATGGAATGAGAACATAATGGGTTACAAGGGTGAAGGTGAGTGGGGATTGAGAGGATTATTAGGAGGAGGAGAGGTGTTGAAGACGTATAGTGTTAGAAGTAGTACGCAAGACTTGAGTGATGAAGGGGGATAAGGTGGAGGGGAGGAAGTGGGTGATGGTTTGATGAGAGATATGATTGGTGAATGGAAATGTGGATATGGAGTATTAAAGGAGGAATAGGATGTGTTGGAGGAGAGAGGTGAAGGAGGGGGAAATTGAAGAGATGGGAAGGAGATGCGATAAAAGAGAGAATAGGGGTCATAATGAGGTAGGGGTTGAGGAGAAGGAATAAGTTCAAAACATAGAGGAAGGAAGTATAAGAGAGAGAGAGAGAGAGAGAGAGAGAGAGAGAATGATGTGGAAAGAGTGTGAGAGAGAATAATATAGAGAGGGAGGAGGTGGCATGAGGGATGATGGAGATAGAGTGAAGGAAAGAGATAGTGAGGGAGAAATAGAAGGTGTGTTTGTGTGAGGCAGGGTCAGGGGGTTCGAAACAAGGAGATAAATGGGGCACACACACACACACAGATATGGTGTCCAAGACAGAGGGTGGAGGGTTGGGCAATGGAGATAGAGGGAGGTTTTTAAGGAGAGAAACATGGAGAGGGAAGGTGAAAAGAGATAGGGAGGGAGGGATACAAGTTGAGAATGAGAGAGAGAGAGGATAGGTAGATGAATAATGCCATGGAAGGGTGGTAATTAAGGGAGAAGGGAGGGAGATATTGATATAGGGAGGTAAATAGAAGATTGAGAGAGAGGGAGAAACAAATTTCATTAAGTTTGTAATTATTTAGTGGATCTAGAATTTAGAACTTCCGCTAGATTGAGTTCTTTCAAGATCAGGAAAGTCATAGACTTTGAATCCCTACATAATGTCTAGTAATATTATTTATAGTTTGTATTTAATGTTAAGTTGATTAAATTATTTTATGACATAATACCAACAATGTATTTGTTACTACAACAATTAGAAATATTGGCGTAGTAATTATTTGTGTCTTTGTTGAGTATGTTGTTTTATTTTTGGAAGTTCGCACCACTTATAATCAATACAGGAAAATATTTTATGACTTTAAAGTCTAAGTTTTAACCTTGTAATGATTAAAATAAATTATGAATTCAAATAGCAACATAATTTATTATTATTGTTGTTGGTAGTGATAGTGGTAGTGTATTAAAAACTAAGTTGATGAATGTTTACTTTATGAATTATATATTAACATGAGAAATTTCTTACCTATAAATTTATTTAATGATATTGATGTTAGTAAAGCCTCCCTTATTTATTAATATTATTTATTTTAACAATCAAAATTAATTATGAACTAGAATAGCATTGATGCAGTAGAGTTTGATTTTTTTAATATACAAGAGGAAAGGGGGAAAACCAACTTAACTAATTATTGCAAGTGTTCATTATTTATTTATGAAGTATTTGAAAAATGTGTTTAATTGAAAAGAGCATATTTTTATTGAAAATATAGATATCTTACAATATTTATATTATCAATAAGATTTAAATCATGTCTTAATTTACATTAGGGCACGGAGGAATCGAACCACCATCATCCTTCTTGGAATGCAGGTGCTCTTCCATTGAGCTAGCACCCTTTACAACATGAGGGGAGAGGGACTGTGTTAACACTTGGATTACACATTTCTAATCCTCCGTGACAAAGCAAAATGATGTTTTATTCAGAGAGGAAGTCTAGAAGATGTTTTAAAGTTCATTATTGAATATGATTATGCACATTTGATATAGTGACATGTTGAGTTTATGTAAAAAACAAATTCAAAAGTTAAAAATTGAATGGTGTTATCTAATTCACATAAATTACCATCACATGAATTAACATAGAAGTTGAACCAAAATTTTCATATTAGTAAATAATATAAAATTCCTCAAAAAAAGGCTTGAAGAGAATATTTGATATACAACAAACATTTAAAAGTGTTTCTTCTTGTATATTAATAACTAGTTCAAAGAGAAAATTGCATTCATGAATCATCTCCACATAATCTCCTTATATTCAGTCAATCAAATCAATTTCAACTTGTACAACACATTTATTTATTGTGGTCTTCCTGCAGTCTTCTTTCTTTTGCATCCATGCAAAAACCATGGTATTAACTGGAATAGATCCAATTCATGTGTCATCAAGGTTTGGTACCCAATATTGTTCTAAAATTTTCCTTTGTATTTCCCTGAACTATGTTTCCATCAATCAACCTTTACATGAAGAGTCTCACTTTCATAATTCTAGAAAATATATGAGGTGGTTTTTGCCATCCAAGTCGTCTCTCCTTCTTCCTTAGTTCATGATCTAACTACCAACACCTTTACTTTCTCAAATTCAATCATAGGATTGAATCTTGGATTTATCTTGTTGCACCTGGGTCCAACATATACCAGTTCATCCGTCACATTATCAAATTCTCCATCCATAATACTTATATTACATGCAGTGCATTATGATCAGCATTAAATCTCACATGGATTAAATTGTCTTTATGATGCAATGTATTTGATGATAATGTCTAACATGAATTAAAGATAACATGATGTTATCACTTAATGATTGATTTTCTGGATTAAGTTATGTGAAATATTTTCAGTCCATAATGAATTTTTCATGGTTCCCGTAACAAACATGGTTGGAGTGTCCACTCAAAACGTTCACACAGTTTAATCCAGAAAATCAATCACAATGATGACAAACTGATAAAACCTGCACACTCAAAATGTTAGTATTGTATTTATTGAGTATAAGTCAATATACTAGTACAAAGTTGGCACCACTTTAATGTCTACACAAGAAAATATAATTATGAATTTGAATGCAACATAGTAGTACAATTAAATTTATATCAACTATAATAACGAATAATAGGAAAAACTCACTTCAAACCTTATTGCAAGTGCCTTACATTTATTCACAAAGCAATTCTATAAGATATTTTAAGGTGCATTCGCATAAAGTATCATCACATGAATTAACATTTAAGTTGAACCAAATTTTTCATATATGTAGCAAATAATATAAAATTCCTCAAAAGGTAGCTTGAAGAGAATATTTGATATACTACAAACATTGACAACTTTTTCTTCATGTATATTAATTAGTCATTCAAAAAGAAAAGTTACATTCATGAATCATCTCCACCTAATCTCCTTATATTTTCTCAAGCATATCAAGTACAGCTTCAGGATGAAGATTTCTATAGGTAATCATAATGACAAAGAGAGTTTATGGAATTAAATTGTGTGTATTGAAACGTCCCTACGTTTCAAGTGGACACTCCACGAATCATCAGGGGAACAAAATGAAAAGCTCAAAGTAGTATTGAAGAGAGTGAGCAAAAACTAATAATAAAGAAGGAAAGGATTTTGTACATGCATTAATGAATATAATTATGCACATTTGATATAGTGAGATGTTGTGTTGATCTAAAAGAAAAATTGAAAAGTTAAAATTTGAATGGTATTATCTAATTCGCATAAAGTATCATCACATAAATTAACATTGAACTTGAAGTGAAATTTCATATATGCAGTAAATAATATAAAATTCCTCAAAAAGTAGGTTGAAGAGTATTTATTATAGTACAAACATTGAAAAATGTTTCTTCATGTATACTAAAAGTCATTCAAAAAGCAAAGTTACATTCATGTATCATCTCCGCCTAATCTCCTTATATCCGCTCAAGCAGATCAAGTACAGCTTGTACACCAAATTTATTTATCTTTGTCTTCTTGCAATATTCTTTCTTTGGCATCCATGCCCAAACTATGGTATTAATTGGAATAGATCCAAGTTATGTGTCATTAGGATTTGGTACCCAATATTGTTCTAAAACTTTTCCCTTGTATTTCCCTGAGCTAGGCTGCCACCAATCAATCTTTACATGAAGGGTCTCGATGTCATCATCCTGGAAGATATCTGAGGTGGCTTTCGCCATCCAAATCATCTCTCCTTCATCCTCATTTCCTAATCTAACAAGCAACATCTTTCCTTTCTTAACATCAATTCTAGGATCGAATGTTGGCTTTGGCTTGTTGCACTTGGGTCCAACATATACCGGTTCATCTGTCACATTATCAAAATCCCCATCCATAATACTTGATATTGCATGTAGTGCATTACCATCAATGTTAACATTTTTCCTTGTCTTTGGCCAAAAATCATTAGAAGAAGAATCACTTTCATCGAAGGGTGTATGGTCATTGTAGATTCCATCTAATGCATCAAGAACTCTTTTCCAATAATCTAGTTTTTTATTCCATTCCTCTGTAACAATTGGTGAATTATCATTTCCAATAGTCTCTTTCCACATTTTTATGTATGATGTTATTCCTTCCTTTAGTTCTTTTAAATATGCATCATTGTCTTTGGGACGTAAGAAAGATGGCTTCCCTGTGGGCAATATAGGTCGGCCTTCATCATCTATATTCCACAACTCCACTGGTTCTGACCACTCAATGTCTCTGATGGATTCTTTATACCTCATAATTGGAACATCATTGAGTACAAGGAATTGGAAGTACTAGACATTAAGATGTCCAACTAGTGCATTTTTCCCCTCCTTGATGTACCCATTAAGAAATTTTTTGAAGTTATACACTTTGTCAATAAGTTTAGGTGGAAACACCCTTTTTTCTTCTATTGTGCGATATGTATCCATCATCTCAGGTAAAGAATATATATATTTACTTTTCAAGTTGGAAGACATTCTTATGTAGGTTCCATCTATGTCTTCATGGGTGTGCCCCACAAGCAAGAACCCAACCTCAATAGTGATGAAGACACCAAGTGCAGTTAATAGTGATAGAAACATGAAAACATAATGAATCTTATTATCACTAGCTGCATTGTCCAACTGTAACAACAAATGTGGAGGAAGAGGTTTAAAATCAAGATTTTGATTTGTTGAGCTTCCATTTAAAGATAGGAAAACATCCTTGTACACTCTACATTTTGAGTAAATAGAGTTTTGAAGTAATACATTTGAAAGTGTGTTTCTTGAACTTCCACTCTCATAAAGCAAATCACCATACATATCAAAGTGTGGGTCTTCAAGGTCCCTCAAGCACTTTGCAAGAGATGTAATGGTAAATTGTGATCCCATGTGTAAAAATGGTAGGGAAAAATGACCAAAACCTCCTGTGCTATGCCCATGTGTTAGCATACCTGTCAACAACAAACCCAAGTTTGTTCCTACAACAGATTTTGATTTGACACATAATCTTGGGATTGAAGTCTTTGTTTTGTCCATTTTATCATGGATAATTCTCAAGTATCCCTTTGGATACTGCTCTGACATAATTCTGTGGGCATAGTAGCAATATCTTCCACACATAACAATATTGTTATGTTTCTTCAGTCTAGCTCGTGCCTTTTCTTCCAGCTCTTTTGTAGTCGATGTCTTCATTTGTGCTTTCAACACGATACATTCACTACATTTACTGAAGTTAGTGTTGTTTGAGAATGCCACATCTAGAAAATGAGTATTCCAAATCTTGCTCATTGTTGGTTGGGATATTGATGGAAAATTTAGCTCTTGAAGAGCCTCGTTGATCTCTTTTAACAAAGAAGTTTGGGTGTACGTTGATGGCAACAATCTTAAAGGAGCAGATGTTCCATCTTCTTCAACTTGTCATGTTTGGTTCGGTGAAAAGTTTGAATTATCATTACAATTTTGTGCAATATTTCTATGGCTGCGACAGTATGTGCACGTGGTTTGCATTTGTTGGTGTTACCATGAATTCCTTTTACATGTCCTTGTTGGAAATTATGTTGGTAATTATAGAAGGTGCTTTGAGGAATATTATGTATCTTGTACCATGCTTTCTTACAAATAATATCTCCATTAAACCTCATGTCCTTTACTTTCCTAATAGTAGGAGGTAGGCCATGGCCATGGCTCTTTGGCATGATTGTGTTGGAAAGGAGTGAATTCAAGACAAATTCCGTAATGTCATTTTTTTTAAAGAGTTTCATACCCCTTCTAGCAGTTGCAATGGCTTTCCTATCCACATGTTGAAGACAATATTGTTTGCAACATTCATCCATTGCCAAAAGTCGGATTTCTTTCTCTTCATCTCTTTGTATTTGAAAGTTTCCAACTTTTTTTGTAGCCACAACTCGTTTAATCCTTTTATATGGCCTCTTTGCTTGCATAGCAATTGAGTCTGGATCTTTTTCATTATAAAGATCATCATCCCATGTGTTTAAGGGACTTGTGTCCTCTATAAGATCCCATACCGCCATTTCCTTGGGTGCCTCCTTGAAATTTTCATTCACCCTTAAAATCTCACCTTCATTGTCCACCAAACAATGTATAGACTTGTACCCAATCCTACATCTTTCACAATTTATATCTATGTCTTCCACAAAAACACCGAATTCCTTTTCACCTAACATTTCACCCTCAACCATGTCATCCTCACGGACATTAACTATGATCCCTTTGGCAATGCGCATGCTTGTTCCTGTGCATTCATGTGTAAGAGAAACCTTTTTACATGTGAATGTAAGCCTATATTGGGGAGTATTTACTGGATGATCATGACAATGAGGTTCCAAATCTGATTCTGGCCAAATCTCATAAGATCCCAATGCACCCCCTAGTGTATTCTCAAATCATGTTGGATGTGGCAAAAGAGCATCATGTTTTAACACTTTCTTAATGTTAACCACTATGGATCCCTTTTTCACCATCCTTCCATGCACCTTATGACCAATCTCTGTATTGAATATGGAGCCTTCACCCACCTTCAATCCACATTGCAAAAGATCTACCTTGTCTCCAATAGAAAATGCAGAAGAGACATTTGCACCTACACAACAAATTAAACAAACTTAGTATTTGCTCAAAAAAAACAAGCAATGTACTATCAAAAACACTTAACATGTGCTTCAAGATTTTAATTTACCTTTGTTATGCCTCAAATATATGATCTTCCATGGATGTAAGTCCCCTTCATCAACATCTTCCACAATCAAATGTGGTTCAATGACATCAATTATCAAAACCATAACATATCCTACATTAAGCCTTTGTCCACCATAATGAGTTGTAGTCTCTGTAGATTCAACCTTTCCTAGTCCAACAACTTGACCATTAATTAGGAGGTCAACATAGTCTCCTCTTGTCAAAATTATATTTTCCATTGTAACTCCTCCCAATTTCTGTAACACATTTGAATTGTAGTTTGTAATTAAGGTTAAGCCATATGAAGTGTATGTTCAAAAAAGTAATATAGTTGCAATAATTCAAAACAATAGGGTAGTCCTTTTTCATGTCACGAAACATTGTTCCCCTACATCTTGTGCATGCTTGCAAAAAGGAATTTACATATAAATTACACAAAATATATATTAAGAGATAATAATAAGAGATCCAAGAATTATTAGAGAATGATAGATATCAACTCCAATAAAACCACCAAATTCGTATTTGACTTTGGACATGGGACTTATATTATTGATGTATGTGTATGAATGTGCTGGAAATCTAGCTAGAGTTAGATTTTGTTCTTAAAATGTTGCACGTTGAATGAAAGTTAATGTGTATTAGTTTTAATAATGTAGTTTTTCATCTAACAAAATCACATTGTCATCAATCACATTACACCATGATGGAAATCTAGCTGTGTTAGTTTTCATAATGTAGTTTTTCATCTAACAAAATCACATTGTCATCAATCACATTACACCATGATGGAAATCTAGCTGTGTTAGTTTTCATAATGTAGTTTTTCATATAACAAAATCACACTGTCATCAATCACATTACACCATGATGAAAATCTAGCTGTAGTTAGCTTTCATTCATAAAACATTGCATGGTGACTAAAAGCTAATTTGTGTTAGTTTTAATATGGTAGTTTTCTCTCTAACACAACCACATTGTTATCAAATACATTACACCATAATGAAAATATAATGGAGTTAGCTTCCTTCTAACAACATGGCATGGTAAGTGAAACCTAACATGCGATTGCTTTCATAAGGAAGTTTTCCATCTAACACAACTACATTGTCATCAATCACATTGCACTACGATGAAAATCTAGCTGGAGTTAGTTTTCGTTCTTAAAACATTGCATGGTTAGTGAAAGCTAAAGTGTGTTATTTTTCATAAGGTAATTTTTCATCTGACACAACTACATTGTCATCAATTAGTTTTTCATCTGACACAACCATATTGTCATCAATTACATAGCACCATGATAAAAATCTAGTTATAGTTAACTTTCATTCTTAAAACATTGCATCGTGAGTAAAAAGTAATGTGTGTTAGTTTTTCATAATGCAGTTTTAAATCTAAGACAACCACATTGTCATCAATCACATTGCACCATGATGGAAATGTAGCTAGAGTTGGCTTTCATTCTTAAAACATTGCACGATGAGTGAAAGCTGATGTGTGTTAGTTTTCATAAGGTAGTTTTCTATCTAAAACAACCACATTGTCATCAAATATATCACACCATGATGGAAATATAGTTGGATTTATCTTTTTATTTTAACAACACGTCATGATGAGAGAAAGATAATGTGTGTTAGCTTTCATATGGTAGTTTTTCATTTACCACAAAAACATTGTCATCAATCACATTGTACCACAATGGATATCTAGTTGGAATTAGCTTTCGTCCTTAACTCATTGCACAGTGAGTGAAATCTAATGTGTGTTAGCTTTCCTAATGTAGTTTTCCATCTAGCACAACCACATTGTTATCAATCACAAATCACCATGATGGAAATCTAGTTGGAGTTAGCTTTTGTTCTTAAGACATTGCACAATGAGTAAACGATAATGTGTGTTAGCTTTCATAAATTAGTTTTCCATTTAACACGGTCATATTGTCCTCAAATACATTACACCATGATGGAAATCTAGCTGGAGTTAGATTTCCTTCTAACAACATGGCATGATGAGTGAAAGCAAATGTGTGTTAGTTCATTGCACCCTGATGGAAAGCTAGCTGGAGTTAGCTTTTGTTCTTAAAACATTGCACGGTTGAGTGAAAGTTAATGTGTGTTAGTTTTCGAAATGTAGCTTTCTATCTAAAACAATCACATTGTCATCAAATACATAACATGATGATGGAAATCTAGCTATAATTAGCTTTCCTTTTAACAATGTGTTAGCTTTCATTCTTAAAGCATTGTATGGTGAATGAAATCCTAATGTGCGTTAGCTCATTGCACCAAGATGGAAATCTAGTTAGTGTTAGATTTTGTTTTTAAAACATTGCACGGTGAGTGAAAGTTAATGTGTGTTAGAATTCATAAGGTAGTTTTCTATCTAAAAGAGTCACATTGTCATAAAAAACATAACACCATGACGAAAATCTAGCTGAAGTTAGCTTTAGTCCTTAAATTATTGCACGATGATTGAAATCTAATGTGTTAGCTTTCATAATGTAGTTTCCATCTAACACAACCAGGTTGTCATCAATCACAATGCACCATGATAGAAATCTAGTTTTTGTTAGCTTTCATAAGTTACTTTTTCATCTAACACAACCACATTGTCATCAAATACATTACACCATGATGGAAATCTAGTTGAAGTTAGCTTTGCTCCTAACAACATAGCCGGATTAGTTTTCTATCTAACATTATCACATTGTCACATTGCACTGTGATGGAAATCTAGCTGGAGTTAGCTTTCGACCTTAAATCATTGTAGGATGAGTGAAATATAATGTGTATTTTCTTTTATAATGTAGTTTTCCATTTAACATAGCCAAGTTGTCATCAATCAAAATGCACTATGTTGAAAATATTGCTAGAGTTAGCTTTTGTTCTTAAAACGTTGCACAGTGAGTAATAGCTAATGTGCGTTAACTTTCGTAAGGTATTTTTTCATCTAACACAGCCACATTGTCATCAAATACATTACATCATGATGCAAATCTACCTAGAATTAGCTTTCCTTCTAACAACATGGCACGATGAGTGAAAGCTAATGTGTGTTAGCTTCCATAAGGTAGTTTTTCATCTAACACAACCACATCATCATCGATCTCATTGCTCCGTGATGGAATTATAGCTGGAGTTACCTTTCATCCTTAAATCATTGCACGATGAGTGAAATGCAATCTATGTTATCTTTCATAATGTAGTTTTTCATCTAGCACAATCACATTGTCATCAATCATAATGCACCATTATTAAAATGTAGCTAGAGTTAGATTTCGTTTTTAAAACATTGCATGGTGAGTAAAACAAATGTATCTTAAATTGCATTAAGTAGTTTTTCATCTAACACAACCATATTGTCATCAAATACATTACACCATGATGGAAATCTAGCTGGAGTTAGCTTTTCTTTTAACAACATGGCACGATGAGTGAAAGATAATATGTGTTATCTTTCACAAGGTGGTTTTCCATGTAACACAACCACATTGTCATCAAACACATTGCACTGTGTTGGAAATATGGCTGGAGTTAACTTTCGTCCTTAAATCATTGCACAGTGAGAGAAATCTAATGTGTGTTAGCATTCAAAATGTAGTTTTCTATTTAGCACAATCACAATGCATCAAGATGAAAATCTAGCTAGAGTTAGTTTTTCTTCTTAAAACATTGCACGACGAGTAAACTAATGTATGTTAGCTTTCATAAAGTAGTTTTCCATCTAACACAGCCACATTGTTATCACATACAATACATCATGATGAAAATCTAGCTAGATCTAGTTTTCCTTCTAACAACATGGCACTATAAGGGAAAGCTTATGTGTGTTAGCTCATTACACCATGATGGAAATCTAGCTGGAATTAGATTTTTTTTTAACATAGCACGATGAGTTATAGTTAATGTGTAATAGCTTTCATAAGGTAGTTTTCCATGTAATACAACCCCATTGTCATCAATCACATTGCGTTGTGTTGGAAATCTAGTTGAAGTTAGCTTTGATCCTTAAATCGTTGCACGGTGAGTGAAATCTAATGTGTGTAAGCTTTCATAGTGTATTTTTCTATCTAACAAAGTCACATTGTCATAAATCACAATGCACCATGATAAAAATATAGCAGGGGTTAGCTTTCATTCTTAAAACATTGCACAGTAAGTAAAGGCTAATGTTTGTTAGCTTCCATAAGGTAGTTTTTAATCTAACACTGCCACATTGTCTCATTACACCGTGATGGAAATATTGCTGGAGTTATCTTTCAACCTTAAATCATTGCACAATGAGTGAAGTCTAATATATGTTACATTTCATAATGTATTTTTCATTTAGCACAACCACATTGTCATCAATCAAAATGCACCATTTTGGAAATCTAGCTAGAGTTAGTTTTTGTTCTTCAAACGTTGCACGGTGAGTAATAGATAATGTGTGTTAGCTTTTGTAAAGTAGTTTTCTATCTAACACAGCCACATTGTCATCAAATACATTACACCATGATGCAAATATAGCTGGAGTTAGCTTTCCTTCTAACATGGCATGGTGAGTGAAAGATAATGTGTGTTAGCTTTCATAAGGTAGTTTTCCATCTAACACAACACATCGTCATTGATCACATTGCACTGTGATGGAAATATAGATGGAGTTAGCTTTCATTCTTAAATCATTGTACAGTGAGTGAAATCTAATGTGTTAGCTTTCATAATGTAGTTTTCCATCCAGCACAACCACATTATCATCAATCACAATGCACTACGATGGAAATCTAACTAGAGTTAGCTTTCATTCTTCAAACATTACATGGTCAATAAAACTAACATATGATAGCTTTCATAAAGTAGTTTTTCATCTAACACAGCCACATTGTTATCAAATACATTACACCATGATAGAAATCTAGTTGGAGTTAGCTTTCCTTCTAACAACATGGCACTATAAGGAAAAGGGAGTGAAAGCTAATGTGTGTTAGCTTTCATAAGATAGTTTTCCATGTAACAAAACCACATTATCATCAATCACATTGCACAGTGTTGGAATTCTAGCTGGAGTTAGCTTTCATCCTTAAATCGTTGCACGGTGAGTGAAATCTAATGTGTGTAAGTTTTTATAGTGTATTTTGTCATCTAGCACAACCACATTATCATCAATAGCAATGCACCATGATGGAAATATAGTTGGAGTTAGCTTTCATTCTTAAAACATTGCACAGTGAGTAAAGCTAATGTATATTAGCCTTCATAGTGTAGTTTTTCATCTAACACAACCACATTGTCATCAAATACATTACACCATGATGAAAATCTAGTTGGAGTTAGCTTTCCTTCTAACAACATGGCACTATAAATGAAAGCTTATGTGTGTTAGCTCATTACACCATGATGAAAATCTAGTTGGATTTAGGTTTATTTTAACAACATGGCACAATTAGTGAAAGCTAATGTGTATTAGCTTTCGTAAGGTAGTTTTCCATCTAACACAACCACATTGTCACATTGCACCATGATGGAAATCTAGCTGGAGTTAGGTTTCAACATTAAATCTTTACACGGTGAGTGAAATCTAATGTGTGTTAACTTTCATAATGTAGTTTTATATATAACACAACCACACTGTCATTAATCAAAATGCACCATTTTGGAAATCTAGCTAGAGTTAGCTTTCATTCTTAAAATGTTGCATGGTGAGTAATAACTAATGTGTGTTAGCTTTTGTAAGGTAGTTTTCTATCTAACACAGCCAAAATGTCATCAAATACATTACACCATGATGCAAATCTAGCTGGAGTTAGCTTTCCTTATAAAAACATGGCACAATGAGTGAAAGATAATGTGTGTTAGCTTTCATAACGTAGTTTTCCATCTAACACAACACATCGCCATTGATCACATTGCACCGTGATGGAAATCAAGCTGGAGTTAGCTTTCATCCTTAAATCATTGCACGATGAGTGAAATCTAATGTGTGTTAGATTTTATAATGTAGCTTTTCATCTAGCACAACCACATTGTCATCAATCACAATGCATAATGATGGAAATCTAGCTAGAGTGAGTTTTTGTTCTTAAAACATTGCAGGGTCAGTAAAGATAATGTATGTTAGCTTTCATAAGGTATTTTTCCATCTAACACAGCCACATTGTTATCAAATACATTACACCATGATAAAAATCTAGCTGGAGTTAGATTTCATTCCTTTCTAGGAGAGTACATTGTGTCATCTACTATTACAGCCTAGTTGGATATGATTGCCTTCCTCATTGTGGTGGTAAGAGGAAATTCAATGATATAAAGGATTACTCTTTGTGCATTATATTGACTTATAAAGCTAAGCCTTTTGAAACAACAACAAAAAATTATTTACTAGTTTCATTCAACCTCGCCTCCAAGCATATAGGACATTTCCAAATTGAAATATTCATCTCTATGAGAAGAACTAGAAAACTTGCTAGTTATCTTTATAATTTTATTTCCTGAAGTCACATATACTGAACAAAAGGAGACCCAAGCTCCAAAACTTCGCATAAACTTCCATAGTGTGCACCTTTATTAAGTTAAATTCCATAGATATATGGAGCAAACACTTTGTTGGATTCCACTTGTGTAATGATTCAAGGATTCAACTTGACTAAGGATCCAAATGCTACTACAACAATTGCTTCACAATCTACCATGCAAACCTATCCAAACTTGCCATGAGTGCCCCACGTAGGTTGAACAATACTCCAAAGAAGGCATGAATGGTCACATAGGTAAATCACCCCCTATAGAGCTTTCGTTTCATACAAATG